>VXAU01000943.1:48844-214534 GCA_013399695.1 Formicarius rufipectus | reverse complement strand
CAAAAAAAAAAATCAAAAAAAAAAAAAAAAAAAAAAAAAAAAAAAAAACAACAAAAAAACCCCAAAACCAACCAGCCAACCAAAATAAAACAGAAAGAAAAACCAACAGAGAGATACATTACACCACAATTTTACATGCCTCATGAAAAACAGGAAGATGCAGAATCAGGAAATTATGATAAAGTATATCTGTAGTTTATGTTGGATTAGAAATAATTTGTACATATTGTATCTAACTGCTTGCCTTTTTGCCACCCCTAGACAGCATTACCCTTGCTAAATATCAGTGTCTGTACTAAAAACCCCTAGATAAATTCATCACCGTTATCTTGTGTAGATCAAGAAGGATAAGTTAATTTGTTTCCGGGAAATGACCAGAAAGATGTGAAATTTAAAGGTATTATTCATAAAGAAGAGGACTGATATATCTCACAGTAAGTGCTGGACAACCTTTAGGACTGTGGTAATAAAAATGAGGAAAAAAACCCAGAAACCTTGTACTTGTGGATTATAAATTGAAACTTCAGCTGTACCCTAGAATCTCATTAGCTGAGAACAGCTAAGCAGGAAGAAGACACATTTTCTAATTTATCACTGGATGAGTATGTAATGACCAATATGAAGGAGTTTCAAAGGAAGCACTCATAAGACACAAAGTATTTTTGGTAGATATTGAAAGGCTAGATAGAAAAGATGGAGTGAATCTCAGGTGAAACACTGCAGACTGTTCTGGTCAACTCATTCTACAGCAGGTTGTTCACACCATGACACAATGAAAAGCACTATGTAGACCAAGACATACTGCAAAGAGAGAGACTGGAAAAGATCTCTCTTTGTACCAAAATGAAGACTGAGGGGAGAAATGGTAGTTATGTGAATTACTCACACAGTTAAAAAATGCTAAGTTTATAATTGATGATAATCTTGACATGATAAAAAGTTGTGTGAACAAGTAGCTTCTAGAAATTGGAAGAGCATGCCTGTCAACTGTAAGGGAAGGGTTTACTATTTCCCTAATCAGAAAAGTAGCTGGGGAGGAAGACAAAGCAAAACAACTAACAAACAAACAAAATCAGTAACAACAACACAACAAGCAACCAAAAGTCTCCAGCTTTTCAGAACAATGTACACATGGAGGAGATAATATGTGATAACTAGAGAGAGACTGCCCTTGATGCTCAACAATACATCTTACATCTGTCCATGTTGTTGAATACATAATTTGCTTTTTAAAAAACAGCCAACATAATGTACTTCAAGAAGTCAATCAAATTCCTGTCCTTTGGAAAACATGAGCCAAAATCTCTCATGTGACATTCTAAAGAACTGTCATGGAAAATGACGCTTTGTTCTTTATGGAAGCACTAAAGAAAGTAAAATTTATTTTTATAAAGGTAAAGTTATTGAGAGAGTTGCACTAACCTACACAACATATTTTGGAAGATATTTAGATCAAATCAGAATTTAGGAGAAGGTCTGTTTACAAGAGCACTTAATGACATGCTAAGGGGGAATGGATTCAAACTGAGAGTAGGTTTAGATTAGATATGAGGAAGGAAGTCCTTAACGTGAGGGTGGTGAGGCACTGGAACAGGTTCCCCAGAGAAGTTGTGGATGTCCCATCCCTGGCAGTGTCCAAGGCCAGGTATGACAGAACTCTGAACAACCTGCTCATTGCAGAAGGATTCGAAGTAGATGATCTTTAAGGTCCCTTCCAACCCAAACCATTCCATGATTCCATAGAAGGTTATGAAATGAGTCTGTGGTTCTAGTAGGTTATGAAACTGCCTCCTGTTATATTAGGACACACCAGAATGAAAAAATAAATCCAAAACAAAACCCACAAACAAACAAAAAACCCCAAAAAACAAACAGAACAAAGCAGGAGTCAAGGGCAAGGAAAACATGTTACAATGGTCAGCAGGCGAGGTGGGCACAACTGTATAGCACCTTACCTTGCAGACAATGAGATCAGACGATGAGAGAATACGGAAGAGGACATTTTAAGTTCTATTCCCTGATGCTGGACCTGCTAACTAGGTGCAGTCCCAAACACCAAAAACTTGCAACTTCTCAATGGAGCTACAAGGCCCACTTTTGCTCCTGAGCCTTTTAAGAGAGCAAAAAGCTAAAGATCAGAGGAATTATGTTATGTCTGCTCTGAAAAAGCATTTTTACTAGTCTGCTTTCTGGGGAATATTTATTGTTCAAGTGGGATGGGTATTCAATTATGATAATCATTACAAAAATTAAATTCTGTAAGAGAAGCCCAACCACAGGAGGAAAGTCTATTCATCCTTTTCATTTCTGTACATAACTTTATCTGAAAAGAATGCTGAATTATTAGCTCATTAGTTTTATACACTTGTAAATTCTTAAAATGCAAATGGACATCAGTGCAGGGATTGATATTCTCCCTTCATTTCCGAGCTGCTACTTGGGAAGCACTAGCTGACATACTTTACACTTCCAGAAGTCAGTGACAAATAAACACAATAAGTGCTACTCCCCAAAACAAATGAAAACAGCGACTTCTGAAGGAAACTAAGTCATAAAACAAAGGTATTTCCAACTACAGACCATTTGAATGAAAAGCAAACTACATGAAAAGCAAGAATTTCTACCTTGAGAAAGAAATTTTTATGTACAATTGTTTCTACATCCAACTAAAATGAATCCTGCTTCTCCTGATGCACCATGCACAGCATATAAAATGTATGCATACAATAATCAGAATAATTATTAGACAAGCCTCACATATAGAAAGGCCATCTCTCAGAAAAGAAGGAAGGTTGCAGTACTCCCAGTAAACAAAAGTGAGTCTGTAGGAAAACAGCTGGATGTGTTCCACCATGCACAAGTGCCGATATAAATCAGGAGTCTACAGCCCTATCTTTGCTTACGCCCTCCAAAACAGCACAAGCAAAGACGGGATTTGGGAAAGTGACAGTGCCTTCTAATAGCAGCCCTAAGACACATGGGGACCTGCAAAGCCTAGGTAGGACCTCCACTGTTGGCTGCTGCACAGGATATTAATTCAGAATCAACAACTTATGGTGCATGGTAAGCAAACAGTATCTTTCTTTCCTTCTCTAATGATCTACCAAATCTTGTGGTCAACAGATCCACACAAATCATTCCATGATCATTTCTAATCATGCCAGGTTTTTAAAAACAGTCCTATATGAACAGTACAGGAAAAGAATTTACTACAAAGTACTCTGCTCAAGTGCTTTCCACTATCTTTCCCTTATATGCAGTCCATAACTAAAATGTGAGGAAGACCTTGAAGTTACCAGCCCTTGAAAGAATCCCAGAGTAGTGCTGAGCATAATACCTACTTACAAAGAACTAGAGATCCTTATGGAACTACAGTTAGTACCCATGAAAAAATCTTAGCTGATTTAGGCCTTTATGCCTCAACCAAGAAACCAAGCTAATATTAACATAAAGCCACAAACGTTACCAGTGATAGTGAATCCTCAGCCATTTAAACACCATGTGTTTCACTGACCACTGTCCACTAAAGTAAAATAAATTCTCTGAAGATCTGATCTCATACAGAGTTTTAAGAAACAAATCTTGAGAACTGAGCTAATGTGGCGAATCAAAGTACTATAGTGTTAAATAAGGCATTTGATAAAAAAAAAATTCTTACATTTAAAGCACTTTCTCCACTTCTTTCGGTTAAAAAAAGTGCTCTGGAACAAAGCCAAGCTTGAAAGAAAAGTCTGTGCTGTCAAAACTGTTTAGAACTATCAACAGAGGAAGAAAAATCAGTGACCATGGGTTTAGGTTTACTGTAACCAACTGTTATCTTTTCTCCATTATTTAAGTATTATTATCAACACCCTTTTCTCTGTAAGAAATTTTGTCTCAATAGAAGTTGAGGAATTCAGATATTTGGGACAAAGAGAAGTTGACAACCTGCTTCAGAGTAGCAACTCCATCCAACTGCCAGATATTAGGCAATCACACCCAGCAATTCCACAGCACATATAAAACGTGACAAACACATCTTGGGAACTCACTCTATCCCTTTGATTGTACTTAAATCCACAGTCTAGACTACGGAAAAAAAAGTGTTTTGTCTGGTTGGAATCAGAAATTATTTAACTAAGCCAGTACACAGCAATATGTGTCTGTGTCCTCTGTGTTCATGATACTTTCATATCTGAAATGCAATACCTGCCTACAGAAACTCATTGCAGATAGCTATAAGGGCTCAGTGCTTATACCATGACCAGATTTACAACAGTACATCCATTCAAACAGCAAAAAGGCACCACGTTGCCAGCAGAGTTCTATTCAAGTATGGCAAACTCTCCTAATACACTGTTTTTGACAGTCTGGTCTCAAATACTTAACAACCAAATGAGGGCAGACAAACTGCAAAAAGAAAAAGCAATCAATTCCTTTTAACCAGTGCAAAGGGAAGAATGGCCTCTCGGAAAGTTGGGGAATAAGAACTGACAAAATGCTTTAGTCAATGACAACCAGGTCCACCTCAAAATGGAACATCCTCCCTAGAGCCCCTCTCCCTTAACTGTGCTGCACTTCACAAGCCTGAAAACAAACATTACTTTGCTCCGTCCCAAATTCTGGGACACTGGCTCAATAGCCATTTAGACAATAAATGACTGATGTATTGGCACAGCGTAGATGTTTCTCAGATGAAAAGGACATGTCAACAGCAATAGCCTGTCCCTACAGATACTGTTTCAGGAAGACTTTGGACTTTTCTTTGCTATTTCTGTGCTGTTAGAGTGGCTTATGGGCCATGATGATCCATAACTTTAATGAGGGTGTTACTTTATCACAATTATTAATAGTGTTTTTGTTTGTTTGGGTTTTTTGTTTGTTTGTTTTTGTGTTTGTTTGTTTTTTAAACATATATTCTGGAAAACACACCAAAATAAAAAGCATCAAAAGCAGTAGAGAGGACATACACACTTGTCAAACTTTTGTTTTCAGTGCTGCTCCATATAAGAAAGAAAAAACAGATTCATATTTTCACTGTCTCCTTAATATGCAGCAGAAGTTTGGACCTTGAATGGCAGAAGAATTCTGATTGGAACTGTAGTGGTGAGCATTTGGACGGTGTACACACATCATAATATAGAAATCTCAGCTGTCTCAATATTGGAAAGATCTTACAGATGTTAGGGCCACATACTTCGCAAATATAATTACAAAGGGTGAAGAGTAGTCAGCAACTTTGTTAAGAATTATCATCATTATGATTCCAGCTTTTTGCCCCTCGAGGATCAGCTAGAATTTGTAAAGGGAAAAAAAAGTATATCAATGTATTTTTGTGAATCTTAAAAAAAAAAAATAAAAAAAAATTCATCAACAACTCAGGCAACTTCTTTCTCTCCCAAATCTCTTTTGGCAAATAGCATATATACAATAGAGTTAAGTATATATGTATGATCCTTTGAGAACCTAATGTAATTACAATGCTTTCTGTTATCTGATGGAACTATCTGTGAAATAACCTATTATCCTGATCTAATGTGAACTTTTGCAATGAAGAGGATTTTAAAAAAATAAAAAACAACAAAACACACTATTATATTTAGAGATTGAACATTAAATTAAAAATACCATATTCTTTTCACCAAAATGGAACAAGAACTGGAGAAAGCCAATAAAAATTCCCCATCTAAATTAGTTTCTCAAACACCTGCACCTGTATAAGTGTCAACAGCAAAAGCATGCAAGGAAGAGCAATGTTTCATATATGCCTTCACAGTACTTCCACACTCAGGATGGTCATTGTCAAAATATTTCCTTTTTTTTTTTTTTTTTTCCCTTTTCTGTGCACTGTCTTCACAGACAAGCATCAAATTTAGTTCTTCATCACCACTTCCCCACTCCATCAGATATGCTGAATATGAGAAAACGCTGACCCTTAACTTCTATGAAACTTAACTTTCCAGAGGAAAACTATGGCAGACATAGGAATGAAATCCACATGTCAACCTTACAGGTTTAACAAATGGGTAAGATTTTATCAGTGGATTTCAGATGTGAGTAAACTACAGGGGAGGGAATACCAAGGAGACAGTAAAGGAATGGTTATTAAGGCTTCATTAGCTTTGTTCTCTCCAAAAGTATAACCACTTTTAAATACTAAAGGTGCTTTTAATACCTTAAAGTGACATATGAAAAGTTCTGCCTTTAGAAGTTGAAACTGTATCTTTAATAAAAACATCATAAGATTGTACAAAGAAGAGCTCCTCTATTTCAATAGCACTAGAATATCTGAAAAATTTCAATCAGGCTTCAGATCACACTATGCTACTACAACAGTCTTGGCAAGTTTTTTTGCAATGACCTTGTAGTAAAGGTGGAACACGACAGGTTTTTATTTCTACATGTCTCAGGAGCAAAAGCTTATAACCATAAATAAATGCTCCTCCAAGTCACTGTGAGGTATGGAGTTTCCTCAGGCTGTACACTGGCTTCACACTTTCAACATCTATACACTTGCACTAGCTTGTAATTTTTGTCATAAGGTTGCAGTGTGGTGTTTTTGCAGGTGATACCCTGAGTTAACTATCCCTCAGCTAATATCTGACTGATGTCACTAACTGCATAGCTCATAACTTTGTGAAGATATTGCAAATAAGACAACTAGCAGGTCTCCTCTGTGTACATTTATTATCCTGCTCCTAACATGCTGTTCCTTGTTAATTGCTTGATTCTGCGGTAATTTTACCTTCAATGAGAAATATGCTTGGCTAAATACATGTATTGAAGAAAGGACCCTGGCAAGGTCTTCCAATTTTGTTATCCAATTCTGGTCAACACAATTTATCTTGGTTTATATTGTTTTCAGTCACAATAATGGAATCAATGGGACACACCAATACTATTCACAAATACTTCTGTAGAGCAACACAATAAACTTCATCATGTGTTGTAAGAAAATCAAAGGGATGGTTGGGTAGAACAGGACCATTGATGGAGACATGGAGAAGTCCTGAGGAACAAAGTGATTCCCAGGTAAAAGATAACATGAATCATTGCACAACTACCCAGGCAATAACAGAGTATTTGTACAATACTCTTCACGTGATCCCTCCTGATATAAACTTCAAATAGGCTGATACCAATTACATTGACATAATGAGAACAAACAAAATAAATCAAGTGAATAAAGTCCAGAATGATCTTTGCCTCTTGGATAAGATGCATTTAGACAGTGTATCAACTGCTATGATGATTTATATTAGAGACTGAGATGTATGTCTTAAGTAGGATTGTTAAAGTAAAATCTAATCTTACGTTTCTGAAGGGAAAGTAGTCTCCTCTTTAAAAAGTAAGGTAGAAACAACATACTTCAGCATTTGTAGAACAACTGACTGAAAGAAAAAAGTGTTCAACCCTGGAACGCAAAGGAAAAGATAACTTCTTTGGGATATGGGTGCAATACAAGTCAAGAAAAAGAGGTAACTCAAAAATCTTCTGGATGTTGAACAGGCTAAAAAAAAAAAAAAAAGTTGTCCTGTTAATTATAAAACTTGTGAATCAGTGAAATAAAGGCCTTTACAGTACTGAAAAGTGTAATATTAAAATAGAAAAAAAAAAAAAAAAAAGAAGGCATCTCCCATCAACAGGACTTCCCCTAGAATCCAGAGAAGCAGAGCTTTTACACCAGTTTTGGAGAGAGAATATAGCATTGTGTGTATATATAGACTGAGTGGGTACAAAAGTAGTACTTCATTATGAGAAGCAGTGGGACCATGATATAAATGTTATTTCCCCCTGAGAAAAAATTAAAAATAGAGCTTCACATGTAGCTAAAATGGGAGAAAGGAACATGGAAGAAATAACTACCATTATTTTATATAGATTGGAAAGCACAAATCCTGCAGTGTTAAGGCAGTTGCATCTTCCCCCGTGCAACAAGTCTCCTCTTGGGACTTAAGAATCTATTTGGAAATGTCACCATTTCTAACCTGTGGGCCTCACGAGCTTCAGGAACAGAAAGGAATGTTGTATTTCTCAACAGGCAGAAAAGTGATCTTTCCAGAGGGCTTCCTTTCCCCTCCTACAACAGCAATTGGCCTTTATATTATNACACAACAACAAAACCCCAAACCTTGCCACAAAACACACAAAAAGACCCAACAAATCCCACAACCAAAATTATCAGGACTTCAAATTTACATTTGGCAGAGTTATAAAGCCAAGTGCCTAACTACTCGAGGTTGGGGGAAGCTCTGGAATTAACTTTTTAATAGCAGATAGCACAGAGGAGCACAAAACTCCACTCCTCAACTAATTACGTTCAAATAAAGGCACTTGGCCCCTCTCACTTGCTGACTGAAAAATGACACATTATTAGCAGATCTGGTAAGACCACTGAGCCTGGAAACCACTGTTAACTCCTGCCAGAAGATATTTGCAAAAATATTGTCCCCAAAATGTCACAATAGCCCTTCTTTAGAGGTCAAGCAGTCTTCAAGATGGTATTTTGCTAGAGGAAATGCTCACTCACAGAGACCCAGTTAAACAAATCTCATCTGGTGCATTAAGAAACAGTCCTTAAAACATTCATGCACAGAAACAACTCTGACAGTGAGATTTTCAGGTGGCACCTTCCGTTTCTGCTTCATCAAATTAAGTGCCACAAACGATCATTTTCATGTTTCATTTTACCCCCTACCCTTTCAAATCCTTCTAAACTAGACTTCCTGGAAATGCCACAAGTATTCTGCCCAAAACATGACTGTGCTGTGGCAGCATCTGCCCAAGGTAGTCCAAAGTAAGATCCATCCTTCTACACAAAATGCAAGTAATTTACCCTTATCGAGACCACAAAAAATCTCCCGCAGTTTCTTCTACGTAATGGAAAGTCTAAGAGAGAAAACCAGGGTAAAATAAAGCAATCATCGTGTGAATCAATCCTGGAGCTGTGAAATCCTTGAGATACTTCAATTTGACTGGAAGGCTGTGAGCAACCAGATTTAAGTGGGTTTTATTTACTCAGTAGTTAGGTCTAGATGACCTGCAGACCAGATGACCTTCCAACCTACATTGATTTTAAGTGCCACAAAGTAAGGATAAAGTAGTGAGTTCAACAGCTGCTTTTCTGCACTTAATACAAGCAGACTTCAACAAAGTCTGAGAAAACACTTGAAAGGAACAGCACTGAATGCAATGTTTGAGAGGAAAGATTCCAGTGTTCTCCTTACAGACAATCACACAAGGAGGGGGAGGGAAGCTGGAGACCAGCAGTTTTCCCATGCTAACAATGCACAAACAAAAGACAGGTGGTCCCAGAGAGTATCACCTACTAATGAGCTCCGGAAACCTCAGATTTCAGGGCAGGCATGAGCCCCAACTATACCTTACTGAAAATGGGAGCATGAATTTCCAAACTTTCGAATGGGACAGATGAAGATCCATAAGTAAGAGCATATACATAAGAGTGCTGGATTTCATATAAAAGTATCAAAAGCAAAACTTCTGAGAATTCTCTCCATTGCAAATTGATGTTTCTGATGCATATTAAGGCAACTGTTTGCTAGCTAAGTGTTATACTTTAAAAGGATGAACAGCACCTCTTTTACTGCTTAGAATGAGCAATGATAAAAGCTATAAGATCTTCTACTTTATGTCTTCCACCATAGGAGATATTAAAATAGAAGCCACGCTTTTGATAAAAGCTAGAACTGTTGTAGGACTGAATTCTGTGTGAGTATTGGGTACCTTTATCACAGGGCTGTTCAGCAGCAAAGGAAAAGCTGAAGACTTCTTGAAGGCAGTGAGCAACTGAGCAAGAGAACTCCAAATGTAATGCATATCTCAGTGTCAAGCCTAGTTTACTAAATATAGTTTCAGTTGTGTATTCAATATGTATATGCACTTGTGAAGTAAGAGTGTGTTAATGTTCACACATGAGTGGGGTCCATAAGTAATTCTGACTCATTCTGTAATTCCGGTGCCTCCAGGGCAGTTTCTGTTTGAATGGCAATATATGGGAACACGAAGTAATGACTGTATACTGATGAGATTATGCTATTTGTGCTGAAAATACACTTCTGTGGATGAGATTTGGCATTGGATTTTTATGTTAATTATGAAGGTCTTAAAGGTCCTGACCACTGTTTTACAGCATCAAAACTGAATACACAACAGTACAGAAAAGAATAAAGCAAATTTCAAAGCATGCATAGGCAACTAGATGAACTCGACTATATTCCCTTCCCTCACTCAAGACATCCAATGCATGCAAAGTTTCTGAGAAAAAGATCTTACAAAAAGCCATGCAATGCTTTAAAAAAAAAAAGAGCTGCATTCTAATTATTTAATTATACTAATACATAAACACCATCAATTTGCTGTTTTCTTGATTCCTATTGTTTTACATCTTCAAGTACAACTGAACTTTACAAACATCTTGAATGAGTGCTTAACTTTCAAAATACATGCAAATAAGCATAGATATTTGCCTTAAAACTTGATGCTTAATTATCAGAAAACTCAGTGTTACCTCTCAGAAATAACAGACAAAAATATTAAAATAAATGTTTTCATTATTGTCTATGAAAATATATGTTCAAGCATATAAATACATTTGCATATGTGTATATACACACGTATGCATGGGTTTACATGTATATGTAAGTCAAAAAACACCCCTGAGGTTACATTTGCCACATCACTGCTTCGTTGAAATTCAGGAAATGGTTTACAGCACTGCTGACCTTATATGATTAGTTCTGAAAGGTTTATTTCTTTGTCACACTGATTTGTGGCAATCACCTTACTGCTCTGAAGTCATGAATCTCAGTAGGGTTTACGGCATGCCTTTCTATATATTGGTATTCTATCAGAAACAGTGATGATCATTTATACCAGTGTGAAAAGACAGGAAATGCTTAGGATTCACTTAGGAGTTCATTGTTCTCTGTTCAGATATTTATGACTATGACTAGAGATAAAAAATATAAATTACATTTACATATTTATGAGCAGGATTTTATGCAATATCTTCATTTCGATTAAAATGCCATCAATTTCCCTACATTACTATAATGCAAGTCAGAAATCTAACTACAATGCACTTGGTTTTATCTTTTTCTTGAAAACTTCCTAAATTAAAGCAATTAACAAAATACAGCACGAGCAGTGCTGATTGGTAAACAATAAAAATGTTCTGCACTGAGGTGCAGTCACAAAATTGTAAAGAACTAATCTATCATGCCATAAGACCTGAAAATATTTTCCTTTGTTTTGATAAGCTGAAACAACCTTGGGAGAAAATGCGTGGGCTGCAGAGCCATGCAACACAAAGTGAAGAGCGCAGGCAGAAACTCACCTCTACCTTTGTTCTTTGTAGCAGCCACTGGAAGCAAGGGAAAGATTGCACAAGAAGAAGAGAACAAAGATAGATTAGACAGAAGTTTGAGCAGGTAAGAACACAGAGAAGCTTTATCACTATTGATTCAAAGCTAACAAATACAGTTTCTAGCATTATTTGACCTATATATTAGAGGCACTGCAGTGCTATGAGAGAGTTCAGATCTACGATTGTCAGAAATCCTCTAACAAAAACTTACAAAATACATCAGAATACACACACAAACAGCACGACAAGGAGAGTAGAAAAATTATGACCCATTAATCATAGATAGGTGAGAGCACATGTACGCACATTTGTGAATCCTAAAACTTACAGCAAAATTTGCCTTGTCAAAAGTACATTCTGAAGTACCTAAATCTGACGTAATTCCTTTGCTCCTATTTCCTGTAGCATCATTCTTCTGTGAAGCTGATGCAAACAAACAATGGTTAAATTGCAGATATTCCAATGATTTATTATCTATGTGACCCTTGTCTTTCTTCACTGAAGCCTGTACCTTCGTATTGTTCTTGTTCCCTAATGGAGCATGCAAAGCAAAAGGAGCAGACAGTACTTTAGTGAACAGTGATCAGTGTTCTAACTCAGAGAAACAGGGAAAGACAGCCCAGCATTTGAGTATCCTGAAACCATGCAGTTTCATGCTATTAGCTCTCTATGTCCAACACGGTAAGAAAAACAATGAAAACACCTTAAAATGTTCCACTAACGTCTGCCCTACCACCAAAATAAAGAGAATAATTATTTTCTGTCTTCTGAAGCTCACAGATAGTGTTGTTGATAAACAATATGAGTCAGAACCCAAAGTTTGAATGGAATCACTCTGTTAGCTGTAAATTACACAAAAGGATAGTATCCACAACTCTAAACAATCCAGTGCAGTCTGAAAAAGCTTTCACTTAAGAGCAACTCCATGGGTAAGAAAAAAAAAGGTACCTCAGAAAAGAAACCAAACATGATTCTGCTTCTGCTGGCCCTTCGTGTAAGGCAGAACCACATTAACAATTCAAAGGCAGATATGCTTGTGACTAAAACACATGAAAGACAAGGAGAAGGACCCAATCCTCATGATCCTCTCTTTACTTCTTTTGTTCATACCTAAAGGAATTTTTGTTTGTTTGATTAGTTTTTGGTTTGGTTTTGGTTATGGTTTAGTTTGGGTTTTTTTTGGTCTGATGTTTTACTGGTCAGTTGTTACGAAGACATATAAGGAGACACCTCAGTGAAGGCCAAATTGCCATATATGAAGAAACTGTTGAAAAACTTAGATTTTTAACAAAACATGTCAGTTCTCTAAATTTTTTTTTCCTGCACTGACCACTCCTTTACTTCCAGATGCACTGTGCTGGACTGCCATAATTCTGTCAGTGAAAACAAAACAAAAAAAAATGCGGTCTCACGATGTTTACACTCAGCACCACTTCATGGAACAGCTCAACTCTTGGGATGTACAATGAGTGCAGAGGCTTCAGGAGAGCTCCTTCTGTAAGGCTGTTTAACAGGATAGATTCACCTGCAAACTGACTACAAATCTTACATGACCAGAAATTGCTTGTGCAGTAAACAAAATTAATGCTGCCATTCTAATTTTATAAGAAGTGAATGGTTTCTCCTTCATGCAAATGTAAGTTGATAATGAATGCACTGAGTTCATCAACCTGTTCATTTTCTTATGCTTTCCTTTCTTTTTCAGTCCCAAGAATTACATCTACATGAATGCATTATCACTTCTAGTCAGAATAATCATATAAACTTAACAAAGGTCTGGAGAAAACACTGTCCCCCTCCCCATTGGAAATTTAAAAGCAACAGGAGACATTATACTTAATCTCAAAGATATTTGTGTGTAAATACATACATTAAAAATTTGTATGGGATTGAATTCTTCAGAATAAATACATATACACATATGCATATGTAAATGATTTAATCTATCTGTACGGGTACATATATACCTGTATATTAAAAGAATCCATGCATTCCATGACTAGACAGCTTTATTTTGAAGCATGTGCACTAGATAGAGAATTATTACCTATCATGTACCAGTAAATAAAGAAAAGATATAAATGAGTCTATAAATAATTGGAAGTAGGACAGGTTACTGGTCTTGTTAGGCCAATTATAACTCTCTGCAAATCCACTAATAGAGGACTAGATGACAGTAACCTTCTTAAAAATGCCATGTTCAATACTTGTAAGTTTTTCCATTGACAGCATGGTCCAATTACAAGTCAATTCGTAAAGTTCAAACTGCACAACAGCCAAATTAGCTGAAAATGGTCTTCTAAAATATAATTATGCCTACTGAAGGCAACTAGCTGGATCTGTTTCCATCAACAACCCATCTTTTTGATATCTGGCATGAGGGAAAGTTCCCTTTCATTGTTATCACCTAGGCAGGTTTTTCCTTTTCCAAAGGCAAAAAAAAAAAAATAAATTCTCTCTTCCCTTTTTACTCTCCTTGTTACTCTGTGTAAAGACAAGACAATTTTCAACTATATCTACTATGTTTGAAAATTTTTATCTACCTATTATATCATTACATGAAAAGTCACAAAAGACAAGCACAGATAAATGTTTCAGATGAGCATCAGCAAGAATGAAATTCAGCAGAGGGGAGGTGAGATCTTGGTTAGAGCACCAGATACAGGATAAGTCAGCTTTTTATGCCACTGAAGTCAGTGATGAAAGACCTGTGGGTTTCAACAAACAACATTACAGTCAAAGAATTCACTTTTGCTTTAAGCCTTCAGCAAGTCAGGTGAATTCTCTGAATTTCATGTAACACATTCTCCTTTTCGCCACCCAGACTTCCTTGCTTGCTGACTACAGAGACTGAGTCTTCAAGGGAGTGAGTGTCTCTCTCAACAAAAAAAAGTATATCCTTGTAAGACATTAATTTGAAATGTTAAAATGGTTTAGGACTAGTAAGTAAAAGTTTTTGTGTAAAAAGCAACGTAAAAGCTAGAATTTTCTACATATGGCTGGCACGTATTTGGCTAAATGAACAACCCATTTGAGAAACGGACAAAAAGGAAAGGGAATCACTTCTGCTATTTCCCTGTGTTCAGGGATTTTGGTAAAAACAGATTTATAGTGATGTTTTTCTTTAGTTACTCTGTCCTGTCCTTCTTAGGAAATTGATTCTGGACAGGTAGGCATGCTACAGAAAAGTGTGAATAATGATCTTTGTCAGAACTGAAGGAAAATTTTAAAGACCAGAGAAAAAAGAAAGACAAAGTGAGAAGAAAGACCACATTCTCAGAAGTCAGGATAAAAGGCATGACAGAGCTACCAGATTTCTAGGCTGAGAAATAAATCTCTTCTATTTTCTCTATCAAGATTAAACAATATTGTATTTTCTGAAGGCTCTTCTGGTCACAGCAGATGTAAAACAAAAAGGTTGGCTACTTGGAAAGGTCCATGGAGTGAGGGGATCACAGAACAGCAAGAAGTCAAGGTCAGAGATCTCAGGGGAGCTCATCATGAGAGATCTAGAAAGGAAAGGAAAAACTGTGCCAGGTCCTCCATTGGGGCAGTTAATTTTCACAGAACTGTGTTTTTTAGGGTGTTTTTAAATCAGAAAAGCAATTCTGTTGTAGCTGTGCTGCTGAAACAATGTTTTTAAAAATCATTGCCTGAATATAAAAAGCGAGATTCAAATTTCAAAGCCCCCAATACACCCTTGCTTTCAAATATCAATAATATATTGTGCTTTATTTTCTGTGATATATCTTTCTGACTTCTTGCTTTTTGTATGCCAAGAATTGTTAAATTACATTCTTTGATAGATGGTGGCTACAAGTTGTTCAATCTTTTCTCCACACTCAGCTGTCTCTACACTGTTCAATTTTGTGGACATTTTTAGACAGATTTGATATAGCATTTATTTTATTTTTCTCTTATATGTGATTTATTATTCAATTTGGGGTTTTGTCTTTTGTTTTTGGAAAAAAACCTGCATCCTTCCAATTACTTCAATAGCTCAATAAAAATAAAGAAAGGGGAAAAAGTTATTTCCCCCAGATATCCAGTTTACCTAACCTTTTGTTTCAAAAAATAAAGAGAAAGAAAAAGGAACATGAAAGGTTTGAGGTCAGTCTTGTTTTCATTTCACCTATTATATGCAGTAAGAATACAGACAGAGGAAAAAACACTGTAATACCTAAATGTTATGATGACTAAATAATCTATTCAAGAAAAGAAACAAGATGACAGTCACACTGCACATAAAGTCACACAAAGCACATTACATTGATTTTCTTCTCTAACCTACAATTCCAGCAAAACTGGAGGTCCTCTTGTCTTTAATAAAAAAATTAAGACATCAATAGTCTATGAAATGGATGTATTTACTCATCCGTATTTTTCCTCTACTCCTAAAACCTTTTGTGATCATGGAATATGAAAAAAATATCAGAGAAGCAGTGTACATAAATACCTTGCACCCTCTCAAAAATAAAACCCCATAAGCCTTCACACAACACATAATGCAAATAATGCAGATTTTCAGTTTTCAAAACAAAAAAAGTAGTTATTTTTACACTATCTAAATTTAGAATTTTCTTTTTAATTTTAGGATGATGATGACAACTCCATTTTTTCCCCTTTGGATAAACTGATGGCTTATCACTGATCATTTAGGTCACCTAAATGCCAGCCCTAATTCCTGGACTGGAAAAAGCTCCTTTGTGTGACAGAAGGCTTAGCAGGATCATTTTCCCCACAAAATAATGCAAATTATTAGGTTCTCAGAGACTAAAGATCCATTCAAACAAAGATACCAGTCTGTGCTGTAATTCATCGTGCTGCTCCCCCTCTTTTTCAACACCAACATTTTCCAAAAGCCACTGAAGGAGGAAGAAACCATTACCACCACCTGAAATTCTTGCTGGGAATGAGAGTGTCCATTCAGGAAGACATTGCTGCCTAGGCTTAGAAAAGTGACCAAGAGATGACAGAGAAACATGGGATCTTAGGAGTTCTTTTAGGTTTGGATGCAGCTTAACCTAAATATGTTATCATAGCTAAATTTGTTTCTTTCTGGTTTTCTGATCTCTCATTTGTTTGCCTTTAGTGCTACACCTTTGCATTATATATGTTTTCATACATATTACTTAAAATATTTTTCTACACAAGTTCTGAACACTATTCTCATGGAATTTTCTCAAATATCAGTTAGCGGCATCTCCACATATTGATCAGAATCTATTTCTAGCTAAGCCTTCCTCTCTTTATTTATATAACCATTAAAAAATCTGTATAGTCATGCCTATGTAATTAAATGGAATTCACACATGTGACCTTCTAGTATTATATCTACTGTCTTTGCATTATTCTAATTACAAGTGCCTAAAATGACATCAGGTCATATCTCTCAGAGAGAGATACAGTTCACTTACTCAACTCTTTGACTGAACTTCAAAAAAACCCAAGAACTTTTTCTGAGAATTTAATACATTTTTTTCCCTCACGGTTCAAGAGAAAAACTACAAATGAAGGGAAATGCAATAAAAGTATGTGATTTCACAATAACAAAAATGGATGTTTTTCTTATCACGACTACAGCATTAAATGTACAAAATATAACACATATTGAATATATGCTATATAGCAAGAGTTATGCACATTCATAGTGATTTGTAATAAGTTTTCCTCCTAGAACATAACAGATAGTCCCAAATATTGAACAGAGAAAGGGACAAGAATACTAATTTAGAAGGGTTATGAAGAGGTCAGTTACTGCATCCTCTGGGTTTTAAGCATCATGAGTTTTCTTTGGATCCCTCCTTACAGATTGTCTTACAACTTGTTAAAAACATCTGATGACGAGGACTTCAAAAGCTCTCCAGGCAACCTCTTTTAGGGCAGAGTTGTCCTCTCAGTGGTACATTGTTTAGTTGACATAACCTAACCATCACATGTAGGAGACTAGCTCAATTACTTAACCCTTCTCATATCGTCCATGAGTAGAAACAACAGAACACACATTTTTCTAATGTAATCCTTTGCAAATTTGAAGTTCTACTATTTCTCTTCTGTGCTGAAAAAAAACCCAAACATGTTCTTCCACTTTCATAAGTTTTTCAACTTTCACTTTGTCTCCCTCAGTTTTAAAACAGACTAGATTATCACATGGAATGACTTTTAATACACGATACTAATCAGAAAATATTGAAAAACACACAGTTCCATTTTCTTTCCGAAAAGTAGACCATAAATACAGTAATTTTGTTCTCAATACTCAGTATAGCTGGCATGTTGGAGATCAGCAGAAGCATCTTAAAATCTAAACATCACTAGACTTCAGGATTCCAGCTGTAGCTGATTCATATTAACAGCTGGAAGCACATAACACAGTGTATTACTGTATGGTGAAAACTGAAGATGAGTATAATCATGCCCTAAAGGCTCCTCTCAAAGGTATTGAGATAACATGATTTGCCTGTCCCAAAATGCCAACTTTAAGCACGTTATAATACAGCTGGACACATAACTTCTACAAGCCATGTAAGTTGCAACTAAGCAATTTTATCATAAGCTGGGTTTCCACAGAACATCACAGAAATGTCACTTGCAAATAAATAATATGGTTTATAAACAAGAGTAAATATTATGTTCACATTTCATTTTATCAAGGTAACAGAATGTTTTAACAAGTATGTAAAAAGACAACTTTGGAGTGGCAGAATTAAGAACTCTGTAAGCATAGTTATGTCAGGAGCAGATACAAGTATTCAGTTTGGCTCTCAGATCTCTTCCACAGATATTTTAAAACATGAAACAAGGATTTGAAAAGCTTTGATATTCATTCATCATCTCAGGCTATCAAATTGTTCATCATACAGAACATGCAAACACACTGGCCCAGCTTTGGGGTATGTCGGTCTCCAGAACAAACAGAAAAGAAAAGATCCTACTTGGGAACACTTAGCAAACTGCTGTCACAAATTGGCTGTCCTCGTGTAAGTGTGATTGGGCATAAGCAGCTACAAGCAGTGAGCTTGTGTTTGTTTTCACATCTACAGATCAATGCGTGAAAAACACCCCAAATTATTCCTTGGCCATTTTGCTCAAGAACAAGAACCCAGGAACAACTAATGACATTTATGTCTCATATCTGTCTTTCTTTGCTAATGTATATGCTATCTGACATGATTATAAATAAAAATTTCCTCAATGTGCTCTTCTTACATATATTACTTTCTAGTCACAGTACACAGGTTTAATAACAAAAAAAAGTTCTGTGGTTTATGTACTTGAAAATAAGTCCCTAGACAATCCAAATGAAATTGAAAGTATGATAATCCAGAGCACAGGGCTCTGTAGGCAGACAAACAGCCTGGGCTCTCCTTACAACTGAATCATCTTCTATAAGCCCTAGGAGGTTTTGAAAAGGTTTTAATCACATTGTACTTTCCTTTTTTTTTTTTTTTAAATCACAGCTCTTGCTATCTTTATATATAACAAGTGTTACAACCATAACAGATCATTCCTGTAAAATGCTTTCTTAATAAGATTAAGTTATATATTTAGGGCCACTGGGGCAGCGGCAGCTGAAACGTGTAACATATTTCAAAGGACAGAGAATTACAACCTTAGAAAAATAAGACCTTTTTTTTTAAATTTTTAATCCCCCTTTTTCAAACATTAAGAGACAAATTGGGTAACTGACAAGACTGATGAAAAACAATTACCACAATAAATTCAGTTCAGAGCTCAAACACTTGAGTTTTCTTAGGTTTAAATGGACATCAGTACCTATGTTCTAACCTAAGCACTTCAGTTGGAGAATAGGGATTTCAGATGTAATAGCAAACCAACCACGTTATTTTACTAAGACCCCTAAAGACCAAAATAAAGCTTACACCAAAATAGTACTAACCACACTCAAACAACTCAGCTTTAAACATATGCTTAGTCATTTACTCTCAGAAACATGGTAGAAAGACACATTACCTTCTACATGACTTATTTATAGCATCCATCCTAGTCTGGATAACGGAGAACTAAAGGTGAATCTTTAAACCTTTTCCTATTGCTAGCAGTGAAGTAATGTTATGTAATGTTAAAATAGGACTTTTGCATTTTTAATGTGATTTACTTCTGGGTTTTTTTTCTACATTTTTTCTGACACAACAGAAAACTGAAAGAAAAGCAACATTAAGACTATGTAGCGTATCCAAACTTCAAATATTTGACTTCAATTTATCTGCTATTCATAGTCATACAAAAAATAAGGCAAATTACTATACTTGTCTTTTCTCTGGCTTTACAGCAAAGGATTTCAGGCCTGGAAACAGAACATACTCAGTGCCACTCTATTTTGTCAGCCAATATCAAATTTTATGCCTACTAATGCTGTTAAGGTGAAAAGCTGCCTTGGCAAGATTTACCAAGCAAGACTTTTTGTAACTTGTGTGAGACATGTAAACAAAGAATTGTTTTTATAGGAATGCACTGTCCAGAGATAAATTCCATCAGTCTTTACCATCTTTCATTGAATATCTGAAATTTTACCTGACTACATGAATTAACAATCAACTAATCAAACTAAAAAAATACATTTCATCTCCTGTATATAATCTTCTGCTATGGTTTCAAAGATGTATATATGCTGATATACAAACAGTGCAGTTAAAATAATCAACTATTCTGGAACTTTTCCACAGCTATGAGAATTAGAACTGAAAATTCACAAACTGAAGCAATTCATAATTCTAAACTTAAGATTCTACATCCATCCCCACTATCTTCTTGTACAAAGAAACACAAGCCAATCATTCTATATTAGAATGAGAGTGGAAGAATGAGTATCCAGAATCTACAACCATATACCTGGATAGTCAGAATTTGTAAACTCAAAAGACAGACATTAATAGCTTTTCAGGTAGAAAAGAAAGTAATTTAGAATTTAAAGCATTGCCGAAAAAGTTTAAAAACAAAACTTTGAAAAAAGGTTTAATTGTTCCAAATTTTATACTTTCAATATTGAACATGAGACCCATTTTCCTTTGACTCGAGCATTAAACATGTCTATTCCTCCTTGAATTATATTGCCACTGTGCTGAAATCATTTGTTGACAAGATTCATTTAAGAATTTATTTATGTTTACAGCAGCTATCAGTAGTCCTGCCTCTCCATATCACACTCTGCTTACTACATGCAATCACAGGCCTTTAAAATCAGTCATAGGCATTTTAAAAGCTGGAAGCACTGTCTGAAGGAATATGCAATTCGGAAGCTTTTTGCAGCAATAATTAAAAAAAAAAAAAGTAATTTTTATCACTGAGGACTAAGCCGCTTGGTTGAAAAGCTCTGCTTTGGTGGTCAGCAGTAATAATTACAAAATTACACTGATATTTAAACTCTCGTCAGCTTGCATTTTATCTGAATGAGTTTCAAAAGGGGTGTCTCACACCATGCTAGTCTAACATGACCATCCACACGCTGCTGACATGAGCTGTTGATGTAGTTTGTCACAGCTTTGCTCTGCACTGGGGTCTTTCACCACGTGCCCTTCACTCTTGATCTTTACATGTACATCCTGAACATTCCTCAAAATAGACCAGACACATTCATGAATGGCTCTGCTCTGTCTCAGAGTCAGCAAAGTAAGCAAAGTAAGGACTTATCTTTATCAGGGTGTGCAAACACAGTGCAAGTGTAGTCAGCACATGCAAACAGCCCCACTAATCATAGTACATGGATCACTGCAGGGGCAGCACTGAACAAAAGCTTCTGAGTGACTGCTAGAGATGACTGAAACAAAGAAAACATTCTGCAAGTTCTGCTGCTTTGGTGGCATGAAAACAAAGAGACTGAAGCATTGTGGCTTGTAGATAGCACAGGATCTTTAAAAACTGAGCCTCGGAGAGGTAGCAAGTTCATACATTAAGATGAATTGAAAATCAGAGATGACAAAAGAAAGTTCTTCAAAGTCCAAAAGAAAAATTAAGAAAAAGAGGTAAAAAAAGATTAAGCCAGAGAGAAGGGGAACAAAAGACAAGATTACTTGAAAAGAAGGGGAGAAGATTAAATTCAAAATCAAGATCAGAAAGCTCAGAGAACTAAGTATCTGTAAGACAATGTGTTACAGAAACATCAAAATTTCAAATTCCAGTCATCTGTGTTTTCAGCATTTCAATATTGAGAAATTTTAAGAGATATAGCATGTAAGGAGATCAACTTCGACTCTACAATAACTGTAAATTAATATTTAACATAATACAACTGGAAAGTCTTCATATTTTAACAATTACTTCCTTGCTATCATTATGATAGTCTCTACCTGTGCTCCTTCCTTCTAACAGTGCCACAAGGTTGTTGCATTACTTGCCTTAAAAAAACAAACCAATCCCCTTTCTTATATATACAAAATAAGCATTTTTTTCACTTTTAATTTCTCATATTTCATTTTCCGTTCACTTCAGTGTATTTAAAATAATGTAAATGTACACCTATTTATATATACAATATATTAATATCTGTAAGATTTTACATAGCATATGCTTCTCTATTGTCTTAATATATTCTTTTATATAAGATAGCCATATTCTATGTTATATAAATTTATTAATTCAATATCCCTAGCTTTATATAGCATCAATTATTGTATTCTATAAAAGAGTATAAAGCAATATATGTGTGAGATTTTAAGTCTACACGTACACTATAGACTGTAAAGTAAAATGAATTTTGGTACATTTAGACAAGAGTGAATGAAATCAAGTTAGAGTAAAATGTACAGTCAATTGAAAAAAGAAAAGAACAGTTTCATTGAATACTTTTGAGAACTTTTGAATAATATTGTTTCAGGAAATTAAAGGCACTAAGTTAAGTCAGAGTGACTAATTGCAGAAAATTAAGTGATTCTTAGGGCAATCCTCTTTATTATGACTTATGAAGTGAAATATTCTTACTACTCCTACAATGATAAATGTGTTATGGTAAAGAAATGATCTGTGAACCCTGTACATTTCTGAGCTGTCCAGTAACTGTATGTAGAGCCTTCATAGCATTCTGATTCGTAACGTGAGTTTTATAATGTCCTTGAAGAATATATACCAAATTATTGCTCAAGATATTCCTCAATAACACAATCTGCACCACACCTGAAAAACAAATAAACAAAACAGACCCCTCACATCCCCTGGACACTCCTTGCCATGTCTGCCAACATGCTTATGCACAATGTTATTACACAATTACAGTGAGCTAAAGAAGCACTCAAATGCCCGATAGAGCACAACAGTATTTATATCTTTATATATAGTGTTCAGCTTCAATCATTGCTGGAAATGGAGAAAATATTTTGAAATGCCCCCTGTTTGTAGCACAGTCATTGTACAACAAAAGATACAGAGCAAAAGAAAGCAAAAAGGAGGGCAACGTTCTTAGTTTTGTTTGGCTTTCAGTACATAGCTCAAAAAGAGAGTTGTGGTTCAGTGAATGAGCACAGATCAAACTCCAGCTGTGAATATATGCCCTGCAAGAGCCAACCAAGTCCCTAGCAACTAACTGCACAGGCACACCCAATTAGACAGACATGTTCTTGCTTTGCAAACCTCCTGGAGGCTGCCAAAGTAGAGAGCATTCACATTCATATCCGAGGAAACCAAAGAAACCTTTCAGGACCATTCCTGAGAAGTTGGTACATGCACCTCCTTTCCTATTCAGCACAGCTCCTGCAGATAAGAAGTTTGCACAAGCAGTCAGTCACAGGATAAATACAAACTGGCAACACAACTATGACTACTCCTTAAAAACCTCATAAGCCTTCTCTTCAAAGAGATTTATGAATAATGGGAACTAAATAATTCATGGCACTGCAGATGCCAGTCCAAATAGCCTCTTCCTTTTTAAGGTTTCAGTTTGTAGATGTGTGATCAAAAGCCCTCATCAGTCATGATAGTGGCATTTGTACTCAGTCCAAACAAACCGTATTTGCATCTGAATGTTTTTCATTGAAATGAGAGATGTAATATGCAAGCCAAGTTCCAACTAAAAGGCGTTTTATGCTATTTAAATTCAGTCAAATTAAAGGCTGAATGCAATCTAAAAGGTCTACTCTCAGAACAGTAATTTGACACATCATAAATAAGACGCGTGTTTTTGTTCGAGCACCTCAGCACTTATCTGAAAATTTTACACAGCATCTCAACAGTTCTGCCTTAGGAGGAGTGACAGAGAAAAGGCCTACACATAAAGGTACATAAAGTGAACAGAAATCTAACACTGGCAGTAGTGCAAAGATTGAACTTACTTGCACACAGTTACATGAAATCACAGAATCATTTAGGTTGGAAAACACCTTTGAGAATCATCAAGCCCAACCTTTAATATCAAGTAGGTAAAAGCAGTCGCTTGGTGAAGGCAACACCACCATGGAAGAACTTGCCACTGTGTCTCAAAGCAAATACACACCTTGCAAATCAAGCTCTCACCCTGTTTTATTAATCCTATTGATTACTAAAGTGAGGATCAGTATTTGCCATGACAACTGCTCAAGTTCACTACTACACTGCAAAGCAGCACACAAGTCCCTCAAGAAATAACAAAAAGAAGAAACCAGTCCATAAATCTCTCAATTCGCAAATGCAGAAGTCGTCACAGGAACTTCGTGTCGGCAAAGAGAAAAAATTAGTAGGATCAGATTAAAATTCTTGTTCTTGCCAAGGGGAAATAAATACACTCATAAATTGAGGTCAGTACTAATTTAAAAAGGACTATTAAGAACCTAAAATGCCCTTTCCTTATTAACCTTAGTGGGGGTAAACAAGATAAATATTATTGTCATGGGAGTTTACTGTAAATCTTTTTTTTTTTTTTTTCTTTCATGAGAAAGTCTTCCTATTGTATTTAGCAATGACATGAGCTGATGAAAGGAGGAAATGAAATATCATGTCTGACCCCATAGTGAAACATGCCTCAGGTCAGCACTTTTATTTCAAGTACATCTAGGTTGCCTTTTTTTTTTTTTTCCTTCTCTGGGTTTGTTGATTTTTTTAAAAAATAAGAAATATATTAACTTGCTTTTTAGAGATCAGAACCTCATAGCTACCCAAAACACAGTATATTAAGGTCTTTAAGCCCTTAAAATTAATTTAATAGTTAGTATATGTACCATATATGAGATACACTATGATGATCCCAATGATGCTCATAGTAATTCACATACGATTTAAATATTTAAAGAATGCATGATCTTAGGGTATCATTAATTTTGAAATGGAGAGAAGGGTTTATGAGAACAAATGGTAATAAAAAGAAGAGGAATGTACTCAAGGATGCAAGGCTACTCCAGAGCTCCTCTGCAGACTTGTAAGGAAAACAATAGGGAATGGCTCGTGGCAGACTAGCACAACATAGTACCAACATCCTGAATGTTAATGAGCAAAGCCTAGGAAAAATGCTGGAGCATCATATATTGGAAGATGACACTGATGAGGGCAGATGTAGAAAAATGATTATCAACTTCAGACCCCTAGAGCAGTGTGAATGAAATCACATCCTTGTGTTCTGGGAAATAAAACAGGCAACTTGGAGAGAAATAAAGACAGCCTTTAATTATCTAAAAGTAAATTGGGAGCAGCCCATGATAATTCAGAAGTGGTGTTATTGTAGAACACAATGCAGAGTTAATTCAGGAATCAGTTTGTTCAAAAGCATCAACAGCTGGGTTTAATAATAGACACATTGAATCAGAATGAAGAAAAGCTTGAGACAGAAGATTATTGAGAAATTTCAATCATATTATTAGGTTTACATCTAAAGAGCAGCAAAGAACCTGTACGCTAGAATTATTTAAATAAAGGAAAACACTAATTTGGATTGATGAGATTCAAGAGTGTCGAAAAATGAAATTTTACAACATTATTTTGTTTAGTTGTGTTTCGGAAATACTTTGTCATGCTTTTACCATAGGAAAAAGGTAAACCCCACTGCTTCTTTATTTTTAAAATAAAGTAAATGCTGTCTTGACACAAGAACAATATATCATTTCAGTGGGGAAAAAAAAAAAAGAAAAAGGTCTTAGCATTAAAAAAGGATTTAATTACACAGAGCTATCATCTTATAATATTTCTATTCATATTCAATAAGACTTCCTTCTGCAAATTCTCTTGCGGTTTTTAGTTTTATAATTTAAGCATATAATGCTTAAATTTCATTACAATTGGGAAAGCATGAAAAGGGCACAACCAGACTATCAAATGATTAAAGCCAGTACCACTGGCAAAGCAAAAACAGCATCTGACTGCAAGTTTAGTTGGAATGACTGGATAACTTATTAAAGGAATTATAAAATTGAACTTAGTAAAACATATGGTAAAATTTTATATATAAAAAGAAAACATGCAAAGCAAATACTGTAGTGCCATTACTTGTTCTGTATACACCAGAAACTAACAACTGAGTTTTTTTCTGCATTTTAGGGAAGAGAATACGGTTGTGTTTGAGCAGATCCCAGCAATCATCTTTCTAGTTAGCTAGCTAACATCAGTCATCTTTCCAGCTACAACTAGTCTTTTTAAAATAAAAATTTATTTTAAAATAAAAGCTTTTAAAAAAAGTTTTCAATTGTCATCTTGGCTGAACTGCTAAATGGTGTTCTGTAAACAGGCAAATAATACTAAGGTGAAAACAAACATTAGCATTCTGAATACATGCATCAGGTCTGCCTAAGAGGAGTCAGAGCATGGATCAAGGCAGACACAGCACCACGACACACTGCCTGTTAACATGTGAAAGATAAATATTTCTTGCCTCTCCTCTCATTCCCCTACCAAGTCTGACCTGTGCTGCAGCAGCCACAGTGCTCTGTGGCAGTGTACAAGCGAGCTTGAAAATCCCCACCTTCGGTCCTGCTGTCAAGCTCACTTATGCCAGAACCAGGGCAATGCAAAGCTGCCCTGGAGAGCCACATAAATACTGGGTTAAACTCTCCACCAGCACATGAACAGCAACATAGACTCTCATCTATGAAGTTACTTTAGTACAGAGTTCCAGTAAGAACAAAAGTAGCGCTAGGATGAAAAGAATAACACTGAAAAGATGATGCTTCACAGTACAATTTTTGAAACATACATAAACATTAGATGACTTTATTTCACTCCATCTTCCTTCTCTGTCTGCTTTCACCCACAACAGACGTACATGTAAAGAGATTACCATAGTATTTTCTTTGGTTAACCATTATTTTGACAAGTTCAATTCATAACAATACTTTCAAGAAGAAAAACAAAACAGCTGCTACAGTCAGCACATTATCTACCAAGCAATACTGAGAACCAAATACTCTAAGATGAACATTGTTTAAAACTATGATCTCAATTAGATTCTCTCCAAAGAAACAAAAAGAAAGTCGACAGAAGTGTCACTCACACTAAAATGCTGGTATCTGATCTGTGAGCAGCTGTCAACCAGAAAGTAACAGAAGGATAAATATTTGGGCTCTGTAATAACTTACTGCAAACATGTAAGTGCTGAAACTGTATTAGACTCAATAGTTTTTATTCTGCATTTCTAACACAAGAACTAGGAACAGAAGTATCATTTGCACATAGGCAACATTGCATGACCTTCCATATTTCATCATATGAAAAATAATTCCAAAGGTATTTTCACTAACAAGTATCCCTCCACGTAAGGTGAAACATCTAACACACAGATAAAGTATGTCGCAATGACAGTCCATCAGAAAATTTTTTGGAGGCAATGAACTAATCCCTCTACAATGAACCATATGAATATATGCATTTATTTGCTTAAAATTAACATTTTTAGTTAGCAGAGGTCTTCCTTCTAAGATTCAGACACTTTGCCTCCTTTAATGACAGAAGTATTCAATTCCTTTTTGCTTGGTCTTCTAAGAAAAAAAAAAAAAAAAAGGGCAAAAAATCCCAAACAAACAAAACCAAAACCAAAGAAAAAAACCACAAACAAAAAGTAGTGTTTCAATTTATTTTCTAGGGCTTCCAATCAGAACTGTTATCTGACATTCAAAAAGAGACGAAGAGAAGAAAAAAAGTTTTGGTCTATGCATCAGAAACAAGTTAAAAAGGATTTTAAGGAAAAGATAAGTATGTAAGAAGCAATCCAGGCTAGAAAAATGTCTAACACCCAGTGAATATGACAGAGATATTTCTATTGACTTTAGTAGGCTATGAATCAAGCAATAATTATACCAGTAGATTACTGAAAGAAAAATAACAGTGATTTAGGAAAAAATAAATGGAAAAACAGAAATAGCCCTAGAATAATCTGTATAATCTGATATCAACCTTGGCTATGTGAAATTGAATTTTTCTGCATCCTGTAATACAGCAATTACTAGTAGTCACATGTACATATTATTATATACTTTTCAGCTAAGATGGATGATTATTGCACATTGTAAACTATGGATAAAATAAATTAACCAAGAAAATTTATCAGAGAGACTATTCACAACAAATAAAACAAATTTCTTCAAAGACTTGCTACCCAGACAAAGAGATGACTCATACAATAAGATCCAGGGATCAATATGCAACCAATATTGTCACAGCAAACAGCTAATCTCATGAAGTTAATCCAGTAAGAAAAAAACCACTATAATGTAATCTTGAGAAGCAGAGCAAGAAGCCCTAAGATTGCCACGAGCGTGATCCATGGCTCTCAATGCCATGACTTTAGTCACAAAACTGTCACGTGCCATTTCAAGCTTTCACCCTGTAATTCAGAGATATATTGAGAAGCAGTGTGTAGCTTTATCAGGGAATTAAGTTTAAAAAAGCTGCATAGTTCATTTCTAAGTCTAGAAAAGTATTTGTTATTCCAGATTTTTCCAAGAGTTTGTAAGGCATCTGCTCCTGAGGAACAGAGAGTCTTTTATGCAGATATAGGTAAGAAAGACAGATGAAGGTCCTCTTCAAGCTTAATGCCACACTGAGTGCACAGGCATCAGAAGTCCATGAAAAACTACATTAACAATAATCCCAGGTAATTTAAAAACATGAAGCTCAAAGCACTGGAGAAGACATTAAGGACATAAAAGTATAATGATAATGAAGAGAATTAAATAGCAGAAGATAATCATCTTGACATCATACCTTTTTTAACATTAAGCCTTTTTATACCGAGACCATTTTGAATTAAGTGGCCATAAATCTAGAGTGAATGCTCCTCTCCTCTGCCCAACCACAAACACTTGTGCTCCCCCTTCCTCTTTTATTCCAGTACATTTCAAACTACAGGGGGAGTCTGATGAAGGAGATGATATAGCTGAAACTAATTTCTTTGCACTGTGGATTGAGTGGAGTCAGTTCTCTTTTTAGAACTACTCAGCACTCAGATTCCTTCATTGTACTTAACTATAACTGTTGTACACTTCACTCTCATAAATAGCCTCTCCTCACATCTTTAATCTGAAAATATTACATGACATGCATTACAGTTACTGTCAGGAAAATTGAATACCTATCAGATATAATCTACACCCTGCCTCATAACAGAAATTAATGCTAACAGGGGAAAACAAAAATAAAATAGGACACAACTTGAAACTTCCAGAATCCTCAGACAGAAGATACTTAAGCTGATGTTAATTAACTCGGTGAGTTTGTTAAATTTGACTGAAAGTTAACTTTAAAGTTTTAGATTTAGAACAACATACTTTTGACAGACCATGAACATAGTACCAGTAATATAGCAACTTAGGACAGATCATAAGATTACTATCATTTATGGGCTAATTATATATTTAATTTCAGACTCAAGTGGTCCAAAAACAAGGTAAGGGTCTGGGTGGGTATGGTAGGATGAAGCCCACTTAATATATACAATCAGTCAAATAATTTATCAGCTGAAAATAAAGTATAATAATGAAGGGCACAGTGAAACTATCCGATTTCTTTTGAACTTTATTCCCTGAGTGTGAAAAATCTGCTTCCATGAAATCATGCTAAACTTTCAACTGCAAAAAGGAGCCAATTTCCTGGGCAGTGTTTAATTAATTTATAGTGTTACTGCTGTGAAAGTTCGTTGAGACAAATATTAAAGCTGTTTTTTAAAAGGGTTGGATAATTTTCTGATGATAAACAACAGTGGCAGCTTTGTAAGCAAAGACAATGATGTAAGAGTAATTAAATCTCATGCTTCAGGGTATAAATAGAATCCCTCTGCCCCAAGTACAGCATGAACTATTAATAATAACATTTTCTTCATCCCACAAATGCAAACTCTTAAATGAGCTGAGTTTTTTGGCCACCTGTTAACCTGCTTGCCACTGCCAAGGGCAGCACGAGAGTAGAGAAGTCTATGGGTTGACTCAGTATGGCAGTGTCTGTGTCATCATGAAATGCCACAGCACCAGGAGAGAAATAATTATACAACCAAGTCTCATTCCAACTACCCTTCATCTAGTCTAACTCCTCTCCATCAGCAGTATTTTCCACATTCACAATAAATAAAAGTGAAGATGAAAAATTGGCCAATACAAGGAGAACCAGACCAAATGGATATTACATTTTCCAACTGTCTTTTTGAAATTCCTACACAGTTTATTTTTGTGATAGTTTAACTAGAGAAGAGAGCACAGAAGGAACATTGTCCAAAAAAGGAAAACATGGAATATGTACATTGCATACTATCAGATATTTAATTGCTAAAAAGAATCATAACTTTAAGTGTATCTGGGCATAGGCAGCCCAATGTGAATGCATTATTACCTGCTGTAATACTTCTACCACTTCCCCTGTGCCAAAACACAATTAAAAAACTAAAAATTTAGGAAAGATGAATAAGAACCATTGATCTGGGGCTGAGGGGGGAAGAGAAAAAAAAAAAAAAGTGGAAGGAAGCAAATACATGTGGAAAGTGACATAAAATTTTGCAAAATTTCTCTGTCCTTTCATTATCCATATCTGGAGCAGAAATTAACAGCCCTGGGCTACACATCTGAAAATACTTCACCCTAAGTCTATTATGAAGACAAGAAAAGCCCACAAAGTTTATTAGCATGCCCTTAGTTATAAACAATGGAAGAAAAAGTACATATATATGTGTATGCTTGTGTACACATTAAAATTAAATAGCAGAAGGAATTTAGCAATGTTGCTTGAAACCACTAAAGCCTATAAGTGCACCTTCCCAAAAAAGGCAAACACCCCTCCTAAAGGAAATGGTGAGTGAAATAACTTGAAGCCAATAAAGCAGGTTAAGGACATGATCCTGTCATACTTCCCAAAGAGAATTTTTCATACATTGCAATACAATAAGTCTGCAAAGTGCTGCAACCCAACAGCAGCTGACCTACACCTGAAATCCAGGGGGCTGCAATAACCATTCCTTCCTCATTGCCACTGGAAACACATTTATTATTAAGGAGTCAAGGTTGAAAATCCCTGACTAGTGAGATGTCACTGGAATGTGTCAGTGAGGCTACTGGAAATGGGCACACTGCTGCTTTCTTCTCCCTTGTGCACAGGGCCGCCAGGAGGACCCGAGCCGCACTGCAGGCTGCCCCAGCTCCTTGTGACAGCAAGGGCATGAGCTACTCTACCTCTGGCAACTCTCTGCTCTTCCAAGCAAGTGACAGCAGCAACACTGACTACAAACAGGTTGCTGAACCCCTTTAAAAAGGACCTGAGTAAATGCATTTCAGGTTAGATTCAATACTCTCCCATGCCCCCAAGGCTTTCTGAAGTTGCCATCTGCAGCCACATCTGCATAATGTGCCTTTCTGAGTTACTCTGCCTGCAGTTTCTGTGCTCTACAAACATAAGTTATAGCTATATTCAGAGCGCACTTAATAAAAAGGGGGGAAAAAAACCCCAAAAAACCACCAAAACCACAGAAAATTCAACCTTCTTACTAAGGAATTTTCACCTCAACTATAGAAATAAGACAAAATGAGAAAACTAAACAGAGTTTTTCTGAGAGAGTTTCTTATAATTTTTACTTGTGAATTAAACCCAGCTATCTAAAATAACTAGCCAACACCCACCCCCAAACGTCACCTTCCCCTTTTTGTTAAAAGCTTTGCGTCATATAATGTTATATATATATAATGATAGACTTAAAATACATTAATACCCATCCTATCCCTTTGAGCTTAAAAGTGACTTTCAGAATTAACAGAGCCATGATTATACAAAAGACAGTTCAAGAGATACCCAGATTCAGAGGTTTGTTCACTCCATTAACCTGGCTGCAATTCATGAACTTGATCAAAGGATTTTTGTGTTCTAGCAGTTCATCATTTAATTTTATTCTAGAGAGTCTAAATGATTTTTTTTTTAAATGCAAAACTTACAGACATTTATTTTTAGTGTCAAATTTGGCATGTCTGACAACAGATGCACAACTGAATGTATTTTGACCAGGGGTTTATTTAGACCAGATGACTCCAGAGGTCTATCCCAACCAAAACTGTCTGTAATTCTGACTTTCTGCTACAATGCAAGACAATTTGTAGGTAAAGGCAAAAATCTTCTATTAAATCAGTTTGTAGACATGAAAACAAAACAAAACCCAAACAAAAACCCCCCACAAAACAAAAACAAAACTCACAAAATTATAACTTAAAAATAAAAACAAGCAAAAACTAAACCAAAACAACAACAACAAAACCCCAAACTAACAAAAAATACTCCAGGAAATAAAAGTGGATTAGTAAAGTGGGGTTAGCTCAGAATTTCCACTCAATGTTCTGAAGGCTTGAGAGGGTTTAAAAAAAAAATAGCCAGTGGGCAGTCAGCAGTGCGGTAGAATATCCTGGCTGTGCTGTGGCACAGCAGAAAGCACTGACATCCATTCATCTTCTCCTCAAGTTTTATAACCCTTTCTAGAATCTTAGCATTATTTCTCTCTTGCACTAGAGGTGTGATGCAGACAGTGTGCCAGCTTCAAGCCTGGCACTCATAACACCCAGGGCTAGGAAGATGTTCACCAACTAAGAGCACTGGAACCATCCCTGCTGGCAGCTATAGCCTGGTTTTCTTTAATAAACTGTACATATATGCTATCATGGAACTCTCTAGAGCAAGTGGCTAGGTACTCCAGGCAATCCTCACCTGGGAAAGATCATTATCAGGTCTGTTCTTCCAGCAGATGGAAAACTTTCGCTACAAGGTTAGTTAAACACTGGGACAGGATATCAGAGAAACAGGAACTGCAGACTCTTGGGCACACTCAAAACTTGTTCAATGAGGGCCCACCTAACTTTGGAATTGTGACTGCTTTGACCGGGATTCTCACCACATGACCTCCAGAGGATCCTTCCAGCCTAAGTTACTCCATCACTAGCTCCATCAAGGATCACTCAATTTACATGCAGTGAGCTCGTTTCAAGTCCGCACTTCTACACTTCAGCTTAGGGATTTTATTATTAATGGTATGTTGGGTAAAATTGAAAGACAAATAGGACTTTTGACCACAGCAGACAAAAATACTTCATCTCACTATACAATTACAGTCTAATATTTATTAATTGTCCTGATTTGTGAACACTTAGAGGAAAAAAAACTAAAGTCATCTCTGAATTACATTATATTATAAGAATATTATATTATTCTTGATGGCATCAGGATTTGAATCGGCATAAAACCTCAGGTCTGCCTACATACAAATGGATTTTTTTTCCCACCCCTTCTGGTTGCAAATTAAGAATTTTTGGAAGAAACCTTTCCTCTTGCAGTACAAACAGGGTATTAGACAGATGATACATAGTTTCAGTATATTAAAAAGAGATAAGAATGGTATTAGTTCCATAAAATTCTAAATACATTCCCCATAGTCAGATTTTTAAATTGCTTATTCATTTTACATGATACTGTGTTAACGGTGAGTTACAGTACCAAGCAAACACTAAGGCATCCCAAACACAAGAGTTTGGCAATCTGGAAACCCACAAAACTACAACAGTCTTGCAATGGCTTTACCATCAAACTATTCCTCAGAGCACTGAAGGATAAAAGGGTGATAACAAGCCATTTTTGATTTTGATAATGCAGAATTCTGCTAGAAAGAGGTTAAAACTTAGCCAGGAAAGCTCCACAGCACACAGAGGCCCAAAACAGTTATGTTCCATGATGTAGTGAACAACAAACAAAGTACACACTAACAAAATTTGCCTACTTTTCCTGCTGTTACCATAAAAACCTCTTCTGTATTTTCACCACAGAATGGACTCTCCAGTGTTTCAAATGCTGACTTGATCTAGGCAGACTTTCACAGAGACCAGACTGCCCATTCCACATCAAGACTAACAGCAAGAGCCAGAACACAGCATGGTTTAACATTGCCTTTTATTAACAGTTTTATAGGATGTTATCCACATCATCAAATCCTTCTACAGTATATGTAACACAGACTAGTCAAGTGTTTTTACTGTTGCTGTCAATGAATATACTAAAATTCATCATTGAACTTGATTTCCATAGCCACTTAAAAGGTGTATGGTAATGAATGTCATGAATTTGGGCCCTTTTGCTCCATTTCTAAAACCACTCTTTTCTAGTATGCCCTCTCTTTCAAAAAAAAACAACTAACATTCAAGTTCCTGACTTTCATGGCTGCAAAGTCTGTATGTTAGGTTACAGATGCTAAGACTGATTGTCTGTCCATGTAATTGCAACTAAAAATTAAAAGAAAAAAAAAAGTGGCAGTTTTAAAGGAGTTTGTAACAGTAAGAACAACAAGATCAATATCTTACATTTGAGGTTATTAAATTTCTACTAAAGATCCTATTCATCAAAACCATCTACACACGTAGTCTTCCCATTTTTAATCTCCTAAGACATGTGCATAAGTCAGAAAATCAAAGAAAAACATCCCTGCAAATGGCTATGGGTGGCAGCTCAACATTGATATTGATTAAGCACCTCAAATACCTTGGAACTTGACAGAAAAGCCTCCTGACTCCAGAAATCAATGTGAGATGAATCTGCTAGGACTTTCTTTCTGCAGAGTGAGGAACTGCCCTGCTGGGTGTAGACAGGCTCCCAGCTCATGTGTCCCCCATGTGCCTTCATGATTCTGCTTCACCCTTGTCCTGCTTCTTACATACCCCCATCCACCACAGCTCTGGCTGCTGTGGGGTGACGTGCTAGGCTTGGGACTCTTTAGGTGAGCACTACGCAAAGATAGGGAAACGGGAACGTCATGTTTCTACGTTGCTCAGGCTTGGTCACCTCACTGAGACACCTGACTTTAAGAAAAAACAAAAGGTGCATCTTGATGGGTGGAAAAGCAGAGCAAGTATTAGGCTGCACTTCCTCTCTGATGTGCTTTTCAGAAGAACCTGTCTGTCTCTTCCTCTATGAGTGTATTACACAATCTCTTAAAACGGGTTTTTATGGGTGGGTGACATGGCTATTTCCCCAACGACATTTTTGGTGATGAATTAAACTATTTAAAAAAATAAAAAAACCCAAACAAAAACACAAAAAACCCATAACAAAACAAAAAACAAAACAAAACAAAAACCCAAGCAAACAAACAAAACAAAAAAACCCACAAAAACCCCATAAAAAAAAACAAAAAAAAACCAACAAAAAAAAAAAAAAGGACAAAAAAACCCAAACCAAACAACAAAAAAACCAAGCGAACAAAAAACCCCAAAAACCCAAACCAAACCAAAAACCAAAACAACAAAAAGACCGAGGACCCTACCATTCAATAACAATTTATAGGAAAGAGAAAACTTACAAAAATGCCTTTTTAATAGTGTCAGTACCACTCCTGAAAATGAAATGATAAAAAAAAACCAAACATGCCTGCATGCATCTTGAGCTGTTAAACTAGGTTGTGACTTTCTAATTGTCTTTAGAACAGCCACAAATGGCTAGACTGTAGGTTGGAATTTTGATGCTCACCTCCATAGGCAGAGCAGCAGGAGGTTGAGGATCTCACTATGGTTACAGGCCTGGCCCACAGAGTCCTTGTCCAGAGAACTGTTCAGTTGCTGGCCAAGAGAACCAATTCAGCAAGAAAACTGTGCAGGACCTTTGCACGAATTACATGGCTTTACAAAAAAGGAGCACAGTGTATGAATTGAATAATGAAATAGGTATTTCTGAGAAAAAAGAGTGAAAACCAGCAGAGGACTGATACAAAGCAAAGCAGGAAATGAATGTAAGCAGAGGGGAAAAGAACAAAGGGAAAGAAAAAAAAATCAGGATGAACATGGTTGAGGCTATTCTGGTAAATGGATTAAAATTAAAATAAAAAAAGACTCAATAGTGACAAAAGAAATAAGACGGGGAAGAAAAAAACCCAAAAAACACAACACCCCTTAATGAAATCCTTGACTTGAAGAAAACTAGATCTGGAAGCTCTCCTCATGCTCAAACAGCTATCCCCCTACCTATGCTGATGAGAAGTTTGAGCCTGACCCAAGAGAGTCTTGAAGTCTTATCTTTGTTCCTTTTCAGAGGACAAAGGTGAGAAGGGTAGAAAACATAGGTCAGAACACTGTTAGATAAATTTCCAGACAGTTTCTACTTAGCTTCCTGACAATGTCTTCAGCTCTTTTCAGAGGAAGCCAGGGCAGTATCACAGCATGGGATCACTAATCATCTGTTCAAATATGACCTTTTCCATGTGTTATTGCAGTGGTTTGGACATAATGTACAAATTAACCCACTGAACAGAGGTCATCATATTCTTGAAACGTCTAAGAAATTGTGTAAAAATAATGAGTACAGGTGTAAGTGATGGTGATTTTCATATTTGCTAAGCCAGTTTTCACCTGACCAGGTCGTTAAGCCTAAAACCCACCATAGCTGGCACACATTGGGTTAGTAAGTCTGCTACTACAAAATCATCAAAAGGAACAAACACTAGTTCAGCTCTGATACTAATCTACCATTTCTTTACTGAAATTATTAGGCAGATTCTATGTAATGTTTATATTTTTAAAATTTCCCCCTCTCTGCCTGAAAGAGGAATGTTGAGTACAAACTTGGGAGAACTCAGGAAACAAGTGTATATTTTAACTCCATATATGTTTCCTGTAGGAGTGATTCAACCAGCTATTATTTTAAGAAATACTATTATATTGCTAAGAAATAATATAATAAAAATATGCAATAAACACCACAAGTATGAAACTCCAAGGACAGACTAGCAAGAACAATTTCCACATTTGCTGGGGGACAAGCAAATGACTGACCACCATCACCTCTTTGGGAGGGGAAAGAGGTCAGTATAGTCTTACAACAGAAACAGAACTGCACCAACACATCTAAGGTGTGCTGATCAGCAGAAGGAATTAACTTAGGAAGAATAAATGCTCTCTTTTTCTGTTCATTTTAAAAATATCCTACTAAGAAAAGTACACATTCTTGTGCTAAAAATAAAAATTTTCAGTTGCACAAAATACAATTTTGGGAAAAGTGGGAACGGCTTTCATCCCATGGAAGTTGTTTTTTCTAAAGTAATTTTTATTCTTAATTGAGAAAAACAAACAAACAAAATTCCCAAAAGTGTCAAAGCAAAGGGGAGGGAAGGATACCATGCTGGTTCAACTATCAACAGATAAAAATTGATTATTTCTTATTCCCAGGAATAAGGGCTCTTAAATTTAAGCACACCCCCATTTTGGTGGCTGCACTTCCTTGACTGCACAACCAGCCCAGAGGTTAAAAATCAATACATGCATGAATAAACCTTAGGGCTTTTTCCAAGTAGCACATAATATGGACAAAAAAAAAAAAGTACACTTATTCCAAAGACACACGGCATTTTATATGGATTTTTAAATTTAAATATTTGCTCAAAAAAGAAAAATAGAAAAAAGTAAGCCAACAAAGGCCAGGATTATCAAACAGCTCTCCTTTTCCTTCAGCTGCTTTGTAAGGGTTTGTCAGTTTGTTATTGTGTACTCACTCCTCTTTAGACTCCTTCTTGTATTATTTAATTTTTCTGCTGGCCTGGAGATAACAAATCTGTTGTCAGCCTGTCTGTACATGTCCATCAGATATGCACAGGGAATAAAATGGTTAGAACAGGAGACAAAGGGCTATTCCTTTACTCCTGCCTGACAAAAATCAGATTCACTAGAAGCTGAAACCAGCTACACCACTTACAGTGGCAGCAGGCTGAAGAATGCTTTCTATTTGCAAATATTATTTGTAGCATAGAGGGACATGTATTGCATGATGAATCTCTCTAACTGTATAATGGCTAAAATAAGCTGCTGCACTTGGAAAAACATAATTTGCTGAATCATATATTTTAACTATCCACAAGGAAAGTAAAATATATGAGTAGACAAAGTCTATGACATTAAAAATATATAAAAAAATCCCCAATACCCTGAATATTTTGCAGTTCTTTAAAGAGCATCCTCTTCAATGGCTGTTTTGCAAGGCATAAAAAAATGGAGAGATCTAAAATCTCTTCTTTATAAAGAAAAACAGATTACCACACTTCAAAGTCTACTGAACCTCCAGTGACTAAAACACCAATGTATTCATTAAATAGACCTAGGAGTGTACAGGTGGAAGCTACTCTGACTTCACCTGCAGCACTTCACAGGAAAGATTCAATCAAAAGATCACATAAATATTCCTACAATGACATTCACCTTTGTGCTTTTCTATCAGTTTATTTCCCAGATTAATCAGCATTTGTAATGCACTTCTGACACTTGCATGAACACAGCATACTGAAAGAACAGTGAACATGATTGATATTTCTTCATATTTACTTGCCATTAGTGCAATTATTTATTAATGACATACTTTTATGAAAAACACTATTTCATATATGAACATCTCTAAATGATACCCATATGCAGTAGTAATTATTTATGATATTTTGAAGAATTGTTTAATATCTGCACTTAGCAAACTCATTTTTATGAGACAAAACTCAATGCACGATGCAAAAAAAAAAAAAAGGACACTGGATTTGTTAACTACAATAACAAAGGATATCAGTTAAAAAAATATTCAAAGCTGTTCAATCTGAGGTAAATAGTACATACTTCACACTCTCGCTAATATCTATAAAACAAGTAGCAGGCATAACATAAGGAAATGGCATAAGTTCAGGGCCTTTCACAAAGGCACTAACATGTTGTCTACCAGGAAAAGAAATCCATCATAGGACTATTAATTTTCAGACTCTAAAGTTTTGAAATTTCAAGTGATTCTTGCTTCCTTAAAACAAGATTATCTACAATATATTTCTTCACCACACTTCAGAGAGTGAACAAGGAAAACTCTGCATATTTCAATAAAAATAGGGGGTAATTTTTTTACCACTGAATAACTATAGTCAGCAATATTTATGAAACTATATTCTGGATTGGAGATAATACCACGGGCTTTTTATGAAAGAAAAACCAGAAAAAGTAGCTACCATCACAGTAAGTATCAAAGTCTGTAATTTCATTATAAATCTTCTTCTGAAAGAGTTCCAATTCCATCATAAAAGAACCCACTGTAGTACAAGAACCATCAACCTTAAAGCAACAGTAGGGAGACCAGCAAAGCACGATGTCAGTCACAGAGGTTACAGCCCACAGCCAGGAGAATGAGAGGCAGCTTTCAAGGACAGCAGCACGGAATCACTCCAGAAGGGGAGGGAATGGGTGTCCCTCTCCTGCCGGACCAACAGAGGCCAGCTTTAGCTAGGAGTTTACCCAACAGGACTTGAAATAGTGCTGACAACACCTCGACCTGTACACTGAGCCTGGAGAGAAGAGGAGGAGCAAGAGCTGCCACATGAAATCTGACTGACATCTCTGCAATGTAATTTCTAGTCTGTGCTGACAAAGCACTTGGCATGAGGAGCTCAACACCGCTGGAGCTGAGCCCAGAGAAGAGAAGATGCTGAAAGCAGCCTGTGTCTGAGCTAACTGACTGAACAGCTGACCCTGGAGAAACAGCACCAATTCCCAGAAGCAGAAAAACCATTTGCTGCTGTCAACTGCAAGTCATGGGACCCGACTGTCCCACTGTGCTACAAAAGCAAGCAAAAGACCAAAGGACTGCCTGAGAACAAAGAAGTGCAGAGAACTTGAGACCAGTAAGGATCCACCCAACTTAAAACATTTCAGATGCCATCTAAAGCTCTTCATTGATATATCTGGGCACAGGAAAGTAGGGCATGAGATACAAAGGACCCAAGGCTGAGCCCTTAAGAAGTCCTTGAGAAAAGACAGAAAATATTAAAAGCTTATCGTCCACAGAAAGCAACAAATTGATCAAGGAAAATTTGCTTTGCTGAAACTGTCATAACCTATCATGTCATCCAGATGATCTGACAATTCACATTTGTAACAGTTTTGCCCCTTTGTTATAAGCATTTCAAATGCAAGTTTGGAGTTGTTTTTTTTTCTCCTCCTTGCTGGATTATGGTAGTTTCAGTCTTACTGATACTGAACTCCAGAGCTGCCTATTCTGTAAAAAGGCCAGAGAGCTGGACCAAAAAGGCACATTAGGCTTCGTAGCTCTCACATTAAGGCTTGTCAGGTATGCTCAGCAGAGAGTACCACAGACAGATTGAGGAACTATGCACAAAGCTCACATCCATCATTCTGGGCCTACATCTTCACTCTAGCTCAAGTCTGCTGAAATCTGTCCTTGGATATGCTGGGTTTTGTGGATGTTCTACAATGATTCCACCATGGAACAAGGGAAAACCTCTGCTTCCCAGCTGTCTATATTCTTACATAATATTTTAGCCTTATTTCAACATCCCATAAGAAAGAACAAAATCCTTTAAGAGTTTGTCCCATTCCTCTAGCCCTTTTTCCAAACTGATTTTCAGTGTATTGAATATGAAAAATAGTAGCTCTGCATCACTGAAGATAGGACACTGAAAATTTAGACAGGAAATTTTATGGGTTTTATGAAAGGCAGGACATTAATCAATATAATGATGACATTTATTCAAACAAATGACCATAATACAAGGCAAATGTATTAGCCACCTTAACGAGTTAGATGAAGGACACCACCAAATAACCAAAGATATGCTTCATTATTAAATATGATTGCAGGATCAACTGTTCTCAAAGGAAGAGACAAATGGACAGATTTTCCAGATTATGACCCTATGAACATCTTTTATACCCAGTGTCTGAGGAACAGTGTGGGGCGTTAACCCCAAACAGCACCTAAGCTTCCATCCAGTTGCTTGCTCACACTTCCCCAGCATGAGGGGGGAGAGAAAAGGAAGGACAAAACCAAGTAAAAAAATGTGAGTTAACATAAAGAAAACTCAGTAAGTATGAAGAAAAACAAATTAGTAAACTAACCTCCAAGTGAATCAAAACAAAGGGAAAAAAGAAACCCACAAGGCAAAGAAAACCCCAACTGGGGCAAGAGGCAATCACTGACTACTTCCCACCAACAGACCAATGTCCACTCTCTGAGCAATGGCCTCGGTTGTTCTTAATCCAGTTCTACTGCATGGTTTGGAATCTCTTTGGTCACTTTAGGTCAGGAGTTCAAGGAGAGGCAGAGAGAGAAACAGAGATGGCCATGTCGCTGTGCAGGCACTGCTCAGTAGAAGCCAACACTGCTTCAGTCACAAATCTCAGACACAGCACAACACAAGCTACTATGAGGAAAATTAATCCCACACCCAGGAGAAGATTAGTAGAAGATCGTTGTCCATCAATAGTCAAACTATAAAGCTTTTGCCAGCAAAAAAGTTAACTCAAACTATGAATAACTAAAACTGGTAAAACATCGGAGCCTTAAGAGTTAAGGCCCCAGGGAAACTTCTCTAATAACAAAATTACAGTAAGCAAATTAACAGCTCAGAAAGAGACTTCATTGGGTAAAATTTACCAGCCTATGGTAGGAGGACCTCCCTTCTGTAGAACAGGTAATAAGTAATCTGTCCTAGTTTCACCTCAAAAATTCTGAATAGGGAAACCACAGTGTGTATTTTCTGCAACTTTAGCTACAGGAAAAATAGGCCAGAACCCAAACTTAGTCATTACTGGAAATGAGTTGAAAGACAATGATACACAAATTGAAGGCAACAAAACAAATTACTTACAGTCTTTGCTCGTACTTGTACAATGTAAAGAGAAGGAAGATGAGAATATAATAGAAATTAATAGTAGCAGTAGTTTACTACTTCACAGGTTAGTAGGTATATGGTATAAATCCCATTCTCTTAAGTACGGTATGGTGATGGTAAAATTGTCTAATATTTCTCTTCACACTTAAAGTTTGAATATGTTTCCCATGAAGTCACAGACTGACAATAAAAGAACCCAAAATCACTTTGCCACTTTTCAACACTGATGCACTGTGCTAAGTGAAAAGCCATCTGATCAATGGAAAGAGAGGTGATAACAGTTTGTTTAATAAAGACTTTTGGGCTCAGAATATGAATTCCACTGTTTGCTCACCGCTCAGTGACAAGAGGAAAACAGAAAGAATTACCTTCTTCCAATGGCAGTATCTGCTCTGGTTGCAGCACACCTTAATACAGAAACTCCACCCAGGTAGATGAAATCAGTTCCAATCTTAATAAATTCTCATCTCAATCTCAGAGTTAGGCTGCCTATTTATTCGAGATGTCACAGAATTTTGCCTCTTATTCCAGTTCCTCACCCAACACTTCCCAGTATATTCTGCTTATGAAATGCCCTTATTCTCTTCCACTTTTCTTCTATGCCATCCAGTCATCCCTAGCCCAGGACTCCTGCTCCTTGGTACTACAATGCTACTTAGCCCTTTAATTTTATCACTAAGCCAAACCTTTATGAGATCTTCTAATGAACTATAAAGTGGCTTGTTCAGCAACTGATACCTTTCATCTTTCTGCTCACCAAAATTTTTTGTTGCTAATGGTTCTTCTTCTTTGCAGTACCAGGTCAGAAAAAAAAAAAAAAAAAGACTTTTCTCCAGTTGTACTCCTGAAACAGAATCAGCAGCAACAAGCCAGCAGTTGCAACAACCTGAATAGAATTGCACTGAGTATAAAATATATTACAAGCTTAGAGTTAGTAAAAAGGTGATATTAAATGTCTTCCAGCAAGGGATCTTCACATACAGTATATAATTGTTCTTCCCTACCCCTCCCCCCGAAGGAGACCCTAGATTCAAAGTAGATTTAATAATCCAAAACATGTGACAACTATTTGCACAGGATAACCACAGAATTTAAGAAAGATTGTAATATAGTATCAGATGTATTATCAGAATTTTTTTTCTCTAGAAATTGACTATTGATGTAAGAGCTGTTAGTTCATTCCGTTATATGTTTTTGAGAATACTATTACCAGCAGAACTTAAATCAGTTTGCAACTAACTTTTTTTTCCCTCTTTTATAAAATATATTTCTACAGTGTCACAAAAACATTCCTGAGATCAAAACAAAACAAAGGGTTAACCATTGATATTCTCACCATATCAATCAAGGAAATTCAAACACTAATTTGCACTGGCTCTGTCAGCTATGGTTGATACCAGGAAAACCAAATACATTTCAAGAAATAAAATCCATCTCTACCAAAGGCTGCATTTGAAAAGGAAGACTCTTCCTTTTCACGCTGCATTATTTAATGCTATAACAGGCTTGTCTAAGAGCTATAGTCACTCTGGATCCAAAAATATCAGATGTACTTGTTTGAGCATCTACAAAAGTTTGCTTTTCTCTCTGACATCAACAGGCATCAGAGTTTTCTAAGCCTGACAATCTTGCTCAAGCATCCAAAGAAAACTTAGAGAAAAAAAAAAAGACAAACAAAAAACCCACTGAGGATACCCTCAGGGGAAAAAGAAAGTATTTATCAGTGACAGGACATTGACTGCTGAAAACATCTCACACACTCTCTCATCTATATGCAAACATTTCAGAAGCTAGAGGGAAGCTATAAAACCTAGTTTGGGTATAAATTTTATATTTTCTTCTGAAAACTAACTCCTCATAGCAAGCTTAAGATAACAAGCAGGGTACTTTTTTTTCCTGCTTGCTTTATGGCAGCCAGCATATGGGTCCTGGCCAGGTTTGGGCTGAAGGGTCACACACCATCACCACCTGCTACTCACCCACTAAACAAAGGGCATTTTGCATCCTTCAGTGTCCTCGTTCTGAGATCTAACAAAGGCACTTCAGAGGCATCATGTTTGGAATACAAGACTGAATTTCATACTCAAAACTCAGTAAGGATTTTCAGGGTAAAATTTCTATTAGCTGAAAGATTCCTGAGCCAGAATTCATTTTCACTAAGTGAAATAGGAATATTTAACTGCCACAGTAATATAAAATGCATTTTAATGAACCCCATGAGGAAGGAACCATAGTTTACTTCTCCAAGTTGGAGAAAATAAATTTCATGGAGCAGATCCATTTCTGTCCACTGACAGAGGAAAACATAACTATGGGCAAAGGAATTAGGCAAATATTCAGCACAGTGAAAGAGCAAATCACTGCAATTACAAGAGTGGTTCAAGTCTCCATTCTCTACCAATGGAACAGCAGTTCCATGCCCAGGCTTGGAACCACTGGCATTCAGCACTGGCCCATAGGTGAGACTGTTCTCCCTGGATGAAGTGAAAAAACCTTGAAAAGTCATCTAAATTGATGCTGTATCTTAATCACATCATACTTATTAATAAAAAATTGGGTTTCTACTGATGGAAGAGAAACTCAACATTTCCAGCTCTGGTATGAAACAACTAGAGATCATGAGAAAACTGACTCGCCTCAAGACAGCATTAGTTGATGTAGTAATTTCCATGCTAACAAATGAAACTTAATTTGCAAATGGAGAAATTAATTATAAAAACAACTATAAAACCAGGAATCTTTGTGACCTGACAATATGATAATAATGACCCTAAACTACTGAAACAGCTGTAAAAGAAAAACACCATGTTTGAGAAAGGGCAACGTTCTTAGTAGGGAGCGTCTCAGAAACAGTTCTGACCATTTTATAGAAATCATTTAAAACTCGCAATTTATTCACATTCCCATTACTGTATTAAGCCAAACAATTACCTTAAAAACAGCAAATCTGCCCCAGGACCTTTGATGCAAAATTGCTATAGAAATCTCAGGTAAACAACCCTAGAGTCAGTTATCTTGTGTGAAAAGCAGGAATTTCAGACAAACCAGGCTTATATAATGCCAGTTGTATTGGGGTGGTGGGAAATATTTATCATCACCAAATTTAATATAATCATACCTGCTGCCTTTTTTGAGACATGTTTTTGGACACGTTAACACAACTTATTCAATTAAGGGCATATTAAAAATTCCATCACTGTCATACTTCAAAGTACTTTTTGCTGACAGATGATGACTACAGACATGCTACATTTACGTATTATTTCAGCTTTGTCTCCTAAAATTCTCACTTTTTAATATCTGAGTGTTCCAGGTGACGGTGCTGATTCACATTTATGAGAAAAGTATTAGACCTGAAAAGTTATTTTTCTATACAGTCTTTGCCTTTTGAACGGGACACACTTTTTACACATATGCGTATATGTATGCTACACATGTAACCATGTACACATATACATTTATATAAATGTATGTTGCTCCACTGTAAAGACTAGCAGTTACGAGATTTTAAGAGCTTACAGAATACAAGGTGGTAAATTCACAGATGGACCTTCAAGAAAAACTTTATGAAACAAATTCTGGAGTTCCTTAATATTGATGGGTTTTATAAAGTCCATTAAAAAGTGAATAGAAAAACAACAGATGAACATTTTTTTTAAGTGTGCTTTAAATTTACAACCCATCAGATATCATATGAACTTACATATAAATTGGCAAAGCTTTGTGAAACTGAATTTTAAAAGGTTATTTAAAACACTCTAAGGGGAAAACAAGTCATTATTAGTCACAGCCAAGTTACTTTGAGAAATTTTCTTATTATATAAGTAAGATTCTTTACAGCAATTAGAAAGGCTATGTATAAAACATGCTGCTAATGAAAATAATTACAGAAATTTATTATTGGAATACAAGTATTAAATTCAGAACAATCCTTTTGCTTCTAGAATTTGGAAGGGAGGGGAAAAAAAAAAAAGGCAAGTTTGTGGCTACATTCTGTAACATTTAAAAACTATTTATATTTGAAAAAAAACAGCTCCCTACTAATTCCATGGAAAATGCTTTCTTGACAGGACCATCATTCCTTACACATTTATCTTGAATGTAAAGGGTCAGTGAAGAGCTCTAATTTCTGTTCCTGGAAAAGGATATTTTGAACCCACAGTCTTCACAGAAAAATAAAAATTCTAAGCTAGCTACTCTGTTTCCCTCACCTCTCAAATTTCCTTTCGTCCTTCCTTTAAAGAACAAATTCAAAACATTCTCAATTGCACTGATTTAGCCAACTACCACTATTTCCCAATTTTTTCTTTTTTTTTTTTTTTTTTTTTTTTTTAATTTACTCTAATAACATCTGTGAATATAACATCTTTAAACACTGTCTCACCAAGCTACCTCTTTATTCTAGTTCTCCTCCACCGGGTCCAAATTAATATCTCATTAGCCTCTTTTCACAGATGTCTGGCGCGCATTTCAGGTATATTACAGCTCAACTGAAGCTCTTCTTTCTGCACCTTCCCTTCCCTCCCTCCTCCCCTCCTTTAAAATACTTCCTATAGTAATAGCCACATGCAGATCAGCCTTCTCAACTTCACTTAAGCCCCTATAGTGATTATATCCTCTGCTAAGTCCTTCATCACTTTGGTCCCCAAATGCCTTTTGCATGGTACAGAGGAAAAAACCAAACCAAACCAAAAAAAACCAACCAACAAACAAAGAAACAAAACCACAAAAAACCCACCACCAACAAAAAACAAAACAAAAACCCAAAACCAAACACAACAAAAACAAACAAACAAACCCCAAAAACAAACAAACAAAACCCCCAAAAAACAGAAAACAAAAACAAAGGAATGAAATCAAGAAAGAAAGAAAAAAGCTCATCCTGGCTTCTGAAGGGTCACAGGCCTTGTTTTGGCCTAAATAATACAGTTTTCCACCCCTCAAATCCATCCCAAATGTGGCTACCACCAAAGAAAATGTTTATTAGTGAAGATATGCACAGTGCAGTATTCCATTAGCAATGGCTGCTGCAATATGAATCCTCTGGATCATCTCAGGGAAACACCACTCTGTTACACAACTTAAAACCGTTTCCACCCCTCTCATTCTAAACCCCAGTACAGCTCTGTAAAGCCCCAAGGAATCTCACCCACATTCCAACAGCGCTTTTTAAAAGCCATTTACATAATTGCCTTTACTTCATAAGCTTTCTTCATTTTCACAGCTCTTCTGTCCTATCCCATTCTCCACCTCAACATTAGGATACTTATTTCTACTTCTCAACCCAGGCTGGAAGCCTCCAAAACCCATTTAAAGGAAGGGACAGTTCCACAAGCTGACAAACAATAAGTGTTAGTGTTCTTGAAACAGCCCCTTAAAATTCACCTTCCTCATACTGCCAAGATCACAACAAAGAGTGTTAAACACAAACTGCAGCCCACTTGCCAACCAGGGTTGTGACACCACGTTATTGATTCCATTTCTCTGTTTGATTCTGGTTTTGGCTTTATAGTTAATTTTTCTATTCCTGCAAGACATGGACCTTCTGTTGCCTCTGTATTTATAGATCAAGCACAGCCTTATTGCTTACAAAGTGAACAGGTGGAAAACAGTAATGTAAATGAATTGTAGCTAAAACCTGGACTTTTTTTCATCTCAGTAAAAGACAGTCTGGAAAACAGCTCGGGCATTACTTATATTTTACAATAACATTTTAAAAAGAAAAGCTATATCAAAATATTAGGTACATCTGTATCAGAAAGAGGAAGGGGAGGGGAGGGCAGGAAGAGGCAGAGGCAGATGATTTTAAAAAATCACCATTCCTCTGTAGCAGAATGATTAAGTATTTTCACTTAAAAGCTACGTCTTGCTGACAATGTAATCAACAGTTGATATTTATGCTCATGAGAATTTTTTAAGCCAAGATTAAAAAAAATAAAAATTCTTTATTTTATATTCTGGTCTCTTAATTATTTAGACATTCAGCACCCATAAACAAGCATTTTATCCATGGCATCAGCTATGCGACATCAAAATTAATAGACCCCTGAGAAACATCCTTCACAAAGGTAAAAAAAAACAAACACAAAACCAACCAAACGAAAAAGAAACCCAAAACACAAAAAATCCAGAAAAATAGCCAAAAAAAAAGTTGATTAGCATGCTTATAGTTGTCTTAAAGGAGAGCAGACAAATTGTGCAAGAACACAAATGTCTCTTAAGGCCTCATTTTCTGAAGTCATATGGATAAAGGCAACATTGTGTATTTTTTGTAACTTTGCTGCTTCATGAAGTGCTGCTCATTAAGATACAAGCCTATGTGTGATACCAGTCACAAAGGCATTATTTCAAAGGCAGTAACTGAAAAAGAAAAGAAAATAAAGCAGCAACTTAAAGCAGCAAAGGACAAATTGTTTCATAAGCCAAAATACTCTGTAATGTATCAAGACACGGTTTTCAGTTGGCAATGCAACCCTTTTATATGTCTAACTATAGAGAGAGATCTAAAAACCTATCTTTAGTCCAACTATTTCTCAAGTCACAGTCATTTAAAACGGCAAACATGCAAAGCCCTTGCAGCACGGTTACGCTTTCAGGTTGTCCTAACTCCACAGCCCAGTGCTTTTTTATGCCAAATGGGACGTGGCTTTGCTTTCTAGAGGTACCCTTACTGATTCTTTTCACTTTCCTGCAGATTTGCTGCTAGAATTTATAACTAGCACTTCAAGCCTTTTCTCCCCCTCGTCCACACTGGTTTAACTTCTTTATGATGGCAGATAATTGTTTTGGCCTTAGGCAAGGAATGTGCTCTCTGCTTAGGAAGATGGCTGCACAGCATCTTTATGAGGGAGCCAAATGAGGAAAAATGAGACAGTTGCAGAACATTTTTTTTTTGTTTTTTAAATCTTATCAATTATTGAAGAAAGACTCTTCCATTTAGTATGGTAAGAATGCTAATAAAGAGGTCAAAATGTAACATTAGGCCCTTAGTATTAATGGTGATAAGAGTAATTGTGAACAACAATTCAAAATAAATATTTAATTAATATGATAGCAAGACCATGATTGAACTAACAAACTACAGAAAACAAGCACTGATACTAAAAGAATAAAAGAAAACAAATGAAACCAAGCATTTTGGGAAGTCCACCCTCTGTATAATCTATATCCACCTTCTTATTAAACCATAAATATATCTTACTTTTACTGCAATGAGTATAATGTGAAATGTTACAACAAGAACTAAGCTTATAACACAATGTGCATCTATACTAAAATGGAGCTATTCATTAACAAGGACAATGATCTAATTGATTTGCAAAATTCTGCATATTTAAAAAGTCAGGCTCAATTTTTTTGAGAGAGGAAAAGACATTGGATCGTTTCCCACTTAGATGTAACCAGAAGAGAAAAAGCAGATACTTTATTTCACAAATGAAATTGAAGGTGAATTTTTGAAAGACTGAAGGGTTGTGTCTCTGTATGTGACCCAGAACGCTACACTACTTTATTTTGCTTCCTCCTCTTTTTAATATGATATCAATAATTACCAGATAACATGGATTTTTTTCTGTGTTGAAGCTAGAATAAGGAAAAAAAAAAAGTGACCAAAAAGCTAACATGCAGAAATGTAAATTCCCTAGAAGACTTAAAGCACTGGAAAAGAAGCAAAAGCAAAGAGAGTCCTTCTCATCACCTTAATCATAACATCTGTATCATAACAGCTATAATTCTTTTTTCTATTTCCCATAGAAGTCTGCACCTCCCAAGGACAGTAAACAGCATTAGAGGAATACTTGGGGGAAATCTCTCCTAATGTTTTCCTTCTGTAGTGGAAACACCAGCCCCTAAACTTTGCAATGGTACATTAGAACACATACAGCCTTTAAATTTCCTCTATTTCCTTAATTTTGCTATTTCCACCCCCCCACACACCTCTTCTCTATTCACTCAGTATTTAGAGTCCTTAAAGGTACTAAAGAAAAACAAAAAATCAGTCTGAATTTACTCATGAGCATAGTATTAACAGAGATGTTTCAAATTACACATCTCACATTTATCACCTAGTTCGTTAAAAGTACTTATGAGTAATGATGCTCATGAAAAGGTTAGTTAAAAATTCATGGTATTGTCAAATGTTTAAATAGTGAGGCTATTCTTAAATCTCTCAAGTGCTTATTAAAAGCTTGCCCTTTCTACTATGGTTTTGCATTTCTATGTTTTAAATGCAGAGTTTTTACATCTAAAAAATGGAGGCTTGATTCTCTACAGACTAGAACCCAGACTGGCTACCGTTGTTGACACCAAATCTTCTTCCAACATCCTCTCTGAGCCTTTTCCTGTAGAGGCAAACTCAAGACCACCACACTGGCAGCAGCAGAGGAAGAAAACATGAGTTATCCTTTGGAGACTTCTGCTGGCAGCTGCCTGCTGGATCTATTTCCCATTGGTGTTAAGCGTACAATATGGCAGCAACAAAACAAAACATCAGAGGTGGCTTTGCTGATCTCTCTCACTTTATATTCAGCTTGGAAATTAGGGTGTTTTTTTGTGCTTTTTTTTTTTTTTTCCCGCCAGGGAAGCTTGGTGAACATATTTCAAACTGATATTTAAAAAAGTACCTCTGTTTTAGCTCTTGAGAAAGAGAAGCACACAGAAATCATGCAGTTCAAACTTCTCAATCACATACATCAAAACTATCATATTCCAGGAATATTTTAATCAAGACAAGTTTACATGGTTTCCATTAATTACAGAATGACTATATGGTAGCTCTAGTATTTAATAAAGGTAGGCAATGCAATCCAAGTGTCTGACATATAAACCTCCAGAGGCAGTACTAACCTGAGGCTGGCAAGCATCTTCTCTTCTGCTTTGGTTGAATGACCTTTTACTTGACCTACAAGCATGAGTATGGCTAAGGAATATCAATGAGAAACACAAGTAGCCAACTCTCTCCAACACAGGTTCCCTGAACAGTGGCTGGCACAGAATGTTATGTTAAACCCAAAATTCAGGCTTCCCCCCCCCCCCCCGGATATTTGCATTGTTCTTCCTAAAAACTGAGATTCATCCCCTTACGCCTTATTTTCCTCTCTCCTCCAGGTCTTCTTTTTTGAAGGTAGGTGTTTCTAAAAGTGTTGCACAGAGAAGCAAAATATTGACATGGCTGCCTGATTGCCGTGGAATTATTCCACAGAGGAGAATTGTGAATTAACATGCAACATCATTTTAGCTTTAATATTTTGTGGTTCAGTCACTAGACCTTGCAGTTTACTGCATTTGTGAACTGCATTTGCTTCTGCCAGAAAATAACCTCCTATTTAAGGCACTTGAGGTTATGGGGAGAAAAAAATCCTCAAACAGATTTCATTAATTCAGGCAAGAGAAAGTTAATATCCCATGACACAGCCGATTTGTTTGTAGGGGTGTTAAATGCATCATTTCCCTAATAAACTAAACCACTAGAGGCATGTGTAGAAGTTGGTGTTCCTTCCTTCAACCCATAAAAAAGCAGCAGTGTCTGCCAGGTGAACTCTGAGGAAAAGTACCGAATGGATCACACACTGAAAAGCATTTCTATGTGAGGTAAATGGATTGATATACTTACCCTGGTATCAGAAATAAAATATTCTGTCTGAAAACTTTTGACTGGTCTCTTTCCCAGAATCATAGTGCATTTATTGGGCCCTCAAAAGAAAAAGCCTGTTCTACCAGTGCATTCCCTGCTTTACAGTTTGAGCATCCAGACCAAGTACTTGGAGTCCCTGTGCTCCCATGTTTATGGGTATCACCTTAGAAATTATGGTTTTCCTTCTGCTGATCTTCATGAAGTGTCAACTTATCTAATCAACACTAAAGAAAAACAAACAAACAAAAACCACAGCCATCTGAATAGCACAGATATATGACATCACCAATTCAGTTCTTAAAATAGATAAAAATGATAATATTTGCCTAAAAGAACACACTCTTACTCATGGTTAGTGAGGGAGATATGTCCTCTTCACCTTGATATACCCCACAATAAAAAAGATTAGGGTCTTACTCCACACACTCTTCAATTTAAGAAACACATCCCATCCTACATGCCATGGAGCAACTCACTTCTGAATGAACCCTGCTGTCCAAAAGGAGTTAAAAAGCCTACAAAGATTGCAAAGGTTCCTCAGCTAGCTCCCTCTATTGTATATTAAATTCAGTGAGGGCTGTCTCTGTTACCCTTCTGGGATGAAAGGACAAACATATTGGTTGGAAACAAACAAGAAAACCCTACAAACCAAAGGTCTCTCAGACATACACTTTCCAATTGCTTTCCAAAACCTTAGTCTTTAGTCCTTTTAATCTGAACAGCACATTCTTTTGATGGGAAGATCACAGTCCTACAGCATAGCTGAAAATATATATAAGATGAAAGCTAAATAATTTTGACATGTCAAGATATATTTGAAACATATCATTAAGCAAGACAATTGCCTAATGGATCACCACAAATGTTAACACTGTCACTCAGAAAAACGTCTGCATACGTAAGTATGGGAAATATCAAGCTTTCTGTTTTCATCCATCTTGTCTAGGGGAATACAGATATAAAAAACAATCAACCCTCCTACAGCCTTCTGCAGCCTCTTCTACTCTCCACTGAATAAACAAGAAAACAAGATCCTTCGATTTACTGAACAACAGCAAAAATACAAATCTAGTTTCCTGGCCAACTCTCACACATTTTAAATTTAAATTAAAATTGCTGATACCAGGAATTCTTTGACTGCTCAGATGCCAGGTAGCACCCCACACTGTGGAGCATTTTATTTCTGTGTCATTGTGCTCAAACATTTGGAAGATCTTTGCATCACACTGGTAATTTCAGCCAAAAGGCATAAGGTTTTGTACAGTTATTTCCAATGGGATAGTTTGCTCAGGGAAGAACCAGCAACCTGGCTGCTGTGTCACTTACTTTTGGCCATTTAAGACATTCTCATTACAATGCCCACATCATTCGCTCTCTCTGAGGGCTCTCAACTCGCAGCAAGGTTCATAAAATAGTGATAATCCATGAAAAATACATCTGCACTTTCCAGTTGGATCTTAAGCTATACAACAGTATGATAAGAATTAATTCACTCAGCTCCAGCTCACACCCCTTTTGAGAGCTCAAGACTACCTGCACAGAGCCACCTCACGTCCTGGGGGATGATAAGGATCACAACTGAAGGACTTTTGTGAAACAAAGCCAATGTGGCAGGACAGCATTTTGCAGCAACAGCCGAATAAGCAGCTCACTTGGCCTGTGTCACAGCCAGTACAACTACAGCCACAGCATTCCTTCATGATCACCCCCCTTCGATGAAGATGTGCGTGTTAAGGTCAGCTATGGAAGGGTAAGTGCCACAGTACCGAGGGGAAGTAAAGAAAAGGAAAGGAGCATGGCAGGTAGGGGAGCTAAATCCAGGCTCATGAGGTATAAGATCCATGAGGTAAGAACATAGATGAGAATACAACCATGTAAGTTGTTGTTTCGGTCCCCAAACTCAGCAGACCATGGATTGTCACTAAAATGTACAAATTCGTCATATTCAAGAGAACCCTGAAAATCTTACTTTTCACTCTGCAAGGTACTTGACTGAACAAAGGGATTTTGGTATCTCATGATTGCAGGGACTGGACAGATGCTTGTATCCACATATTGAATAAGGATTTTGTTTGAAAAATATATATTTATTCATACTTTACAAACACTAGCTGGGATCTGCATCTAATCGTACTTTAGCTTTAGTATTTATTCTCCTTTGACCTAGATGACAATGAAAAGAATAAATTTATCAATGGTATTGCAAACTAATACACATTCTGAAAGGGGGAATCATTTAGCTGAATCATAACATAAAAAGTGTTTGACAGAACTGGATGATCTGCAAGGCAGACATCCCAACTTTTAATACTGCTGTGTTACCAAAGCCATAAATATTTTTCTGACACTGTCTGGTTTAACATTGAGCACCACTATGATGTTTGCCCTAATCCATGAACAGTTTAAAGGATTTGCAGACTCTTAATATTTCATCTGCTGTAATTACAGTTGTTTTAATGTGCTATGCCTGCTCCTGCAATACAGTAGGGTTCTTGTTCTCCAGGAAAAAAAGAAACCACAACAAAATCTTCACACAACAACCTAAATGTTCTTCAAAGTGCAAGCCAAAACTGCTACGTAAATGAAGTAAATATTAATTATACAACTCTGCTGTTCAAACACAAGAGGATAATCAAAACTAAAAAAAAAGTAGTTCAGCTCCATGATTATTTCAATAACTACTATTTATCTGACAGACTACTAGACTACTACAAGCTGTATACTGTGTAAAAATAATGGCAATTAAGCAGGAAGAAACACATCAGACCAACAAGCTTAACTGAAAGTGAGGAGATGGAAAAATCTAATTAACTCTGTAAACTAGTTTTGCCTTTGTCAATTACCTTAATTGTACTGTTGGAGTACAGGTTGCGATCTGCACTAAAATTTGAATCACAAGAACATGTCTGAAATTGCTGAAAGAAAAACAACTTCTGAATGCTTCTTAATTATGGTAACACATAGCATGAAGCAGCATCACATCTGTTGAGACACAAAGCTTCTGAGGTTAAAACCTCTTACACTTTTATCTACCTACTCAATGCCTGCAAATATTGACATTAGGCTGTTATTAACAATTAGAATTTTAATGCAAATAGGAGTGTCGTGTTCTGTTCACCCTGGGTTGCTTACCAAACAGAAATCTTATTTCACATCGTTTCTCACTGAAACAAGGGAACAGGTACAAGGGATTTGTCACACCACTGGTGCATCAGCACCTGAGGGCCAGCAAGAACACATCAGACCTTTCTGCAAGTACAATTTTATAGCTACAGCTGGTGCCAGCAATGGTTAATTCTCTGAAGGGGGACTCCAGTTTGCACTGTAAAGTACATATTGATAACGTACCAGAAGTAAAAAAAGTTGGAGACTCAGGAAAGGAACCTGGAACTTCCCATCCACATAACCTCTCCTCCTTTTTTCAAAGGTTTGGCAGATGTAACTTAGGGATGGGACATAAAACCAAAGAGTGTTAAGGGTTGGAAGGAAACTCAGAGATCATCCAGTGCCAACTTCTGCTGCCATGGGCAGGGACACCTGCCCGTAGACCAGGTTGCCCAAGGTCTTACCCAACCTGGCCTTGGACACTTCCAGGTTGGATAATTCTATGGCTGGGGAATCCATGACCCCCCTGAACAACCTGTTCCAGTATTTCACCAATCCTCATGTAAGAGTCACACCCCTATATTTTGGAATAGATTCTAATGCACAAAGCAGTTATTTTCCTTCCAAAATCAGCTCCTGACAGTACCTACAGTCTTCCTTCCTAACATGATCAATAAAAGAGGCAGCTTCCTGATGACATCCTTACCCTCAAGTCCTGGGCAAGACTACCTCCTTTAGGCCAAGAAATGAGATCAACTTCTGTCACCTCCATCACTTGCAGCAGCCAAACACCCACCCTGCCTCTTGCTCACTCCACTCTTTTGCAGGGTGGGGAGAAAATAGAAGCAAGAAGAGTCATCAGCTAAGATAATGGCAGTTTAAGAAGAGAAAAGCAAAATCTGCACACGTGAGAACAGCAAAAGCCCTCATTTCCCATCACTGTTGTGTTGGGTGTTGAACCATCTCCCAGGCAAGCAGGGACTCTGTGCACATTAATGGTTACTTCGGAAAACAAACACCATAACTCTGAATGCCCCTTCTTCTTCCTCCTGTCTCTGAGTTTTTATGGTTGAGCACACCACCATATGGTATCCTCTTGGTGAGTTGGGATCTGCTCTTGTGGCTGTGTCCCCTCCCAAGCTCTTGCCCATCCCCAGCTGACCACTCTCTGTGGGGCAAGAAGAAAACCAATGGTTTGCCACACTCAGCAAAACCCAAAAGACCTCTGTGTTACCAGCACTGCTTTGGCCACAAATACAAACCACTGCACCATACAGGCTGCTGTGAACAAAGTCAACTGTCCCAGTCACACTTGATACAAATTTAATTAAAATTGCAGTCATTTCACTCAAAAATAAGTCAAAATGTGTGTGAAAATAATACCAAAAACCGTCCTGACAGATGGCAACTGACTACAATACAAATAGCCCAGACTAAGCCACCAAGACATCCATGGGACAAAAATATTCTTTAGATCTCTTAATACCTTTTAGATCTCTATCATAGCCTATAAACCTCCATGAAAACTTGAGATTCACTCCAAAGATTTTCTGGCAATCTTTTTTTATCCCCAGACAGCTGACATTAGCTAATAAAATATTTTTATCAAATAATTTTACAACAAAATTGAGTGCAAACAAGGCAACTTAGGAGTAAAAAATGTAAGCAGTTGGAAATAAATGCAAATGATGAGGGGGAAAAAAAAAAAAAAAAGAAGAGAAAACACCCTAAATAAAAGTTTTGAAAATGAAAATTTCAGTTACATATTCCGTATCCTTACTGTCAAAACAGTATCTTCTCTTTTTTTACAAATGCACATCTTTATGAATTTTTGCTGTCTCCCACCACAACATCTGCAAGAAAGAAACCTAACTTCTCAATCCTTAAGTGAAACCTCAGTTGTCTGTAATTAAAATCAGACTTGACAGCAACAGTAACATCAGATCCACTGCCTTTACAGAGCAAAGATGGAAATTTTTTTCTGCTTATTCCTTTAAGAACCTCAGATGAAAATTATGAAGTCTAATTTTCCCCTTCCAATTGTGTGAATTCTATCAGCTTGAGGTTCCAGCTGTCAGGAACATAAAATGGAATACTGGATGGGTCAGAGATCAGCATAAACCCTCCCCTATCTCAGTACACATCGTATAATCCCATTCACAGAGCTATCAACCATCACCTCTGCTTGCCAAGGATTCCTGCCACTTCTGTTCCTCTTAAGATCTACCTTCCTCAACATCACATTTTAGGTGAAGGTAAACAGACAAATTGTGCTTTATTGTGTGCCATGGAAGCTCTAGAGTAGACACATCCTGTGATGATGTGATGGTTCCTGCACACTGATGGTGGGACCCCTCTTCAGTCCAATGAGAAAAAGGCTTCCTAACCAGTAAATGTAGGAAAAGGAGATATTTACCTACAGCAGGTTGAATCTACAGGAAGAAAGGAATCAGGGAAGATCAGTATGGTGCAGTTCTTGAGAGCTCAAGAAAAAGTAAGTAAAGCTTCTGATTAAAAATATACAGCAGTTCATTTAATAGTCTATACAGGTTTGAAAGCCCAAGAGTAATGTTTAAAGCTACTGAAGTCCCCTAGAGAAAGTAAAATTTTATGGATTAAATAGTTAATCCAAAAGAGAAAGAGATCAGCTGCCATACCACAACTTTGCAGCCTGAGGCAGAAATACTCAATATATTAAATTGCTATATAAACAACCCATGTCTGAAAAGAGAGTGCCCTAAAAACGTAAGGGAAAAAAAAAAATCAATTTAAAAAAATGCATTTTTTTCCTCAACTTTGCTGGAGTATACTCTGAAACATACACTATAGACGGGATACATTTGGCTTTCAGATACAGAAATACAATGAAGATTCAATTTTCTTTAAGTAATGCTTCATGCTTAGCATCTGAGAGCAGAAAGGGGCCCCCTAAATATCATAATTTCTGCAATTTTCTTCAGTGTAACATTACTATGCTTATTGCTGTAGTCTTCTGTTTAATTAAACTGTACTTTTTTACTTTTAAGACACTGGCAAAGCAGTTCAAGAAAAAAAAAAAAAAAGTTCTTACACTCTGTTCTGAATTTCTTTTAAACCTCTTGCTTTTCAACAAATCTACCTCCAAAAAGTGCAGATTTGAGGGTACTTCAGCAGTATTACAGCTGGCCTACTAATTCTGTCATTAAATTAATTCAGAGAAGATCTTCACTGCAGTTACTTCTGTAACAAGACTCAAGTAGAAAAGATGCATTAAAACGTGTCTTGGTCACAATGTAAATGCAGAGAGCATTACAAGTATCGAATCTCAAGAAGATGACAGACAAGGAAAACTGCATACTGGAAAAACCACTTACATTTATTTTTCGCCTCATGCGTATAAAAATCTAATACTTTGCATTTGAGTTATGTAATTAGAGGGGCAACTGCTAGCGCATTTTAGTTTACAGATGTATTGATTTTATCATCAGGATCTCAAAGTTGAATAAGGTGAAAGGAAAAAAAAAAAAAAGAAAGAAACAAACCATCCTATTCCACAGAAAGGAAATACAGAAATTAAGCACAGGCAAATGTCCCACAGACAATGATGACAGAGATGAAAACTGAACTCCCACACTGCCAAAGCTGCCCTCCCCTTTCAACTTTGCCTGCACTGTTATATCACCTACATCAATTAGATAATTTACTGCAGAATCACAGGCACAATATTCACATTTGAATAACTCCATAACAACACTGAAGCACTCCACGAATGAAGAAGAGAATGGGAATGAAAATTCAGGTTGTCTGGGTCACACACTTCCCAAACAACTCTCAGCAGCTACTCACAACACATTTATTTCACAGGTAAAAAGGGATGAGGTCTTTGCTTATCCAGCATTGCTGTCACTGACGTATCAGTGCCGGGGCACTGAAGAGCTCAGTACTGCAGGCAATGATCCTCTCCCTGTGCTCCCCTAACACAGAACAGTAGGCTGCGTGTAGAGAAGAGACTTTTTTTTCCCCTCCCCCATCATTTAAACTGCATAAACTGCAATTTTAGTAAATCAAGCAAAGAGCTAATCAAGTTTTGATTTTCTAATTACTTCTCAATTTGATTAGAGTTGGCAGCTAATCATCTCTGGAAACGTAAAGTCAATCTTTCACTCACATTTGCAAATCAGGACTTGAGTGTAAAGAAACTGGTATTGTGTATTACATCCTCATTCTTATTTTGGTCATATTTCAATGCTTTTAGCAACAATTTTAATTTTTATTATTGTGGCAGCACTCAATAAATACTCTATAGAACTGCATGTGGCCCTGTAAGTGAACCACTGACTGAAGCTCTGGTGTTACTAACATTAAAGCTCAAGAAGTATAGAATGTTTCTGTAAACAAATACAATGCAATATGAAAGTATTCACACAGAAAAAGATAAGAAAGGTATCAGAAAAGGATGAACAAACCAACACATAATTTAAAGACCCAACATCATCTGAATAAACTTGTAGAAGAAGTAGCTCACTTAATGGGAAAAAAAAAAAAAAAACAACCCAAAAAAACCAAAACAAAACAAAAAAACCCCAAAAAACCCCCAAACCAAACCAAACAAACAAACAAAAAAAAAACCCAAAAACTTTATATAGCATAAATAAGTTCAGCAGGAATCAAGAAATTAAGACTATGCAGTTTCATTTTGTTCTGAAGTAACAGTGAAATGAGAAAGGAAAAGGAATTATGCTCTATTTTGTTTCTGTGCTGAGTTCTTATCATGGAGTATTTTTTACCTCACCTGACCTGAGGACAAACAGCCTTCTAAAAATCACTAGCTGTCTGCTGCCCCTCACTGCCTGGTTTCTGCAGTGTTTTCCTACATTAGTTGCACTAAGGGACAGATGGAAAGTTAATTCCCTGAAAAAACATATTGCTACAGATAAAAAGAGCAGCAGTTTCTGACCAGAGTGAAGCCCCAGTATACTTTGGTAGACAAAATTCAAACTCAGCATTTCCCTACACACTCTCCTGTATATCCCTTTCCCACAAAAGAAAACAAAGGCAAGATCAGGATGGGATGATCCTGCTTTTTGAGTATCCTTCAGACTGTGTGCAGACTCAGAAGGTATGGAGTCCCCTCCTTGATGTAACCAAGTCTAGTTCTCTACCCAGACTGGGCTGCTGCTGTTGTTTCTCTCTCTTCCCCAACATGAAAGGTAAAAAAGAAGTCACTGATGGGCAAGTTCAAGGCCCCCTCCAACCAGCCTGATATTTCCCCCATCCAGGCAGTGTCATATGTGCACAGCACTGTCTTCCTAGCCCTGCATCCTCCTGATCCCCAGACTCTTATCCACAATACAGTCCCTGTTTCCTTATTTGTATTTCTTTAGGCTTACATTGTATGCTTAAACTGAATACTGCAGCCACCAGAGTGACATCATTCAAACCATCCACAGTCTTCAAGGATTCTCACTCCAGAGTCCCATCTATTATATCCCATTCCTTGTGTTATGCAGACTCTCTCTGATTCCAGCACTACCCAGGCTCACAGGGAGAACATGAGCAGGGAGGCATCAGTAAAGGATAAATAGAAGGCAGAAGCCCTGAGGATTGCTCAAAAACATCATGGAGCTGGGCACAGACATGTTCAGTGAAGTGAAATCCTGAGCACAGCTTTCATCCTTCCTTTCTGGCTTAACACTTCCAGACCTGTGGATCTGCACCATGAGAGAGACCCACTAAAGCAGAACCACAGTTGGGGAAATAGGGAAAGGACAAAGCGGGACAAGATGACACTCCTTCAACTCCCTAAAACAGGGAAAGCCACGCTCCAATAGTCATTAACACCCAATTTACTAAAAGGCAGTCTTGTCTAAATACTCTAGAGCAAAATGGAGTGAGAAACAACTGAAGAACAGTCCTAAATCAGTTAAAGAAAAAATATATTAAACATGTCCATTTTAGAGAAAACATATTTCAAATAAAAACCACACTCAGAGCCTGTCAAAAACATTTTCCTTGGAGTTATTCCTATAAAAATACTTGGCTTTTTTTCTTTTACCATTATTTCTCATTTAACATTTTAAAACATCTTGTATTTGTATTATAGACTGCTATAAGGCAGGATTAAAGCAAAAAAAAATTACTATGATTCACTGAAAATAAATTTTAAATTAGTTAATTTGATGAAGAATTCCAAATGGTGAGGCTTTGTTACAAACTTGAATGATTTTTGTAGATCCTCCACAAAATAAATCATCTAGCCAATGGTATCTAGAAAACAAAAATAGCTGGTAGTACGAAGGGACGTAAAAAGTGTCTCTACTGTCTATACTCTTTGTGTCTAGAATAACTTCCTCAAACATGCTGATTTAAGTAAATTGCTATTAACACACTTTTTCCCCTCCACCAGAAAGGCTGCCACTGAGCCATTCCGCTTTCCAGTTGAATGCTGAAACACTAGAAGAGGAAATGTTTTGACTGAGGAGAGTGAATACTAAAGACATTAATTATTTGATTCCAAATTTAGAGTCTTTAGAGTCTCTCATTATAAAAATTACTGATTACTCATAACTCTTATTACCGTCAAAATTTTACAAATTCATCTGTATAATATTTAAATAAAAATACATATTTATAACCATACCTTTAGTAATACAGTATTTGTTATATTTTAATAATATTCCAACTGTAAAAGGTTAGGAACACTCTAATCTCTTCATCATTGCTATGGAATCACAGCACAAACATCTCCACTTGCTTGTTCTTCACTTTCTCTCTGTAGAATGATTATGCATAAGACATACTTTTAATTATCCCGAAAGTGAATTTGCGACAAGGAACTAATAAAGGTAACTATCAAACTTTCCAAAAGATAGTAATGTAGTTTTTATGATATTTGACATATCCCATCTTATAATCTACAGCAAAACATAAGATATATCCTACCTTCAGACGTAAGTGAAATGAATTAAACATTTTCCCTCAAATACCATATTATAGTTGTTGCCCACTATGGAGTATTGAATATTAAATGTACTTTTAATCAGTGATATATTTGCTATCTCCATCTGAGAATACAAATACCAAAAGCTTTCCATAACATCCTTGAAAACATAAGATTAAAGGACTATGGAACCAATACCACAACTCCACAGAAATCTTGAGTTTTGCTGTTATCACAGGCACAGTCAAAACTTGACTTTTTGTGATTTTGGCACTTATTTCAAAAGCACAGTTAGAAAATTATTTAGCTGTTTTAATGGAATCCACATGAGAGAGCACTGCTTATTGTTGCCAGCAATGTGCTTCAAGAAGTGCTGTTCCCATAAACTCCTTTGCTGTGATTCTGTTGATGAAACATTCTGCCTTCAAACTAACTCTTAGGTCTCAACTAACTACCAATAAAAGTTGCCTTTTCAGATTTGAGTTATAGTATAACTTTGATATCTACTTCAAGTATAACCTAAAAATAATGTTTGCCCAAGTAAAGCTTCAGTAAGAAACACATCTTTCATAGAGGGGCACACTTAAGAGTTTTCAAAGCATTTGAAACATGCAGTTGAGATGATATCTATTAAACAAGCTACTTTTCAAACATCAAGGAAATAAAACAAAAGATTATATCAGTATGAAATTAAAATGCTACTGCTCTTATCCATCAAAGAAAAAAACAACTCAGCAATTCAGTTTGAGTATTAAGTGATCAAGTGCCAAACACCAATGGTGCAAACCAGTCCATCTATATGATCTCTGCAACTCTATTCCTTCCTTACAAAAAGGAAAAAAAAAAAAAAAGGCGAGAGAATAAATGTGTTCTGAAAACCAAAGACTTACTTTATACCAAGAAAAAACATTAAGAAGGAAGAAAGAAAACCTGGTGACAATCAAGCAAACCAGTTATAGATCGGGTTTAGGCTCTTTCCTTGTAGAAAGCTAGAAAAAACAAAGATACAGGTTGCATTTCTTGGGGAAATTAATTTTTCAAGGCAATTTAATTAATTTATTGAGGAAAACAGTTCTCTCAGAGTCTCTTTTAGCCATTGCTCCAGTAATTGCCTCTGCCAGTTCACATACCAAATCACTGCAATGATTCATATCTATAACTTAATAAAACCCCCATAACTTAAATGAACTGAGGAACCAGGATGTTGACAAGCTTTGTGAAGGACAAAGAAATTATACTAAGGCAAGATATGAACTTCACACCCTCTATTGTGACTCATACATCAGATTTCACAGGAAATTTAGAAGTAATGAAGCCTCCTATGGTTCCCTGAGTTTCAAATGAATACTCTACTTACTAGCAATCAAACTGCACTGACAAAAATTTTGTTAATTTTTATGCATCTGTGGTCATAAAATTCATGGTGGAATGGCTGTCAATTTTCCTGAACATTTGTTGAGACAGTTGCTGGATGGGTATTTCTGGTGGTTCTGAGATTTTACCTTCATTAACAAAACACAATAATTGCCGAACCAAACCAAACCAAAACCCCAACCAAATGTTTCAGTGCATCCTGTATTTTCTGACAATACTCTCCCCTTAAGCGCTCACACACCCTTTGAGGCAAAAGTGATTTCTTTGATTTTTCAAATTAAAATCCTTGCTTCCCAATGAATCTTTGTCAAATCCGCTGTTAATTAATAACCAATTCAGTGTTAACAGCCTTAACTAACCAAATGGAAGATTTCTAGTTCATATATATATATTGGTATATATATATTTGCATATATATACACACCAATATATAGCCAAGGGAAGTATGGAACATAGAAGAAAATTATTCAAACTCTTTACATTTAGCCTGAAATACTTCACTTTGGGAACTCCGAGAACAAGCCACAGCATTCAGTTAGAAAAAACTTCAGAAGACACAAAAAGTTATTTTATTCAATACCAGTCAAATTTGTAATGATCAATTTATCAGGTTAGAGTAAGATGTGAACACTCTTGCTTTTACTGGGCTGTGGGATTTTTTCTACCCATGACAATTCTAATCAAATATCACAAGTTCACTGTAGCAGGAAATTAGGAAGACTTTAAACACCTTTACTTCAACTGAAGCAGTTATTTTCCAATAAGACCTCATCCTGTTCTTGCTTACCTGTATGTGGTGTGGCAGAACATGATGTTGTGATATTGGAAGCGAGTGAAGGATCTTTACTTCCTTTCCAAATTAGCTTTTTTTTTTTACCACACTTGTTCTCATGCTGTTAACTTGTTAACAGTTCTTAGTAGCTGTATAAATTGCTTGCTCACATTCATGTTCATCTTTCAAGCATCTAGCAAGATGCCCCATGTCAAAATAATGTGATAATATAATTAATTCCTGATCAAAAATATTACTGAAAATTACCACAAATATTTTAACTTGACAAAAGATAACACACCTTTATTTTCCATTTAACAAACACACAGAGCTGTGTAATCATACTACAGTCAAATAACTGTCCTATTTAACACGTGTCAAGAAATTCTGAGTCAAAATCTGCTGTAATTATTCCTCTGTATACAAAACATCCAAACAGTCATTGAGACATAAATCAAGGAAATAAAAAGTTTTCCTTATTCTGTAGCTAGCGACACCAAATTAGAAATTATAACCATTTCTGCGTCATTGATTTTTAGCTGCAAGAATGTAAAAGTCAAGATAGATAGATCACCCAAGCAAAGAACACTTGAAAAATCCAATAGCTAGGGCACACTTTGAAGAGAACAGAGCCTGTGGATTATGAATAGCTCTACGAAAGTGAAAAAAGAATTTTTATTTTTTAAATTTGTGCATTTGAGGAAATGTATCTTCCAATTATCAAATTCTCCCAGTCATAACTCTTTGAAAGTGTTGCATATGTTTATGACAAGACACAAATACCTAGCAATTTTAAGTATAGATTTCTTTCAGATTTAAAACTAAGTACATTATCTATGACCTGGTCAGTCTGACCTTGTCCTACTCCTTCCTCTTAGGTTTGTATATACATTCTTTGAATTACAGAAAACTCCTAGGGAACTAGTTTGTGGCAACCAGCCTCCTCCAAGAAAGAAAAATAAGACTTATTAGAGCAGGAAATTGTTCTTGAACTGCAGATAGAACTGTAAGGAATGCTGTTTTCCAAACAGAGACATTTATACTCCTCACCTTGAGTAAAGGATGTATTACTCAACTGTCTATAGTCTAATCTTGGCTAGATTGAAGTATTCAAAGGAAGGTCTTACAAATACGTTATAAATGGACAAGTGAAAAATAACTACATGAACAAAGATGCAAACTGAAATCTCATTTTAAAATTAAGCATCAGTGAAAACTTTCTGTCACAATCTATCCTGGCAATCCCACTGAAGTCTGTACTTTCAATAGGGAGGCATTTAAGTACCTTCTTAAAACGGAACACGAATATCACAGCCCAAGAGTGCACTGCTGTCAAAAATATATTTTTCTCCTTTACATTTGGGATCAGCAACTGAAAACAAACTACCATGTTCAATTAATGATTTATGAAGTGAATGGTTTTCACTGAATAATAACACAAATACAACATTTAAAAATCTGACTGAAGTGACATAAAAGTTCTTTCAAGGGCTTTCAATGCAAATATTGCTAAACCACCTATTTTATATTTTATTTCCCTTCTCTAAAACTGAGGGAAGACCATTAATTTATTTTCAGTTTTTTTTTTGTTTGTTTGTTTGTTTTTTGTGGGTTTTGTTTGTTTGTTTTTGTTTTTCTTTTGGGGGGTTTGCTTGTTTGTTCTTCTTGATTAAGAAGCAAAGGTCTTTCAGAGCAGTGTGTGGAGGATCAGAAGAGCATCCATCACTCAGATACCAGCACTGCCTATCATTCCAGGAACACAGTATGTGATGTGATCTCAGTGAAACTAGTCTTGCTTATCAAGAAGGTTTTGAAGGACACACGAAATGTAGTTTCTCAGTTTATCATTCAATTATTTATATTCTTTATTAACTTTGCACTTGTCTTTCTCTAGCTGGTCCAAATGATGTAATGTAAAACTATCCTAGTGATTATGAACAATAATATAGCAGCCCAAAGTCAAAGCTGCTTTTCATCTTCAAACGTCCCAGAAAACATCACATGTTCCTTTACATCAGTATAGTTTCACATATGACACTGGTGTTCATATATTTTAGAGAAATTAACAGAAAGAACCGTTATAGCTTTGAGGCTTTGTGGGAAAATTATAACATTTTAAAATTATTCTCCTCTCCAAATAACCAGGGTATAATGAAAGTGCTATGAACAGTCTACCAAGGGAGGGGGGAAGACGGGGGAAGGTAATTAAAGCTGGATGCACAGCATTTACTAACAGACATGAAGCAGGAAAAGCAGCAAACAGTGTTAACCAAAGTTACATTTCTTTCCCATGTCCCTATAAGGTGCAAGAGAACATACAGATCTTGAAAGACTTTCTGGAGGAAAGAAAAAGTTTCATGTAGGAATGAGACAACCACAGACTGTTTGAGTTGTTAACAAATAATAGTTTCTTAATGTATGTTTGACTCACTTGTTTAGCAACAGAAAGTTTGGAGCTGCAAGATGCAAGACTTTATTTATGATTTTTTTTTTCTTTTCCTTATTTGCCCTCATTGCCCTTTAGGCAGCACTTGAACAAAAACCAGCAAGTCAGCTGCTGAACCACAAAAACCAAATAAAGGGTTTGTCAGCCATGCTACTTCTACATACACTGTTCTTGAGGTTGGATAAATTGCTAACATCAACGAGAGAGGAATGATGTACAGAGAAAACTTGAAATCTGAAAAAAAAAAAAAACAACCAGTGGCCTGGTTTACTTGAACTGAAAATTTGTCTAGACAATAAATTTTTAAGAATACTGCTTGTTCACTATAACAATAAAGTAGTTTTAAAAGTTCTGCTATCATTTGTCCTCATCCAACATCATATGCTTTTAAATAATGAAATGTTTATTTTACCATATATTTGTGGCATCTGTTACTTCACAAGCATGGAAACTTACTTCAGAAGGTGGCAATCTAGGATGCAACAATAGTTGAGAAAATGAACAATGACTACCCTTCATGGGTGACACATTTGATTTATTCCACTGAGATTAATTTCCTTTGATTGTAAATTATACTGTTCAGTTCCATATTTTGAGTACCAAGTATAGAAAGGGACACTTGGGAAGACTGAGTAAGAGTCTTGCCAAAGAGTTAGTTAGAACTCTGAGTGAATTACATGAATTTAATGCTGTGTTTGTAATTATTTCATTGAGTGAGCTGTTACTTTGATATAATCTGACCTCTCCTACTGTTTCTGACCGCTTCTTCCTAACAGCAGGCATTTTACAGGCATCTCAGAGAATGTTTCTGCAAGAATCTTTTTTTGTTGAGTTTTTGAACCTTTGTTTTTATTATAAAAGCCCAAGGTCAATATTATCAAAGCAAATATATGAAAATCAAGTCTTAAAAAGGCTGGTATCATATCCTTCCCCTCCACTCACAGAGAAATGCAAATTTATAGCTGAATATATTTGTTTTTCTTTCTCATACAACAAAACTGTATTATAAATTACAGATGACAGCTGAACACCCTAAAGAATCTCTCTGGGTGCATGACAGCTGAATTACATATTAGCCAAATATGATAAAATTAAGTGTCACTTTACATTATTTTCAATAAAACTGATGAATAGATTAAATTAAACAAAAATGCAAAACCTCTGTGAAGTTCTCATTTAAATTGACCAAAGGAAGAAATGCAATGCTGAGGATGTTAGTCTGTTCATTTTATCAATATTGCTGCTTCCAAACATTGAAAACCTACTTTAAAGTGCATTGCAAAATTTAAGCAGTAATTTATTTTGCACAGGGTGTATGCATGTTGATTCTAAAAGAACACACACTATACAGTTTAATACAAATGTTACCTCGTTACAGTGTCACCTAAACAGCAAATCCCTGTAAGGACAGTGAAAATACAGCCCGACAATCAACATGAATCCTGAGGTAACCAAGGAGTTTTTTGGTACTCAGGTCCAAGAAAACCCTCATTGGACAGGTGGAAAGGTTACCTAAAGTTTATAAAAAGTTTTTGCTGTAGCAACAACAACAAAAAAAACCAACAAAAACAAACAAACAAAAATCAGGTGACAGATTAAAGGAAGTTTTTGGCAACTTTTTTGGAAATGTAGACTAAAACACTGTTAGATTCGGAGTTAAAAGTACCTAGACCAATTTAGAACTTTACATTTTATAGAAGAAATATAATAAAACACTTTGCTAAAACATGAAGTAGCATGCAAAATGTTCTAATTACCCTACAGTGGAAGGAAAAGGCATCATTATAATTGTTCAGTAAAATAATTTGGCCTTTGTGTCCTTTTTTAACCGTGAAAGAATGATTGCCACACAGAGAAACCCTTAGAACTTATCAGGCCCTCACAAACTATTTGAAAACTTTCATTAGCAAATATATGGAGATAACACAAAAAAACCACTAACGAAATCAGCGTAAGGTCTGAAAGCCATGCACTGCTCAAGTATTTCATGTGCTTTAGTGTCCCAGAAACACTTAAGCTGGTGCTGACACAAAATGTTTTAGTGGTAAAATTAATTAATAGAGCAATACCAGTAAAACTACCAAGCGTGAAACACGTGATTCTTGTGAGAAATAAGCTAGTGGACTTCACTACCAAGTTTTTCATTGCAATTCCTAGATTCTAAAAAGTTGTTTGAAATATAACATTAGAGACAGAGTAACAGTCTTTCCAGGAAGAGAATCTAATTGATTATTAGGTCAAAATTGGCATGCCAAACTTCACTTGAGGCTCATCTCCTTCACTATGTCCCAGCCATGAACAATCATTATAATGACCACATAATCTCTATTCCACTGGAGCATTTTTTTGTGCTGCCATAAGAAAAGCTGAACAACACCTAACTGCAAAGGGCTTTTAAAGAGCTTAAGAGAGTACTCTGACTGTTTCAACACAGGCAAGAGAAGCCTAAGTTGAAGTACTGCTTCGAGTCTCTTGAAAAGAAAGTATCAAGAGCTCAGTGACCTCCATTGCTTTGGAGTTACACAAATGGGTCAAAGAACTGCACCTCAGTCACCAGCATCATCCAAAGCACTGCTGTGGTCACCTCATGCTCATCCATTGATGCATGAGAGCCCTTTGTGTTCCCAGGATAATTTTCACACTTACGAGTTTTTACATTTGGGAAAGATGCACTAAGAAAGCTTAAAACCCCTCTTAAATTCCTCCTTAATCATATTTAGTCGAATTACAGAGGTTTCAGTAGGAAATAACAGCTAATTAGAGGACATAAATAAATGCTTTCCCTAGTTAAGGATCTGCACTCTTTCATGCAGCATCTCCAATGACACAAATAGAAATGTAAACAACAGTGACAGTCTAATACTGTCACAAGATGGGAAGCTTTAACAGAGACCCAGAAGCAGATTACAGTAGCTTTATTACTTAAATACACCTGGTAGGGTGGCTAGACAGGAGCTAATTTTAACTACTTTGATATGCAACACCTGGAGAGGTCAATACTATCTGTTGACCTGCAATACATCCCTAATTCTGGCGTTGCTCTCACTACACTGAAAACCTGAGTCATGATTCTGACACTGAATTGAACCCAAAAGTGAAATCTGGCTCAGCTGCACATGAGGTACACATACATATAAGGAAAAAGCTCATAGTAAGAAATAAGATTAAGGAGGCTCCTGGAACAAGGAATTTTACTACAACTAATTTTACACAGAACTGTCACATATATATAAGCCTCCAAAAGTGTATCCCGATTTAAAGCTACATGGGAAGAAGAAAAACTAAAGAAACAAAAATCTTGGAGGAATTACATGCTGCAGCAATTAGATGGCACTTCAGTATTCAGCAATATATATTTAAGGGGACAAAAAAACCCAAACAACCAAACACACCAACCAAAAAAAAAAAAAAAACCACTCCAAAAAACCCACAAGTCTTTTGTCTTTTTTTTTTTTTCCTGGAAAATTACTATTAGAATAAGTATTCATTTACAAGGAGTGAGAAAAGCTCCTTTAAAATTAGGAAACTTCTATAAAGATTACTATGCACATGTGGCTAGTTTAAGCCACAATGTCTATATAGTCATATATTCAAATATAATCAAAATTCACATATTAAAAACAGCCTGGAAAATACAGGCTCAGGGACTGCTAAACTATGGTGCAGAACACTATAAAGCAGTTTTGGGGCATGTTGTCTGAAGGTAGTGGTGCCATGGAGGCAAATGTCTTGGACTTCCTTAACGTGGCCATGATTCATAGCCTGAAATACTGTATGCCATTATCTTTTTGCACAAATTATTCTCTTTGTTTCAACATTCATATAGTTTCCCACAATGGGCTATGACATAACATGTATTCTTGCTACAAAAAGATGGCAAAGATAGGAATTCCATTGTTTGATAAAGCGTTCTCTGCCAGCAAAATAACAAAAGACCACTTTGAAGCCACTATGACCAAGACAAGAACAACAACAACAATTCAAATTCATGAAAGATATTTTACAGCTTAAAGGTTAGAAAAAAACATCCATAAATCCAGGCATTTTCATCAGGCAGCTGAAAGTTTGGAATTGAGCTTATTAAAACAGCAACTAAGAAATTTCAAATTCAATAGGCTAGCATTTCCACCAATCAAGGCAGAATTACTGAAGTGATCTGGATTCTTAAGCAGGGGAACAAGCCTTAAATCAGCCTTCACTACTCTTTAGTTGTGGCTTTGCTGTCGCTTACCATATGCAGCAAAATATGTATAAAACACCTTCATTCTGCCAGCTTTAGACCAACACAGAGCAAGCATCTATTCTTTCCATGTGAAGTTTGTGGTATTCCTTGAAGGACACGTAACACTATCTAAACATGAACATAAACCTACATAAGAAAAAGCTTTCCAAGTTCCTGTGGGTGAAAATGTTTGATTTGCAGCAAAAAGTCACAGAAAAGATGTGTTTTTTGTTTTTTTTTTTTTTTTTTTTTTTTTTTCCAAANTGTTTTTTTTTTTTTTTTTTCTCATCAAATGCTTGCTTTCTAGACTGATGATGGGTTCATGATATACATGTTTGATATACAAACGCTGTGTGAGAACAGTTGTTCAATACTTCACCTCATCCTCTGTTGGAAGGCACAAAGAGATGGACTTGATTTTCAAGACTCCCATTTGACCATCAGGGAGACACTGAACGGAAAAATCCATTTATAAAAGAACTAAAGCAATGCAACAGATGATCTGAACCCATTGTGCAAGCTCTCTTACTGAATATTCTTGAAAACTAGTATAGAGGTTTCACATCTATGCAGGGGGCAAAGAGAAGCAAACACTTAAGCCCCATCCAACCCTTTACATCTTTTGTGATTCAGAAAGAGTTTGCATGTTTGGAAGAAATCTCAGATAATACCAACAGACTTACACATGAGTACCAACAATCCTTGCTGTAAGAAAAAAATTACTATTAACTAGCCTTCTGCCTGTATATATCAACATTAAAATACACAGTAAACTAACTTCATTATTACTGTGAAAAATGCACCTGCAAAAAACATAAAACATGGCTTTTGTTGGGTTTACTTTCATATTTTGCACCCTTATTTTTTTCCAAATGGAATCATCCACATTGCAACTGCATTGGAATTCCTTTTGTGTTTCAGTTGCTTCATAGTGTGCTTCTTTCTCACCTTGCTGTTTACAGCATATAAAAAAGATAAGGCAGGTGTTGCACATAAGGCTGACACTCTGTCAGCCATAAGCTGCTCTCTGGTCAGCATCTGTTTTTATGTATGCATGAGGTAAAGTATTGCTGTTAGAAGAGGTTTCCAAACAGATTCAGAAGTAAATTAAAGAAACTATCCAGGTGGTGATTTTAATGAATAGGTAGAAATAAGGAGGAAAAAATAATAGTTTAAAAAAAAAAATCATCAGACACAGAACATGATTTCACTGGAAGTATTTTCTGATTTTCTTTAGCAAATAAAGTAATTTTAATGTTAAATAGCAAACCACTGTCCAGCATGAACTTAAAAGTAATTTACTGCTCTTGTGATCTAAAACAGAATATGCTGTAATGCTCTTGCATCCACACTGGGTAGAGAAACATTAAAAAAAAACAAAACACAAAAACAAACCCAAAAACATAAAAAAAACAAAACACCACAGTCTCTCACATGCTTTCAGGATATGTTTTCAGAATACAAAGTATGTTCAACCAATAAACAGATAGGATGAAATCTATCAGAAATCTAATTAGAACAAGTCAAAGGTGCCAAATTAAAAAGAAGAAATACGAAGTCCATCCAAACTTCTCTTCAACAAATTAAACAGGAAAAAACTAGAACTGACTAGCATTTATTATTATTTCCTGTGCAAGAACAGTATGAGCTAGTTTTTTTTTCATTTTGAGAATTATCCCTGCAGCTAAATTATACCCTAAAACACAGCACCTTATTGAACAAAGAGAGACCTGGATCTCTTGAGGGCGCATCAAACAGGGCCAGCAGTGTGTCCTTGCAGCCAAAGCTTGGGCTGTGCTGGTACCAGTGCAATCTGCTGGGTCAGGGAAGTGAGCCCATTTCCCTCTCCTTCAGCCTCTATAAGGCCACTCACAGATACTGTTTCAGGCTCCCCAGCACAAGAAAAACAAGAATATACTGGAGCAGATCACTGCTGGGCTACCAGCTTGGCCAGAGACCAGAGAAGACGGAAAAAAATGAGACGTCAAAGGTGCTGGGTGGGTTCAGCCTGGAAAAGCAGTGATGACAGGAGACAGAGAAGGCAGAGCCAGACTCTACAGAGGGGTGTGCAGAACAAGAGGCAATAGAAAATTTGAAATGTGGGAAGTTACAATTACACATCAGAAAAACAGGGGCTAGGAGTTTTAATTTGTTTAGACCATGAGAGTCGTTAAATATTGGAACAGGCTAACCCAGAAAGGCTACGCAATCTTCATCCCTTGAGGTGTTCACAAATTGACCGAACCCCAAGCAGCCCAATCTAATGAGACATATTGGGAGCAGGCATTTGGACTATTTGACCTCTAGAGGCTTCTTCCAACTTAAATTATGACTTCATTATTCTATTAAGAAAATATCCAAACACGATTTGCTCCAATTCACTAAGGATTTAAACAAGTTCTCTTTGGACAGAAAAGCTTATTGTCTTACTACAGATTTGTCTTTCTTACTCACTGAATCTCCTCTCTCCAACACAGAAATCCCTGTACTCCTTCCCTAAAAGAGCCACTGGACAAGAGATCCAACACATGCCACATTTAGACAGGCATTATTTTCTAGCCAGTGTATTTGTACTGACCAGTGAGCCAGTTGCTTTCAAACAGAATACAAATAACATTCCTTTACCCTCCACTATAGACAGCTATCTTGCCTCTGGTGCTTATGTGGAATTCCAGACACCAAATCTTTTGAAGTCCTCTAACCTTCTGACAAAGGTTTCTGAAGCTCCTGTTTCACAAATTGCTAGCACCCGTGACAAGACAGTGCATGCACCCTCTGAGAAAACCACGTTCAGAACCACTGCTGGCCACTACACAGGGCAGGCAGCTTGAACTATGGCTCCACTTACTCCTTGTACTTTGTGACACCAAGCAGCAGCTTTGATTTAGCAACTCAGAAGTGGTCTTTGTGTTTCCATACAAGAAAAAGATGTCCAAGAATAAGGTAGTTCGTTACTCTTTCTTTGGCTCCCGTCAAACAGCAGAAGCAAAGCCCTAGAGAACAGGATTTGTCTTTCAAAATCAAGTCGGATCAGGGATAGCAGAGGCACCATTACTAAGATTGCTTTAAAAACAAACACTCATTCAAACCAGACTACATTAAATCACTGACTTCAGCTAATAATTTTTTTCCATAGTGGAGGGACTGAAAGTACCTAACACTGAACAGACCTGAGTGAAATCAGCCTACTGCAGATGAAAATGTACAGGCATGTGGAAAATTCTGTGTCACTCCTCTAGTGTATTCATGCTATTTTCTACTTACAGAGCTATATTTACATATATATTATATAAATGTATACTAAGCATTATACTTATATACAGTAACATTTTTCTATGTATACATGATACTATTATACAACAGTCACTTGCTGGAGAGTAGTTTGTTTCTTAAGCATTTCGAAAGTGCATAAAAACTTTTTTCTTAGGAATTCATCTCCATCAGGAAAGACAAACTTGCTTAGAGAAATACCAAATCTCCTTTTTGCTTTTAAAGTTTGTCTTGCATCTTTAGTGCTCTCTGTACTACTGGCACATTTCTTTGGATTTCCAGTTTGATGAAAGTAATTTATTAGGTAAAACTCAATCTCCACACTTTCCAAGATCCTCACTTAGATGTGAAACTGCCATTTCAAGACTGAAAACTGTCCATTGAATTGGAGAGAAAATCTTTTCAGACTTCTGTACTGGTCATAGAACAACTTTGCTTTGCCTTCCCCAGTGGAAGCAGAGTCACAGATAATTCATCTGGCAGCTGGTCTCCCTGTGGGCAGCATGCTGCACAGACATTTTATCATCAGGCTAAATGAATACATTTAACTTTCACATCAAGAAAACTGCCATTTCAGAAATAACCACTGATTATTAATATTTTAGTTAATAAAAAATCCTTTAAAATAATCAAGACTAGTCATGAAATAAAAAAATGTGTAAAAAACCCACTTAAAGGATGTGCATTGTATTTGAAAAAAATACAAGAATAAGTTTGTAACAAGTCTCGCATTTTTCCTGACACAGTATTTGAAGTCTATATGATGGTTCTAAAATTAACCTTTTTAGATAGTCACATTTATTTTTATTACTCTGTTTTTGCCTCTGACCACAGGCTTGCCTAAGCTGATTTCCTAGTCCCATGGCCAATCTGTAGATGTGAATATGCTTCACATACACACAGCTAATGTAACGGGGCAAGTAAGCAGCTCAATCTTACTAAAAGGACAAAAAAGTTCTCTCAGTGCCCATCAGGAAAATCCCTTAAATTCAGCAACTGTGACTTTCCAAAAATTAGAGAAAATGGACTAAAGCATCCATATTCGTTTTTTTGTCATTATAAGGCTAATACAGATTTTTAGGTTCCTCCTTTTACAAACCACCCTTCCATTTCCCAGAATTGAGGAATAAGCCAGGTTGGTAACAATCATCTGCTACATTTATGATACACTAGTCATTTGTCAAAAGTTGTTACTTGTTGAACAGTAGCTTTTACCTGCAACAGTTTTGGTGGTTTTTTTTAAAGCACATTGTGAATTGAACAACAAACAAATTCAGAACTCTGTAAATGGTAGTTGTAAATGACAGCATAACTAGAGCAGAAAAAGAGATATAGTCGAATTAAATCAAACTACAAAAATGGTTTTATGGAGTCAAAATACATTTGAGACACACAATGAGATGACTGACATCTGCAATTATATGAATATCTGCTGACTACTATTTTTAAAAAGATTTATTCAAAAGAAAGAATAAATCTTAAAATGCTGTAGAAGTGATGATTAGTGCAAAACAGGAAACAACACTTATGGAGGATGAAAAGGCTTTGATGTGTCAAAATTAAAAACTTTTAAATTTGCCACATTTTTGTTTTGATGTAAGTCAGCATTTTAATATTGGTTACTGTACCTATTTTAACCCCCCAGCATGTACTATTCTAATAACTTCACAATTAATTTTCTCGATCTTGTTAAATCTTGTTGCAATTATATTATGGGTGATTTGCTGAGCAAGCTCAAAATGCAAATACAAGGCCATATTTCTCTTGCCAGATAGCTTTTAAGTATCAAATACAGATTAAATGCTGGTTTTACACTTTTCAATTGTTTTTAAAGACTGGAGAACTATCAGGACCTTCCAATATGCTCTTATTAAAAATTCTTGGGGGATTTTATGTTGTTGAAATATATTCATCCATGAATAGGGATCTTCCCACCACAAGTAAATGTTATTTTTGTTTTACTGTAATTTGAACAACACAAAATTTGTGCAGTGGCTATAAGAGACCACAGATTGCACCAAACACCACCTCTGTGACTGTTTGGACACTGGCTCCTTGGTACCCTTCTCATTCCACGGCCCTCTCAAACACCCTGCCTGCAAAACGAACATCGAACTAGGGTTGCCTCATGAAGATAATTCAAAGGAGAGAGGAATCGAAGTGATGCTATCCTGTTGAGTGATCACATCATGCATCACAAAATGCAAATTCATCTACTGGAACAGGTGCCTAAATTATGCTTATTTTGCAGTTAACAGAAGGATACAATTCACCATTCACTCTTCACTACTTTCAAATGCAGTGAGACTATTAGATGTTAGTTTCCTGTCCCAACTGTCTTCAATTTTTGTTTTCTCTTTAAAGGAGAGCTATGTGAAGTCCTCTTTACATCTTTCTTTATGTTAATGAGTTTTTATGCAGAACTCTACATATTATAAATGCAAATAACACACATAAGAATACTTATATGCTTCTCTATTCAGACTACAGAAGTTTCTCATTTAGCACAGTCTCTACTTCCCTCATGTGTAAGTAGGTAGACACAAAAATAAGTTAAAGCTTTTCCTTTATTTTGTGGAAGAGGTGGGTCAACAAACAATCACAAGCTAGTTATATTAAACAGAACTTTCAAAAGAACCATATTATTTTTTTTAACTATTACTTATTAGATGGATCTAACAGCAAATACCTATTCAACAGGTTACCTCTTCACAGTTGTTATACTTTTACAAATTCTCTAAAAGCAACGATCATGGTAGAACTTACATTAAAAAGGGTATAGAGCAAAACCCTAAACTAAAACAGAAACCATTTTTACTTCATAATTGCAATCAAGATTGTATAATTACTTCTTAAGCAATTTTTGGCAATCTCTGTGCTTTTCTCAACTTATATGAATGTGTATTTTAACACATGTATGGCCTATAACACATGTATCTCTTATTTGCTTCTGCTGCATTACAGGAGTACATCCAAGATCTGCAATGATGATCTCCACATTAAAAATGTTACATCTATGTACTTCTAATTAAGAAATTGATGACAGTCAAAAGTCAGAAAGTCTGACCAGTTTTTTGCCTGATTTCTATTTCGTTATTTTTGGGGAAAAAGAAAAAAAAATAAAATCCTGGCTTATTTCTTTTTAACTTGGAGAAAACTAAATATATGCCTCATTTAAAAAAAAAACAAAACAGTCTCTAATATATTATTGAAAGCTTTAATATTTACATAATAAAAATGCTATCAGATCCACCAGTAATTGTATTCTTTACAAATCAGCAATGAACATGGGGGCAATCCTCATCCTGCCAGGATATAACTTTTCTGTCCCCTGTGACTGCATTAGTCTCATTCTCTTACATTTGCTGTCAAGCTTCTACAACCACAGCTTCCTGCCTTTTTATGATTTCCATGCTGAAGTTTAAGGAGCAGAGATAAGAGGTTTGAGGCAAAGATAACACCAAAAAGCAGTTTTACAGGGGGAGAAGGGAAACGGAACCCGCTGGGACTGAGATATATTCTTGACTGGAGCATTCAGAACAGGCCTTCTGCTGCTCTACCACTGATAAACCACATATCATTTTCTCATCTTTTACCTATTCCATTATGAAGATGATCTTCCACACTTCTGATTTCATGAAAGACTCTAATCCCACATGGATGAACACAGTACCCCTAGAACTTGACTCAAAGTCAGAAAAGAGTCTACTGCCCACAACAATTTAATACAGTAAGATCCATGTCTCAGTAGAAATAATGTTGGGGTTTCTATGCATTTTGGTTTTACTACATTTATCTTGGTTTGTATTTTTTTTATGTAAGCATTCAAATTTAAAATTACTAAAAGTTATATATATATACACAAAATATATACACATAATATACATATATTAAACACTGCTAGGACCAAAAAACTACTAATGAAGAAAATGGAAGTGACAGTTCTTCAGATCTTCAAAGCAATGACTTAAAACTTTCAATATGAATGCCAAGAACTAACATGACTATATATTTTTTCATTTGTTTATATGAAGAAAAGGGCAGGCATAAAGTTACTTGAAACAGCCACTTTATAAGTGGCTATTCCTCTTTGAAATGCCATTTCCTTCAGGTACTTTTCCCACATCCTATACTAGCAACAGTACCAGCCACTTAGAAGCAAGCCAGCACTAAGCTACCAATAGGTTGCTGCTAACAAGATTCTTGATGCATGAAGTTTCTCCACATGTTGCTAAACAATCTTACAACACAAATCTTCATTTTCTGAAATGAAAAAACAAACAAAAAAACCCCACAAAACAACAACAACAAAACCCAAACCAGAACACCAACGAAATTTCAAACTTGTATTTCAGAGGCCTTATAGATGATGCAAAATTATATCTGTCTCCTCTGTTTCAGTTCTCCTTTTCTCCCTCATGTGCTGTCCTGTATGTGGCAGCTCATTCCAACCCCTAGCCCTGCAGCACAGAAAGCTGCTCAAAGTCAGAAGAGCAAAGAAAGCCCAACACATTTGCCCTGGGGGAGAAAAAAAAAAAAAGTATTTGGTCAATGTCTATATGACAGATACATAAGTTTTTGTATTATTTTCCCCCTGAATTTCATCATTTGAATAAAAGGTCATGACAAATCTGGTTTGGAAGGCTGAAAGAACATGTAGTAGTTAGATTTGCTGGGTGACCAGCGGACAGGGTCAGAAAGGTAATCCAACACTCAAATACCAGCTCATCTAATAATGTGCTGCGGAAGTTGGTTCTCCCTTCCTCCTTTATTTCACAGAATGTATAAATAAGTGAAGCAAAAATATTAAAAATAACTTTTTTCCATTTGAGTTCTCATCTAAAATTCCTCTCCACCTCTCCAACCTTTTCTTACTTTATATGCAGCTTTAATTACAGTGCAACTATTGGCACTTCCTCTGTAATCTTAATACTGTTGCAGTTGTATAAACAGCCCAAGTGTCAGAAGACTTGAGGAGATTTTGGTGAAGACCTGCCAAAGAAAATTAAAAGCTGCAGTGGAAATTCTGCTAAACTGTATTGCCTATTTGAGATTACATCTAGACAGTTTCCAATATACTTAGCAACTTAGATTAAAAAAAAATAAAATCCAAGTTAATATTTAAATCATCTGTTTAATAATGCAATATTGACAGGCTTTTGCAAGTCCTCTGATTATATAGATACTATTCTGGTGCACCTGAGAAAATTGATATATACTTTTAAGCATCAGTAAAACAAATTAGCCAATCTTTTTCTCATCAAGAATCGATTATCTTCAGCTTTTGAAACAGGAACACATGCTTACATGAATCAGCATAGAAACCAACTCTTTCAGCAAGAGATGAGAGCTTTTCTATAAACCGAATTCATTCTTTTAGAACACTCAAGTTTCACCTCCTATAATTACAGTGAGGTTTTTTTATGCCATTAGATGTAACATATCAGCTAAAGACATTTATGTCTTACATGAAAGTGAAGGCTTTAGAATATTAGTTACACTGACACCTGAAATAAATGCTGCTTCTAACAAGCCATCTCTGCACTTAAATTTCATCTGTTATCCAAACTTTACTTTGTCAGACAGAAGCTGAAAGTGAGTGTGCTCAGGAGATGTGAATTTATTTACCACTCAAGCTTTCTGCTGATATTTTCATCTAAATTTAAATTATCTTCATTATGGACAAACAGAACTCATTAGTGTTTTTCAGACTTCCTCGCCTAGACCTGTCATAGGAGAGTTCTCAAAACACTCATAGTTGAGCCAAAAAAAAATTAAAGATTAGAGAAAGTAAGAACAAACTCAGTTAATATTATAGGATTCCCACTGGAGACATTACTAGCTTCTCTGAATTTACATTTAAGTTGTAAACACCACCAAAGTTGGTTTCTTCTAGTAAAGCGCCTCTTTGCTCCCTGCATATCCCTCTTAAGACATTACAAAGGCAAATTTTAAAGGAATTTAACTCCTGATTTTTATACTGATAACAGGAAAACTGCAGCCAGTAGTCACACTAAAAAAAGAGCACACTGTTGCTGATAATCTGACATATTTGCAGCTCTTGGAAGTTACTCCTTGCAAACACATGCAATGAGAGCTAGAAGCCCTCCCCTAGAAGGCTGGGACCGACTATCACAATCTTATCTTGATCGAGATACTTCCTGACTGAGGGTGAGCCAGATCTCTGGCAGTTTCCACAAAGTACATTATCTGGAATAAAATCCTTTCCCTTGCCAGCAGGCACTGTGCTACACCTCTTGCAGCTGTCTTATCTATTCTAGATTATAAGAAGCCTTTTCATGAGTTAGGCAGGGTAGCAATTTGGAAGCTTTCTCAGAAGCTTGAACTTTTAGACCTACTAAATAAGGTTTAATGTTTATAAATGACATGTCTGAGTAACTCAGAAGCTTCTCAAAGAAGCTTTCCTGTCTTTTTGTTAGAGAGACAGTGTCTTTTTGGTGCCTGGATACAAAAAACCCACAAACAAACCAAAAAACCCACAAACAAACCAAAAAACCCACAAACAAACCAAAAAACCCACAAACAAACCAAAAAACCCACAAACAAACCAAAAAACCCACAAACAAACCAAAAAACCCACAAACAAACCAAAAAACCCACAAACAAACCAAAAAACCCACAAACAAACCAAAAAACCCACAAACAAACCAAAAAACCCACAAACAAACCAAAAAACCCACAAACAAACCAAAAAACCCACAAACAAACCAAAAAACCCACAAACAAACCAAAAAACCCACAAACAAACCAAAAAACCCACAAACAAACCAAAAAACCCACAAACAAACCAAAAAACCCACAAACAAACCAAAAAACCCACAAACAAACCAAAAAACCCACAAACAAACCAAAAAACCCACAAACAAACCAAAAAACCCACAAACAAACCAAAAAACCCACAAACAAACCAAAAAACCCACAAACAAACCAAAAAACCCACAAACAAACCAAAAAACCCACAAACAAACCAAAAAACCCACAAACAAACCAAAAAACCCACAAACAAACCAAAAAACCCACAAACAAACCAAAAAACCCACAAACAAACCAAAAAACCCACAAACAAACCAAAAAACCCACAAACAAACCAAAAAACCCACAAACAAACCAAAAAACCCACAAACAAACCAAAAAACCCACAAACAAACCAAAAAACCCACAAACAAACCAAAAAACCCACAAACAACCCCAAAAAGGGATGAATGGGCTTCAAAACCCAGAACAGTTCTGAAAAGGGGTTGTAGCACAGGACAAAACCTCAAATTAATGCCCTTATTCTAAACAAAAGTCTCAATTTTTTTGCCACTCTACTTGAGTTATTCCCTCAGAGACAGTCTCAAAGAAGCAAAACGGAATATCTTAAAACTGTCACCGAATTCCAGTGTGTCTTCTGAGGACCACAGACCTTTGGCAACTTACCTCTGGAAAGCAGTTTTTACTTGAATGTCATGAACAAGAAAGAAACAGTGAAGCAGGACCAGGACCAAGCTTAGCTCTGGATTTTCGTAAGAAAATTGTTACAGCTCCTGGTATATTTTCTTTAATAAAAAGTTAATTAGATCTTTTCTAAATTCAAATCAACATTTTAATATACAACTGTACACTATTATGAACCAACCAATCACCATTATAATATCCTTGAAGCATGATATGAGGCAACAATGTCTCCTTGTGTAGTGCTCAACATCATATGACTTCAAGTTTTTTGGACAGAAGATGGGTAAACACCTTCCTCTACAGTGCTCATAGAAACTCATGATACACCACAGCAAAATGAAGTAATTAATCACACTTTCCTTTATCTAGAAAATTCTCTACTACTTGGGTCCTCAGGCTTTAACAAAAAGAGCTAAAACTGTTCTATTTTGGTCATTATAGCATATTTTAATTACTATTTTATAATCCTTGTTAGGTAAAATGCAGTGACAATGGATGAAAAAATAATAAAGAAAACTGTCCCCAGAAAATAAAAATGGTCTTGGAATTATCAATACTTAGCTTTCATCAGCCAACATATCTTGAAGACTACACAGAAAAAATAGTTTAACCACTGGTAAAGAGTTTATTCTATTTTTTCAGTATGGGAGAGTACAATTTCCAGGACTCCTACACTCCGACCTATGAATATAAAATACCAAGTGCCATCTACCTAACTGCACTGTTGCTTAAGATATTTTATAATTTGTATTGGTTAGTGCTAGAGGGTTACTCTATACCACAACATGCATATTTTGCCCAAATTCCTCTCACTTCTAATGCTGAATCTGCTCTTACACATCAACTTCCATTTTTTTCTCCATATTTTTGTATATTAGGTACTAAAACAGTCGCAAAGTTATTTGTCAGTGTTTGGTTATATAAAAGATACCTTTATTTCAGCACGTCTTGACAGATGGTGACTAAGCTGACTTAAGTCAGTTCAGTGGTTGACCTGTTATAGCTACACAGGAATTATGTAATTACAGAAACACATAAAAGTCCCTGAGGAAAATTAGTCACATAAACAAGGCAGGCTTTCGTGGTTTGCCCAGGAGCAATGGTGAAGAAATAAAGCAAAGAACTTAGGAGTGTCACGCACTCAACTTCGACCACAAAAGTTCTCCATGTTGTTCTGTGCATTTTATGTTTGAGTAATGAAACTCATTCAAGCAAAAGCACAGTTCTGTGAGCATTATCTCTGCTTTCTGGCTCAGATCAACAGGTCTGCAGCTTATGCCATCAATGGCACTGAAATTCTGTCTACATCATCCTGGGTTTTCTGACGCTTTACCAAACCACTGTTGAAAAGGTGTAACATTCTACAGAAGGCATTGGTACATTACATTTTCACTTCTTTTCCCTCTGCCTCTGCTTCTATAAGCTATTTAGTACTTGGACAGGACACACAATCAATTTCAATTCAAAGATTAGAAAGCAATTACAAAGTATATATTACTGTTTTCCACAGAACAGGGATAATACCACAGAATGCCTTGCATTACCTCTAACGAGGTGACATCAGAGGCAGAATTCCTAGAAAGAGTGAAGTAGCTGTGGATGGTCTACATGGCTATACCAGGGCTGGACTTCTAAAAGACTTTCAAAAGATATACTGACAACAGCAAAAGGATCTTGTGGTAGTTTGTGGCCAGCATTTACCAGGTTTTGTTCACAACAGGTTACTGTCAAAGAAGATGGTCACATCCAATACATCCCAAGAGTTTTTAAAAATAAAACTACCTTGTTTGTGTGCTTGCATGCATATGGATGTTAGGTTTGAAGTGTTTTCCAAAGAGAAAGGCACATCACAAGCTTATGATATGCCTTCAAAATTCTGCTACCTACCAAAGTGCATAACCCATTTCTCTGTATCTCTTTTGGTTATCTTCAGTAGTCCAGGTGCACATCAATTGCTGATGCTTTCTATATATCCCAGCATTCCTTTTATAGTTNTTTTTTTTAAATAAGTTCATTTCCTCTTCTTTCCTTGGAAATTGTGTCCATAAACTAACTACAGAACTGCTGGATGAGGAGATTATTGCATAGAGAAAAAATAAACATGCAATTTAAATTACTGATTATTAAACTGAATAAAGAAGAATGATCTGTAGCACACTTACTGTACCTTCTACTAGAAGCTTATAAACATGCTCTAAACTGTTTGCAGGTTTGGAGGAAGACACAAAAGAGAAAAACAGTTTAAGTTCATTAACACATTCACATTCTTTTGCTGCTTTTTCAAATTGTTTGGCTTAATTGTCTTGAACTGCTGCTGAATCTAAAGTTGTGAAACTTACTACTGGTTTACTCGGATGCTTATTTTCTCACAAAATAGGCAAAATATTGTCCATATAGTATGATCTTTCTATCATCCATGTAACTATTTCCACATAAAAATACTGAGGTAATTTCTGGACACTCTATTCTTCATGTTGCAGTGTAACAAGCTATCACAGCCTAGATTAATTTAAGAACACAAGTGCCAACAGCAGTCTTCCTTAAGGGGCACAGACTTCAGCACTGGATGAATTCATCCCAGTTCTTACCAGAACAACTCAGAGCAGACTGAATGTTTTCTGCTATAGTTAGATGAATGCCTGTACTCAAACAGCTCAGGCCTATGCAATGACACATCTATCATACTTTAAGTAGCTTAAGGGCACCCTTTTATTTGGTGCCCATTAACACTTGTAAGCTCAGCTTTCAAGGAAGCTACTTTCCAGAATTACATGACTAATTAACTGTATTTAGATAAATCTCAAATCAGTCAAGTCAGGAAACTTCAAAACCCAACTAAAGCACTTGTACGCTTGTTACGTGTTTCATGGCTCACCTTACTAAGATTCAAAACAGATTGATGTTTACGGACTAATGTACTCAGTAAAGCTAATAAAATATTTGTATTACTCCACCTGAAGAGATAGGCAACCTTCTCCTGCTGCATTCTGTTTCTTTGTGCTGAAACACTCCAAGTGGTTTAAAATTACTTCTGCTTTTATATGAATACTTATTGCTTGTATTTAATAATAATAATAATTAGTACCACTATTAAACAAATAAAAACATGAAAGAAATCAGTGTGTTATACTGTAAAAACCAAAGGGTTAGCTATCAGCTTCAGGTTTTCTAAATATACAGTAAAGACAAATGGGAAATTATTGTCAATACTGGGACTATATTAGGCAGGCAACTAAATTAAGTTTCATGATTTCTGAAGCTTTACCTTGCTGCAGTTTTTTTTGTTTTGTTTTATTTGGCTTTTTCCTCCTGTTTCTTTGGGGCTTTTTGCTAGTTTGCTTGGGTTTTTTTAGATTAAAAGTTTCTTCAGCTTTAGGATGCTTTAACAGCTTTTGAAAGGACTTGAGAAGACAATAAAATGCCACAGAACAAAAATAAAGCAACAGTGCTCCCACGGACACTTTGTGAAACTATAAACAGGAGTGCATTGTTTTTAAAACAGAAAATTCTTTGGTCCCAATATTACTCTGACCTCAGCTTTCACTGGCATGCTTCACTCACCATACATGCAGAATGCACTTCAATTTCATCCTTGGGTTGTATACACACATTCCTGGTATTTTTAGCAGCACTTTAAAAGTACAAAATCTATTCCCTATGCCCTCATCAATTTGAAATTACCATTTTAAGGCTGATTAAATAAGGATTAGTGCCAATGTTCTACTTATTAGTCTGTGTCTTCAACTGGAACTGATGATGTACTATTTGTCAATAACTAGTTCACAGCCTTAAATTCCATAAAAAAAGAAACCTCTGCAAGACAGTCCATCTGTCAGAAGATTTTTGTAGCATGCTCCCATGTAGAAGAAAACCATCTATTATAGGATGATACAAGCTTAACGTGGCATGTATCACAGCTGTTTGATTACTACCAGGAAGATGACTTGCATCCCCCTTACAGCCCTGTATCAGAATCCAGCAGTGATGGATTGAATTTCCCTTGTTTTAGCAGGATGATGGATTACCTCAGCACTGTGTGTAGGAAAGGTAAAGTCTGGTCCAAAATTAACATGATGACTAAAAGATGCTGGTCTAAGTTGTGATTTCCAGCATCTCTGAACAGCTAGGATCTTTCAAAAGTCTCAACTATGAAACGGTAGTCTGAGAAGTCTCCATAGTCATAAAGACTCATATTACACAAGCATCCAGAAGAGGAGAGTCAGGCAATACGTTCCAAAATTAGTTTCTTCATGAGGTCTGAACTCAAACATGCTCTGCTGTCCAGAAACACACCATTTCAGTCACTTAATACAAACATTATACTCCAAGTAACAGAACATTATGCTATGAACTGAGATATGAATTACCCTGTTGGTCTACCAAGTAGCAGGGCAGGGGGGGAAGTATCAAGTTTGTTCAATCAGTGCTACTACAGACAGAAGCAGGAAACCCCCCAAAGATCTGAAGTTTGCACTGAAATATCACATTTTTGACAAAACTATTGGCAAGTACTAGTATTTGTCATACAAATACCACTACTTCAGTACATTCCTTAAACATAGTTTTGATGGTAGCACATTTTTAAGCATTTTGTCTTTTTTTTTTTCTTTACATTTTGGGTCTCTCAGTGCAACGGATCCACAGAAAACTTTGACTGGACCCCATTCACATAACACTTGCAAGCTACTAAACACATCTAGCTAATTTACAATATTCTTTAAAATGTACTGCATCATATTTTGTATTGCAATTTGTTATAACATTGCAATATTTTGAGGTACCAAAATATATCTCCAAAATTTTGAGGTAAATCTCAAAGAATAGGGAACGTAGCAACATAAATAAAGTGTTTTAAATAACAATGTTTTATTTAAATCCCCAGCTGTACTCAGAGAAATTTACCTTTCCACTTAAAGCACATGTATGCCTAAATTTCAATAAAAGCCAGAACTGAAACCCTTTAATCATAACTGCTTTTCATTTCTAAGTTTGCCTGAGTATATTTAATTCTTTACACAACGTAGCTCAAAAGATAGGATCTGAAATGACTTCCTACTTACAGTTTATCCTGACAGGGGCTGGGGTGGAGAGGATTGGTTTAACTGTGATCCAGTTTCAGGTGATCTTTTACTATCATTAATTTCTGATGAAATTAACAGAGTTCCCTATATAGGTGTGTGGATATGGAGCTACAGGGAATTTAATAATAATTTAATATGCCCTTTGACAGAGGAAAATTTTTATATACAAAATGCAGCTAAGCATTTCTTAAAGCTGCAGAAGTAAAATAACTTCAACACTCAAGGAGTCCCAGGCTTTACTGAATGCTGAACTGACTACTGACTACTAAGTCAATTGTTGTCAGTGGCTCTATGATCAGGTGGAGGCTGGTGACAAGTGGTGTCCATCAGGGTTCTGCCTTGGGACTGGTTTCAATCAGTGACATAAACAACTGGATTGAGTGCACCCTCAGCAAGCCTGCAGATGACACAAAGCTGAGTGGTGCAGTTGCCACACCTGAAGGACAGGATACCATCCAGAGGGACCTGGAGAAGTGAGCCCATGGGAACCTCACAAAGTTCAACAGGTCCCAGTAAAAGGTGCCTCACTCTGGCTGAGTACAGACTGGGGACGTCATGGAGAACAACCCTGTGGAGAAGGAACTGGGGGTTTCCATGGATGAAAAGCCGGACATGAGCCAACAGTGTGCACTCAGAGTCCAGAAAACCACCCTGGGCTTCATGAAAAGCAGTGTGGCCAGCAGGTCAGGGGCAGTGGCACTTTCCCTCTCCTCTGGTCTAATGGGACCCCACCTGGAGTGCTGTGTTCAGCTCTAGGGCCCCCAGTACAATAAAGACATGGACTTGTTATAGCAGGTTCAGAGGAGAGATATGAAGACCAGCAGAGGATTGGAGAGCCTCTCCTGCCAAGTCAGACTAAGGGAACAGGGGTTGTTCAACCTGGAGAAGGTTATAATCTGATCCAGATGCCTCAGGAGAAAATGGGTGCTATAGCCTGCATTAAATATGGACGCTCAGTTCTGAAGAGGGGAAATGAGCTTTCTAATTGGTAGGTGTTTGCTTAAACTCGTATTTTTGTTTCTGCTTAATCTCAAATTCAAAAGAGCTACCAAGTAAAAAGGGTAGTCAGCTATACCCGGTAGGCTGCTAAACATATTTCCAGTATTTTTACAAGTCTGGATACAAATATTAATGCTTAAAAATTATCTACTGTCTTCCATACTCATGTGGTAAGTTATTATTAGCCCTGGGCTAATCAAGTTTCATGAAAAGCATCCAGGTATGGGAAGCTGCTCTGGAAAAGCTTCAGCATCACTAAGCAACCTATCTCCCATTAAGCAGGAGGTATAAAGAGGCAACAAGTCAAAAACTAAAGGACATTTGAACTGTTCCAACACATTTAACAAATCTTTCTGACACAAGAGAAAGGTTAATGAAGAGAGTACAACTGAGAAATTGCATACTTGAGTCCAACAAAGTGTTTTCCCATCTATCAGGATTTTTTAAATCTGAACCCAACTTAAACTCAGTATTAGTAACAAGTAGTTTTATAAACAGAAAACCTAATGAAGCCTGATTTCCTATGCATTATATAACTCCAAATCAATAGAGAAAATGTTTTTATCTTCATCTGTAATGGCAGACCAACAGCTTCAAATAATACAAAAGCAAATTTCAACAAGTCAGATGATCTGTACTGTCACTTTCACCCTCTTTTTCAGTAAAACATTGTCTTCTACCAAAACCAACTCAATAGGTATGCTAAGTCCAACTCTAAGAGGCCAGCCTGCAACTATGTACAGTTCTCAGCATTGCATTGTGGAGGCTTTCTTATTCCAGCCACTTGGTAGACAGAGAGTGCGAGACCAGTGCTGAAAATTTCAGCCTGGGATTCAGTCTAAACATTGCTTCCAAAAAGCTAAAAATTCTCATTTGAGTGTGGATGATGCTCAAGAGAATTTTATTTTTTTTTCTCTAGTCACAGTGCTATCTTCTTTGTTTTGATTTTGCACTATAACAGCCCGGCAAAGAGAAAAAAAAAAATCAAAACATGATTATTTTTCTCAAAGTCTTGCATCCCATTACCTCTCATTTAAGTATCTTAGAGGAAAGAAAAGATTTAAACCAAATATTTATCATAATTGTCCATATATCACCACGCCAAAACCAGCAATTTCATTCTTATTGGAACCTTCCTTTTCAACATTCCTTACAGCTTTATTTTAATTTCAAGGAAGTTTTTGTATTCTAAATCTCTTCTACAGAATATAAATATTATGCCTTAAAAAAGTCAGAATGCAGCTTTGTTAACCTAGAAGCAGCTCTACCACGACACATTTTCCCTGGAGCTCTAATTTGATGACACTGAATTAGAAGTTCCAGTTGAGAAACAGTTAAGAGCAAAGAAATTGTGTTTATATGCATGTTAGTACAACAGGTCTTTGATCGTGATCAACCCCATGGGCACTATCATTACATAAATATTAAACTGCATCCACAGAATCATAGAAAGAAACTCTTGCTAAGTAAAATATTCAAGGAAAATTCACTTCTTCTGTGCTATGATACAATTCCTAATTGAGACTAAAATATTACCTTCCTCCATCAAGCTCCTCGACACTGAAGGGAAAGAGTTTGCTACAAACTTACTTTCATCCCCTTGCTTGCTGTATAGCCCTATACATTAAAACACATTCCAGTATACAACTATAGCTGGTACATAAAATAATTATTTTCTTCATGAGCATTTCAACCATATTCTACCAATGTATTTAAGACATTCACAAACCCCATGATTTTCCAAATCCCTCTACGGAATTAAATATTCTTGAATCTGCATTGCAGTTGTGCTCAAAGACTCAGTGTCTGGCAAGTACCTTGGGCATCTCTAGGGTTGTCCTGGTTTCAGCTGGGATACAGTTAATTTTCTTCTTAGTAGGTGGTACAGTGCTGTCTTTTGAATTTAGTGCAAAGAATATGTTGGTAACATACTGATGTTCACAATGTTACTAAGCAGTGCTTAACTTAAGTCAAGGACTTCTCAGTTTCCCATGCTCTGCCAGCAAAGAGGGGCAGAGGTGGTTGGGAGTGCACGGCCAGGACTGCTGAACCTTCTGGGAGGGAGGAGCAAGTAGCTGCCAAGTACGTAGTTGCTGGCTGTGATTAAAGCATGACACAGGGAAATCCACCTTAATCAAACACTCCCAAGTCTAGACCTATTCAGTCCTACAAACCTTCTTTATGAGTCACAGGCATCAAAACTAGAAAACGTCCATGCCAATGCCTGTAAGACATCTGCATGATTAACTGCTTACACACACTGATTACCTCATTTTGCCCTCCTTTTTCTATCTCGTTGCTTAGTTGCAATGTCACGGATGATTTGATCTTGTTTTAAATCAAATACCAGAAAACAAAATAATTTCAAACACATAATACTGAATATACATTAAAGTGTTATTTATTGTGACTGACACAGTGTTTTCTCACTATCCAAAATAGAACTTCAAGAGAGCTCTGCCATTATTTTCCAAGGAACTCCCTTTCCAATGATTCTGAAATATTTTTAAGCTTTCCTGGGTCACTCTTCAAGACACAGCAACAGAGATAGTATACCACCCTTTTAATCAAACACAAAGGAATCTTAAACATGTGCCATCAGTTTTCACTACACCATACCACTGTAATTGATATTATTCTAACACTTGACTTTGCTTCAACCATATTTTCATTTGCAGGCTGTTGTTATACTAACAATACACCAATACCAAACAAACAGAACCATCCACTGTACTTCAGTTTGTCAATCTTCTTACCATTTTTAATAATTAATAATTTTTAAAGGGCCTCATATGTGACACTGATGTTTTATGATGTCAAACCAACAACTTTAATTTTCACCTTTGCTCATATATCACACACTCAAAAAAGGCACACTTATGGGTACATTGCAACAAGTCAGTTACTGTTGGAAAGTGGCCAACAGTTCTAAACTAAATGGAGGATTAAATAATTCAGTTTTGTCTATTGATAGCATTTTACTATCTGCTAGTAGTGTCATGCACAGAAGTTTAAAACACATGAGCAGAAATAAATCAAATAGCATTCCTTTTCAACAAACTTACTGGAAGGCATTCTCATCTTCCATTAGCTTACCCCTTCCCCATAGTGCCCTCAGTTCTCATAGAGATTCTGAGGATCTCACTCGTGCGACTCGAAGCGTTGCTGCTCACAGCTACTTCAAGAAAACTTGGAGGAACACACATGTCACAACTGAGAAGGCAGCAGAAGGATGTGGATCTGCCTCTCAAAGCACCATTCTCTGGTTTATTAAACTGGATTACCCAGCATGATCCCGTGTGGCAGTAACCCCTTGGAAACAGCTGCCTGCTACAGGGCATGGCGGCATTTCACACCAACACCGCTAAAGCCAGCAGAATTCTGAGGCTTTAGTCACGGTAGCAAAAGCCAAAAAGGACTGCCATTGTTTAACTCAAGCCAGCAACCAAGTAACACGGAGCCACTTGCTTACTCCCCAGGGAGAGAATTGGAAGGGTAAAAGCTGGAAAACTCACAGGTTGACAGTTTAATAAGGAAAGTAAAAACCATGCACACCTGCAACGAAAAACAAGGAATTAATTCCCTGCTTCCCATGAACAGGCAGTGTTCAGCCACCTCCAGGAAAGCATACTGCCATCATGCAATGGTTACTTGGGAAGACAACACAGTTCACCTCTTGTGAACAGAAGAGGCAGCATCAGGATCTAGTGGCACTGTACTAGACTCAGAGAGCCTGGATTCTGTGCTTCGATCAGATGAAAACCACCACCACAGCTACAGACAGGAGCCTTACTTCACTCTGTGACTGGTTTTCTATCTGTCCTTAGGTATTTCTGATTTAGATAGGTTCAGTTATTGAAGAGTTATTGTTCTAGAAAACATTTTATATAAACGTTTTGGTGAAATATATTGGGCAAAAGCAGCAGAATTTGAATGGTCCGGAGTTGCCAAGTGATCCACAAGGAAGGAGACTATGCCTGTACCAGCCATAAGTGGCTCCTACTCTGGGATAACCACACCAATGTGGGCTGAACTGCTGCCCATGGCACCATAGCACTCATGTGTGAGCAACAACAGCCACCACAGGGGCAGGAGCGGGGTGGGAAATGGTTCTCAGGGAGAAAAACTGAATAGACATTCAGACATGTTCCTGGAGACACACAACCTTCAGTTAAAGGAGACACTATAGGGTATCTAAGAGATTCCCAGGGTACACAGGAGAGAACAAAAGAGACTCCAGATGATATAAAGCAAACAGACATGCCCAGGGGACCCTGCAGCCCTGCAATCAGGCTGAGCATAGTATGGCAGAAATCCTTATGCTGACGCACAACTTCTGGGCCAGACCACCATTTCTCCTGCAAGGCACAGCAATCCTTTCACTCCAAGAGTCAGCACATGCAGTTAAAGTGTTTTGGCATCCATCTCCATTTAGTCTCCACATTATGAATATAGTGTTAAACCACAACAGCAGCACACCCTCCAAAATACATTGAAGGTCATCTTTTAGTTGGTGGGTCTGCTTCTAGAGGGTATCATCATCACAAAATGAGAAGGTATAACTTTACCCCGCTTTAATTAGTTACTCTTTACTGAAATACACCTTTATCTGTGTGGTAAAGATGCAGAATTTAGGTACTGTAAAGGCCTTTGCTCTGACACAATAATCATTCTGATGTCTTAGTGGCTTGGCGTATATTTCAGATACAAACATCTGGCAAGTTTGTTTTCTCATAACAGAGATCCTGCTGGCACTGTCATGCAGCTAACATGGGTGTATTCCCTCTGGATTTCCAGTTGTCTCTGGAGATCACTGTGCTTGTATGCTTCACTGTTTAATATTATCACTCCGTGAGACTGACTTTTTGCAGACTCTTCCAAGTGTGTAGGACCAAAATGTGAATATAATGCCTACCTGAAAGAATGCTCAGGCTGAAGAGTGTGTGCATACTGTATTTTCAGATATAAATTTTATGCTCTTTTCACAGAAAATTCCTGTATTCAAAGACATAACTGAAATAAATCCCATTCTTCCTAAATACTTATGGGTGAGGCATGGAAGATTGATAGTCAACTTTTCTAGTATTTTCTCTTCTCACAAAGAAGCCCAGTCCAACACTACTGTTATGTCACACTCAGGACTGAGTCCTGTCATCAGAGGGAATAGTTTCCCATCACACTGAGGCCCTAAGGAATGTCCCTCACATAATCTAAACTCTCTGTCACACATTGCATGGAACAATTCTGCCTGAGCTGTTTCTGCCCCTGGAACAGGGAAACTGGGAACGGATTCTTCTCCATTATCACACATTGCCTGTTCCCACAAGTCTTGCTGCAGCCAAAAGGGGATGCAGAACATAGGAATAAGCAAAGCAGCCAAAAGCCTCTCCACCCTTCTATTTTTGCACTACGTAATCTGACACAGTGCGCAGGGGGTAGCATTTTGCCTTTATCTATTTGCCTTGCCTTTGAGATCTGATACTTATTCAAGGGGTTAAAGAAATCCCACAACAAATCCACAAACAAAAACAAATTAAAACAAAAAGAACCCAAACAAACAAACAAAAAAACCCAACACAAACCACCCAAAGAAGCTAGAACTCACAGCACACATTCCCCTCACAGATGAAAAAAAAAATAAAAATCATTATAATCAACAAAGAGGAAGAGAAAAAGGGAAGAGATAAAGCCAAGACTAAAAATAGTAAATTATTAAAAGTTTAGAAATGCAAGGGGGAAGATAAACCTCAGATGTTAGCAGACAGGATGAGCTGTTCCCCAATTCCATCAAGACTGTGGAAGTAAAACCCCCAGGACATCTGAAATAGGGCCAGCCAACCACCAGAACAGTTTTCTGGCAGGTGAACCATAGCCGAAGGGGAAAGGGCAACCTCTCAGAACTCTGGACAAGCCTCTCAAGACACCAAGAGTTCACAGCAGACTTGGGCAAAGTCAGGCTTACATCCTTTGCTCTGAGATTCCTCTGCTAATTGCTCACCAAAAACATTAAAAAGATCAGTACAATTCTTATAGAAGCATTATGTTTATCTTTAGTTAAAACTCCTTGTTTATGACAAGTTCCTTGTTATTAGAACACAAAATTTGATCAGAATCAAACTTCAATACACACTTGTGTCTGGGTGGATCCTATGAAACTACATCAGTTTAGAGGAGGAGTACTTTCTTAGACCAAATCTGTTCATTCCCACTTCCAAAGCTTTGGCTCACAACTTTCAGCAATCTTGAAAGGCATAAATAGATTCCTTTAAGGTGAAACTAAACCAGATGTACCTCAAGAACACCTGCACTGCTCTCCAACCCTCTGACAGATGCTCCAGTCCTCAAAACTAAAGCTAATACAAAACCAAGCTTTCAAACAGGCACAAAGCATGAGTGTTGGGTCCTCAATACCAGCACAATCAACTGCCCCCTTCCTGCACACCAGACTACTTGCTAATGCAGAGAGAGCCTTTGATTTCACAGTCATAATGTGCATATATTTTCAGTCTGGTCTTTCCTACACAGTGCTTGAAAAAAGCTTTCCAATTTCCACCTCCTCACTTAAAACACATATCCTGTACATTAAAGTACACAGTACTGGGAAATAAAAAAAAGAGATGTGGGCTTCGTGATCACCACATGAAGACCCGTTTCTCCAGTTTAAACTAGGAAATTATCCAAAAAAAACCTGCTAATAAAAATAATTCACCTTTGCTTATATTAAAAATATATTTTTTTAAATTTCTATTTAAGCATTTTTCTCATAATTAGGAAAACATAATTGCTAAATAGAACACAAGACAAGCTATGAAAAAGCTGTTCCAACAAATCTGAATCACATTTCCTGCACTTTGCAGTCACTATTTTTTACACTCTCATGCATATTTTCTTTAAGAAGCTAACTGATTGTTATTGATAATCTGGACACTGTAATTTGTATTTTTATAAACATCCCATTGACTTTCTTTTATAATTTCTTTTGCATACAGCTAAAACAGGAACTAAAGAAAACCTAGTACAAAACTTCTCAAAAGAAAGTTACCCTGAGACTTACTATTATCTTCTCTCCTATCTTACCATGTATAAACCTCAGACCAAAGATTTATTCATAATAACAGCCTGAAGTTAACAGTCTGAAGTAAACACAAATTTGCAATTAGATGAACAAATAGGAAAGACTGAGTTGACAACTCTTCTTCCATTAAAAACAAACCTACATTTTGCTTTTTTATATCATACATGAAGAGACAGTTACTTCCAGCTCATCATGTACCTTGGTTGCTATGGTGTCAGGCAAAGAAAGGAAGCACCTCAGCCAGCAAGAAACATTTATAATTCCACAGGTTTCAGGCAGCATCTTGAAGAGGCAGACAAACTACAAGCACTGGTTTCCAGTGAGGGAGCTCAGCAGGTCTCTTTGGAAAACGTGGCTAAACAAACAGGAATCCACTACCTGCATTTCCATACTTACTAGGGTGAAAAAGAAAATCTACAGGACAAAAAAACCCAACAAACAGAAACCTAGAGGCTGAGCAGGTTTAAATATTTCTCTCAGAAAGTCTATATGTTTTTTACATTAAAAAGAAAAACCCTAATAACTCCATTGTACATAGTTTATTTTTCTTACATTTGCCTTCCTGATACAAATGTTTAATCCCTCACACTTAGAATCATCCATTAGTCATCTCAGTTTACAAAGTGCTTAAGTACCACTCTTTACTAATGCCTGTAACAACCATTCAGAAGGATGCACTGACCTAATACGGTGTATACACCATTTGCCCATTGTATTTGAGAGTAAAGGCAGCAAACAACTGGAAAACTAGAGGAAATTCTAGTAGTGACAGTATTGCTTCCTGCTGTAAGCTCATACTACATATTTGCTAATTCACAACTGTCTGGGAAAAAATAGTGCTCTCCATTCAGACCACCTGGAAATGCATAAATGAAGAAAGAAAGAAAGAAACAAACAAAACCTTTACATCAACTCTCAACTCCAAAGAACCTTTCAAACAATGAAAACACAGACTAGTCAAAATGGAAACAAATCCACAAGATGCCAAAATATATACACAGTCTGCAGTAAAGACTATCTTGCTAAGGAATTTTTACTTTCCTTGTGCTTCATATTCCCATTAGACTGTCATTAAACATTGTGGCAGATCACCTGCCATGGGTGTTCACAGAACTGTGGTTTTTACCTCCCAGTTCCCCCAGCTGCAGGAGTTACTGTACTAAAACATGTTTACCTGTACTAGAATGCAGGGGTTTCAGTGAAAATCCACTGACAGGGAACAGCTTGTGAAGGCAGCTGTGCTTTGAGGTATTCTCTGTTTGTCAAACTGCAGTCTCAGAGACAGAAGAACACGGGCACACAACAGTTTGTTCCTTTTCCCACTAACTCCTGTCCACAATCTCTGGAATTATTTGAATTGTCTACGTCTCAGAAGTAAAAAGTTAATACTTGTTTTCAGCACCTCCTTTTTAATTTGAAGAGCTACATTACTTAAAAGACGTGTCTTTATTCCTCCGAATACATTTGTTGTATTTGTTGTTTCTCACAGGAAGACGTAAGAATCACAGGACTTCAACAAGTCACTCAGAAGATACTTGGTGCTTCTGAAGAACATGTTTTCAGGCTCTCAAAGGAAACTTCCAAGACACTGAAACATGGTGGCACTACAGAAACAGGGAGAAAAACAAACCAACCCCCCTCAACTTTTTCTGTATATAGATCATTACTCTTCATATTTTCAGTCTCCTAAAAACTAGCTATTATGGCCTTATTATTTCAATTTCTGAACTAGATGAAGTGCAGAGGACAGGAGGCTTTTGCTAGAAGTGGATCTTTTGATTTTACAGCTGACATTCTGCTGTCAAAGATAAATAATAATTTGTGTTTGGCAATGATGAAAACTACAGTAACACCTTAAAACATAACCAGAATCCACATCCACACTACATATCCTCCAATATCTTAAAACTTTACCACTCACTTGTGTCATTTTCAGAAGCCCTAGAAAAATATCAGAATTCCCCATCTGCTGAACCAACTTTATAAAAATGATTCTAAATTGATAAATGTCTCAGTCTCTGTTTACAGAGAACACCATAACAGTAAGTTAACTAAGGATGCAGAAAAGCAAAAGCTGAGAAGGAATGATGAAAGGGGATTCAACTTGGAATATCTAATATTCAATAGCAAAGACAGGCACCTTCTGAAACCTGTTTTGTCCCAGAATAAGAGCCTGAATTTAGTACAAACAACTTCCCTGGTTTACGAAAACCTGAGTAAAAGCACTCTGATGTGAGTCTTGTCTTTAGACCAGAGAGCTAAAATAATTATTTAGACCAGTGTAGGATCCTACCAGGGAGTTGGTACCTCATCTCTGGCTGCACCTACAATGCCCTCTCTATTTTGACAGCTGGAACAGAAAAGGTGCAGATAAATCACAACTCATCTTTCTCTTCACTCTCCCCCCTTCCAGGAGGGCAGCTCTTTCCTCTCTAAAGCAAATTGCAGCTAGTCTGATTATAAGATCAGTGCTGATTTATGGTTCTCAGGAGGGAATTTTGTTGAGATAAAATAATTGTTGTTCCAAGGACATCAAGAAAGAGTAGCAGCAGCAGGTCCTAACCACTCTTTGTACTAGTGGGTGTCAGGTACTGATCCCACAATTGGTGTGCAGGAAGACTGCCTGGGGAGAGACATCATTATCCTTTGCTGCAAAGTACAAAATATCACTAGTGTCCCAATAATATTTTGGCATCAGTGTGTGAAGAAAAAAAAAAAACAACAAAAACTTAAAATAACCCAACCTACAAACACACAAATACCTGTTGTAGGGACATGTTTGCAGTCACAGTGCCTGAAACTGCAGCCCTTCTTTGACGTGTCTTTCTATGTAGTGTTCATTTCAATAATATCTGTGGTTTTTTCCTCCAACACAATTTTTCAGTAAAGTTTAAAAAAATTACTGCAAAACCACCCACACAGTACATATACGATCCAAACACCAAATAAGTAAAGATATGTATATCATAAAAGGCTTTCTGGTGCCAATTTTGACTAAAGAAGAAAAAAATAGAGCCATATCCTATAATTGATATTAAAGTTCAAAAAAACCCCAAACCAAAACAACCTGAAAAGACAGTCTTTATATGTGAAACACAAAACAGTAACAAGGGTAAACATGTATGCTAAGGTTGTAGGACAGTTCAGAGCAGCATTAAGCAAGGATATGAGAGTTTAACTAAAGCTCATCCCAGGTTTTCTGTATTTCATGACATGGGCAATTTATTTTTAGTGTCTTAATTCTCCCTAGAGAGAAAAAAGACCAAGTCCACAATAAGTCTTTCACTTACTCCAGCCATGAAGGACATTAATCTCCTAAGAGTTCCTGACCAGACCACAGATTGTGATGTTAAGTTTCCTTTAAATTTCGAGCTCATTGTCTTTAAGAACTGATACACAACATTTCCAAAAAGGAAAACTGAATAGCCTTGTTAGTGCTGCTTTTGTGGTTGGGGTGGGGGTTTTGTGCTTTTATATCTCAGTAACTATATTCCTAGAGTATACATAAAATCATACTGGGAGAAATCTGTTCTCCAGCAAAGCAATTTTCCAATAGCTTTGCAATGCTATGGTTATGTACAAACACATGCATTCATGTAGAGGTTGTGGATTTATTATTTTGTCTCCTGATACATAATTTATTTCAGCATAAAGAGGCTAATTTTCTTCAAATAGGACTATAGTGTCATCCACATAATAAGCTAAGTTGATTTAACAAACTCTACTTAATCAAAAATGAAACGATTCAGAAGGGCAAAAGAACACAGAGTGTACAGGGTCTATTCCTTCCCCAGCAGCAACTGCACCTCTAGCAAGGTCATACAACAGTATTCCAGAAAACAGAAGCTACATGTTAAACCATTTCCTGAGCATAAACTGATTATTACAGATCAATTCAGTATCAATAAAGTCTGTGATAGCAACTTCATTTTCTTTACCAGTGACATTGTCAGAAATGGAAAGACAGTTCAATAAATAAAACTGAACTGCTGAAGGGAGTTTGTGGCACAAACTAAAAATGATCAAGACAATTATAATTATTCGAGCATTTATTTGGCCCTACTTCTTTATGTTGCTGGCTTGGATAATTCTGCCCTTAGGTTTTTCTTGCATGGATGCTTGGTGTTTTATTGGAGCCATCAGGCATGTGATACATTTGGTAGGTATATGATTCTTCACTTGCACCCCAATATTATAGATTTTCTGATCCTTCCTTGTCAAATATTTATTTTGTTTGGCATTTTAGCACTATTTGAAACAGTGAAATCATCTCCCAGGTCCAAAAGTCTTGTGTTATACTTGTGGTCTTTTTGCCACTGTATCTTTGCACCTCATGCAGACATGAACTCAAAATACTACAGCTAAGATTTAATTCCTTTTAGAAAGTGATTTTTTTTTTTTTTATCTCTTTGAGCAGCAGCAGACCAGAATACAGCCTAAAACTTCTTTGTATGGATTACAGAGCTTTAGCTATTTATTAAATATTTGTTCTATTAAATAAGGCAGGTTATTTGCTCCTTCTGTTGCTTCCTATGTTTCCTCACTTACCTGAAGTCAATTTACAGACCTGCGTTCTCCTAAACACAGCTGAGTAGCCTTAGGATATTGTAGGTTCAAGTCACTAAAGTTTCTTACCACATCATCACAAGATACTAGAAGAGAAAGCAAGCAAAACCAACTTTGCTAGGCCACACACATGCAAAAAGAAAAACATGACACAGAAACGAGCTGTAAGTAACTCGACCTCACTTTTCCCCAGGCTCATTTTCTACTGTGGGGAAATAGTTGTCCATTTACTTGGAATTCATTGGAAGCTTAGGGCCAAAACACTCCACAGATAAGACAGGAATGCTAATTCTATCCAACTCTTACATATGATGCACAGTTAGCAATTGTTTCTTTGGCCTTTACAAACAGTCCTGGCCACAAAATGAAAAATGATGATTTAAATGAAAAATGAAGAAAACTAGTTTCTGGCAAACATTTTATACTCAAGAGAACCAGTTTATTTTGATAAAATGAAATTTTAAAGACCACCTCTTTCAAAAAATGAATTGGTTTCTATGAAGGCAACATACCTAGAGGGATGTCCTTGAAAGGACAAGCATATGGATGGGGGTAAATATACCATCTGCACACTACATGAGGCATTGTAAAAATTTTTCATTTTAATTGCATATTTTACTGCAGATACTAAAAATAAAGACATTATACAGAATACTAAGCCTACTGAAACAGAAGAACAATTCTATTTAATCCATATCTTTTACATATTTTGATTTGCTTTCTCCAGAAATGCTTGTACAAACCATACTCTCCTTAAGCTAAAAATAAAAAAAAAAACTACAAAAAAACCAAAGCAACCCAAAAGCTCTATCAGAGACTATATATCCTACCTGTTTAAAATATTCACTGAACTAAATTTTTTGATATTGTGTAAAATGATATCATTTGGGATGGCACTTCCACTTTGCCTTTTCATAGTGTTTGGAGAGCAGATACAGAGATCTGGACAAGTAAGGAACAAGGAACAGTGAGTAGTGAATTCAATAACACTGAAGTGCTGGTAATAAAGTCAGTTGGAAGTGATCTGTCTTTCACACACTTCAACTTTTCAGAAGTTTGGTGAATCAAAGCTCAGGAGCACTGAAAAGGTTTTCAGTAATTCAGTATCTATAATTCAGAAAGACCTTAGTCTCTCGTCATTAATTTGGTGTGTCCTAGTCCTCTTAAACAGTTCAGTCTGCAATGTTGCAATGTAAAGATGCTTTTTGCAGATCAACCTGAACAGTCTCTGCTCTTCTACAAGTCATGACAGCTGCCCATGTCTATCCCTACACTGCTCCAGCCAGTTCATCTGGCTGTTAGAATACTCAGCATTAAAGAGACACATAGACTTCAGAGCAGCAATGGAAATCCAAGTTCTCTCCACTCTGGTTGAACATTTTAAGGGGTAAGCTTTAAAATATTTTTTCTTTTTCCCTTCTAATCCAATGACTTGAATTTAGAGACGCCACGTACTTCAACCCACTTCCAGCAGTACCTGTAACATCGGCTAAGGCATGAATAATCCTGGGAGTTTCACCTCACCATTAAGATACTGTAACAGAGAGATGCAAAGATCACCCCTGTGTTTTAAGAAAAGCAACTGACCAACCAAACTCCTCAGTTCATGGGCAGCAGTAACATGAGAGCTCACTTTCAGGGGAGCATTCCATACTGAGAGTCCCAGATGGAGAAATGTATAACCAATAATGCAAAACCAACATGCCTAGGGAAGAGCTGTGCCCAGAAGTTTCCTGCCTGTTGATTTTACCATTCCAAGGGCTGAAGAGTGGAAGACATTAGACCACAGAGACATTCCCAGCCCTGAGTTTTCCCTTACCTGACCTATATATTTTTCTCTTGTTTGCTTAGTTTAGTGCTAAGATAGTGTGTTAGTAATACTTGACCGTGAAACAAGAGCAAAAAGCTCTAGGACAGATTACGAACTTCTCTCCAATGACTTGTTCCTTTACAGTCTGGAAAGGTACTCTGAATTTATTTGACAAGTAATCTGTGTTGCAGAACATGAACAGAGAAAATAAACAAAAACCAAACCAAACAAAAACAACCCAAACAAAACAAACAAACCACAAAAAATCCAAACAAACTTCAAAATAAGTAACAAAAAAACAGCCTAAATCACATTTATTTTCTGCAATGTTTTTTTCCCCTCTTTGCCCCCTTATATTCATATAATTCGTGCAATTAGAAGAAGATTATAAAACTACATGAGGATCAGAAAAACAGTAGTATCAACCCAATAGCCCAGGCATACTTCTTGAACAGTGATGAAGTGTATTCACGAATAAAAACCTTGCTCATTGGACTAAATATGTTCTCGGAAACTAGGTCAGAATTTATTCACATAGACATAGAGCAGCAATTTTCTAAGGCTGGAAATGTCAATGCCTATCTTGATTTGTAAACCTCCAGGCAAACTCCTATGGATACACAGGTATCAAGGCATCCCGGTGAACAGCAGAGCTCCTAGGAATCGAGCAGCAGCAGTGATATATTCCAGCAGGTAAATGAATAAGTGCAACTAATCCATTTGAGTTACATGCATTTGCCATTTTAACCTTTACATAAGGGACAATATGTCACATATTGTCAACAGAGTATAAAATAACGCTTCCATTAATTCTTGACTTCACTGCTTGAGGACATATATTACAACTTGTTTCTACTTATATATGCTTGCAAGCATGGACATAGAAACAGGGAGTTAAAAGGGAAAATACATCACTGTACTCCTGCTTATGGACTATTGAGTTGGTCTCACCTCCCACCTTATTCCCTACTGTTTTTTAATATCCCTTACCCTGCAAATGATTTTCAATATTTTTTTTTCTCTGCTGTTCCCTTGTTTGTCTGTGAACTGTTCTGATGGCTCATAAAATAGAATATCAGATTGCAAGACCAGTCACTTCAAATCTTAATTTAGAGCACTTCCCAATAAACTTGTTTTTCTTTCTGGAAAATATTTCAAATAGGGGGGAGGCAAAGAATCACACCACCTCAAAAAAACAGAGTAGATAAGATTTGCCAATATAATCTTCCAGTACAAATGTTACGGGCACAAGAGGGTGCCTAATTTTACCTTACTTGTGGTTCCCTTAGAAAAAAGGATATGGGGCAAATCAAGGATGAAAAAAGTGCAGAATGTTTAAGTAAAATTTGCTGGCTGACATACTTTGATAAATAAATGTGTCCACTGCATTATTTCAAGGCAAGGTTAGGAGGAGTGAGAAATGAGCAAGAAGAAAAAGTTTTCCAAATCTATTACCTCAGGCAGTATATAATAATTAAGGATATTCAATCAAGCAATGATAGTGGCAGTTACAGGTTTGCTTGGGATTTTTTTGTTTGTTTGTTTTCTTTTTCCTTTCAGAAGAAGGAAAATCCACACTTTTTTCAATTTAGGCTGCTTATGCATTCATAAACTGAGAATTTCCTACAAAATAAAATCTTAATCACTTTAGTATTTCCTGTGTTTAAGAGCATTCCAGTACACTTAAACAGTATTTCCATAAAGGATAAATTAGATACATTAGCTGACTTTACTGGACATACTTGAAAGATAATATGACTGCTATAATTGATTTTTTCCCCTCTACCATTTCAATGAAAGCCAATTTAGTATTGAACTCTCTCTATAAGAACTTCCCGGTTTTAACAGTGCATGCTTTGATAATTTTAAAAGAAGTACTCATTAAATCCATTTTTCTAAGAATTTAATAAAATATGAGGGACTACTATATCAGCATGATTTACGTTCATTGCATTGTCATTTGCATTCTGGTCATATCTACAATGCAAGAGTCATATCTATATTCAATAGCAACTATATTTCAATGGGCTGCATAGATCTACCTACTCATTACAGACAAAGCCTTGGCACAGAATTCATTTTTAAGGGGAAAAAAACCCCACACAAATCATAGGATCTGCTTCTGTCCTTAACATTCCAGGTGGAAATAACATTAGATACTGCATTTTAAAATAAAGATAACCTTATGTATTTTATACTGATGTTATTACAAAGGAAAGCTCCACCAGCAGAACATGGCATAACTCCTTCAGCATGAAATTAAAGTAGAAATACCACATGTGGTATCACAATGATCCTGAACTCTCATGAATCTTATGGCACAACATTGGACAAGGAAGACACTGTACAGAACATCAGAGTTAGATTCTTCCTCCTGATAGACCTACCACCACTTCAAAGGCTTAGAAGTTCCCACTGATCACAAACAACATTGTAGAGTTTCACAGGCACCAAATTAGCCTTCATTTACAGGCCTGGATGGAAATCTAGTGAAGGACACAGTGGGTAATGTAATCCTAAATTCAGTGACAGAACTAACAGCTTAAATGAATAAATAAATATTAAAAAAGATCCCTCAACACACAGACTTACACAGCAAACCAGGAAGAACCCCCAAAGCCTTTTAAGCACATATGAGCCTTGCTGCTTAGAATTGCACTGGTCTGCTGTCTTCCACATCATGGTTTTATTCAGTCACTTAGCTTGTCAATATAACAGGGACATGTTTTATGCTGTACTTCTGCTAAATTAGAGCTGGAGTAATGTATTCCACTCTTATAATACTTAAAATTGTAACCAAAGTCAGTTGGGGGGGAAAAAAAAATAGTCACTTTCTCCAGGATGTCTCTGTTCAGCCCCTGAATGGCCTATGGCTGAAATGATAGCTGCCAACATATGTTCCTGTGTTGCTGGACATAACACCTTTAAGCACATCTTTAAATTGATGGAACTCATTGTAACCAATTTTCAGCTCCTATCAATCATATCTGGAGCTGCACTAGTACAATGCAGGGCACTGAAGTGTAGCAAATATCTTGAAATAAGAGCATAAAAATATTTACTGAACTGATATGAACAATTGGTCAAGCCACCAGTAACATCCCAATGAGGTTAGACTTTGGGGTTTTATTAAAAAACAACAAAAAAGGATTTAGAATTATTTAAAACTTTATAATTTTTTTAAACATTTGACACTACATAGTTTTAGTTGCTGCCTAACAAAAAGAAATGCTAAGTTCTGTTTTAATATGCCTGGCAATTCTTCAGCATAACTAGCAGGATAAATGTTTGTGGGATTTTTTTTTTCCCCCATTTTCTCTTTTTTTTTTGGTTGTTTTTTTCACACCCACCACACAAACCAACCGAGATCTGATTTATTAAAATGCTCTTCTGTGTACCATACTATCTAATCTTGAAGTGCAATTCCAAAACACAGCTCTTCCCCCCCACACACCATTTTTCCTTTATACAGTTAAAGATTGCAGAAGCTGAAAAACACAAAAATAATTGACTTACTTATCCACTCAGTATCATGCTGAGAAAAATGGCCTAAAAGAATTGCCTACCAGATTACATTCTGTAAGTGCACACAGCTCTGATGAGGTCTGTATCCTCATCATGCTAACAGGCGTACAAACACAGGCTTGTCTCTTGGATGGCCTATGGTGTGTTAGACCAGCAGGATACAGAAGGTGGTCATAAACAAACCCAGGGAATTCAGAAGTAAGGACAGGTAAGTCAGCAAGGAAAGTTAGGACAAGTAGCAACTGCATGTGCTTGCACAGGTGATACAAAGTCATTTTTCTTGCAGTCCATTATGATTAGAAGATAGTTGAAAGTAATATGCATCAGCAATCCCTTCATGGAGGTAGCAGTTATCTCCAGTTTTGCTTAAAATTGCCACAGACATAAGTAGGTCAGAGAGAAAAGAGAAAAGGAAGGGATGTACAGAAGCTGAGATGACATGCTCACATGCAAAATTATATCATGGGAAAAACAAAGCCTAGAACTGGGCAGCAGGGAAGGGTGTGACACAGAAGGACATGCCACGGAAAGTGGTGTCAGCAGTACTCTGTGTCTGATGAGATGTTTAAATGGGCAATCAGGCCAGAAAAACGTGGAGGCAGAGGCTGCAGAAATGAGGTAAAAAGGACTCAATCAAGAATTCAGCTTGCTCTCTCATGAGAGCTCCTGTGACCCAGGAAATGAGAAGGCATACGCAAATAGAAGCAGAGGCTTGAGTATGAAGCCCAAAACTCTGATGTTTTGTCAGGCTTTGTTTCCCTATTTCAGCAAAACTTCACTTGCATTGGTGAACTATGTTTCTTACCAAGACCAGACCCCTTCAGGCTTAGCTTTGTATCTCCTTGAGGAGTTCTTGGATTAGCATAAACCAGCAGGTAGCAGATACCCTGATTCCAAATAATGTATGTGCCTCCTATATAAAGGATATACTGTGGCCATTACTCAGAGCTATCTTCATCACTAGACATGAGTTATTACAAAAGAACACAAAACAAAAAAGCCATTTAAATGTAAGCTACAAGAAAAAGGCATAACACTAACACCATCATTAAAGATTATGCTCAAGTATAATCAACCAAGACACACTTAGAACCTCTAGCAGTGACTATGTAGTACATCTTGAGGAGCTCTTAGACCTCTGTCCTTGTAAAAAAGGAGAACAAAAAGAAAGAAAAAAAAAAAAAATCAAAAAAATCCAGTCACACAAAGCAATTGCTTTTAATGACCCAACAGCCTGCTCGGCTCAGCACAGGAGAACAGACTTTGAAAGCTCCAAGATCTCTCAAATGGAGAACAGAAATATCACAATTATCACAAGTAATTTCCATTTGGCTCCAACTTGTAAGATTGGTTATGAAGTACACACTACAAGATTAGTACATATTCTTGCTTTCAAAAAAGTGTTTTCCTTTATTTACATATACCTTAAACTAGCAGTTTTAATTAACATCATCCTATTTCACAAATGAAAGACTCTAAATTACTTAGCAAGCCTGATACAAACTTTTCAACAGTTATGACACTTCAACATTTATAAACTTCAGTTTGTTACAAGTCTTTTGCATGAAGCCCAAGCTGCAGTATCACTTGACAAAACCACACGGCTCTTCCTCTCACTATTCCACACTGACTTTGCAAGCAGGTCTTGTCAGCCCTGCCTATCTGTGCATGCTTTGAATATCAATTAGCAAGAAGAGGAGATGAAAAAAAGTTTATTGTTTAGAAAATTAGACTATTTATTTGATGGATTAGTATTTTCACTTACAGACATGTTTGACAGTTCACATACATCACCTGTAGTTAATTAGATTAGCTTTGTGCATAAGCTGAACACAAAAAAAAAATCTCTGCAGACATCTCTGAATATACACCAATCTATATTTAAAAAAAAAAGAAAGAAAGTCATCTATTGCTACTCCTTTCTTTAATTTAGTAATTTAATATAGTAATACTTCAGTAATATAAGTAATAGCTTGCCAGTTGCATGTCCAGCATGTAACTTCTACTTAACTCCTACAGTATATCATGTATTTCTCTAGTAATAATTGCCTAAATTGTAACTGTCAGCAGTGAAACACACAGAAATGATGCTTTGTTACTTTATTACTGCACTGGAGGATTCTTCTGCCCTCCTTGTGTCAGCAAAATCCCTGTCCACTACAGCATCTATCAATAAAGACTAGTTCATGTTTTAGTTTTATAGTAGAAACGTCAATACTGTGCACCTATAATAAACACACAAGTAACTCAAAAACACTGATGTGGATAATTATTCTTTAATAAGTTCATTGATTGCAACAGATAGATTCAGCTAATTGCCAAAAGAAGGGGGCCAATGGCAGAAGAGAAAATAAAACATGTGCCTTAAAATCCTCTGCTTTCAAAGCTGTTGCACAGAAGTTTAACCCACATGCGTTGCTGTGTCCCAGCTTGCTTACAAGAAGAAGGTTTCTATCCAAGCCTCACCTTTGGTAGTCATTTCTAAATGAAATGGAAAACCATTCATTAATCTTGTAACAGGTGCCAAAGACTGAAACCCAACTGCTATAGATTTCATCCTCTGTGAAAATACTGTAAAAGTCTAGATGAATGATTTCTTCTTGATTTTGGGAAATACTGTCCTCCTTCACAAATGCTTTGTTGATTATTTTTTTTGTGTTTGTTTTTTTTAAATTTTATTTTCCCTAAAGGGGCTATTAATTTTCAAAGAAGTCATAGATCATTTTAAGGAAGTTATTTGCAATAACAGAACTCTCATTGATACACTTACGAGTGAGACCAACATTTGGACAGAGGCAGACAAAAAACGAAGGGCACTCTACCCACATGTCAGAAAGCTGAAACTAGAGGCAACATTATAGGTGAACATGGTTGCTGTGGAGAGGGATTAGGTGCTAAGAAATAAAGACTGGAGGGCAGTATAAACAGGAGTTAAAACATAGTGGAGTGAAGCAACTCAAGGTCTGTATTTTCTTGGCGGACAGATACATAAACCCCATTCAGGACAGCTGGCTGTATCTCCATTTTTCCTCCATATGAACAAGGAACTGTCAGTCTTTGATACCAACAAGTAGCAAGCAAAGAGGGGAGGACTGTAATAATAGCATAGACTTCAGACTGTGTGAAAGCTACTGGAAGCTAAGTCTGAGATGTGTATACTTGATTCGTGTAAACGTGGGTCAATAAAAGAAGAGAATTAACTGTTTTTACCAAAGACTTAAGACAAAACAAGAATGTTGCAACTGTATGAGTTGCCTTGTTGGGCAGCATCTTGAGACATTAGCCCAAACCAGTTTTGTGTCCGGTTGAGCAACAGGGGCTGTCCTATGCAGGTGCACCGCCTAAGGTCATCAAGAGGACAGGGTGAAGAAGACTACTTACTTCATCTTATGACCACCAGATAGAGATGTTGAAGACCCTAAAAGTAGAAGGGAGCATGCACAAGAGAGGAGACACGTATTGGAAGAGCTTATTTGTATAATCCAACCTTTTCTTAAGAATAGTCATGAATATGTATTAGAATAGTGAATATAAACTGAAACCATGAGTTAACCAACACATATCTTGGTGGAGCAGTGACTCTCAGAGTGCCCAGTGCTGTTTGTTTATTTTTATTCAAATAAATGTTAAAAACTGCTAAAGCAACTGATTCATTTATCACACTAAGCATTTCCCAGAAGAAAGGGCACCTTTTATTTTTAGGCTGAGAAACCCTTGATGAGTTTTTCTTTCCATTATCTGTTTTATATCTTTTCCCCAATGCATCCAGATTTTGGCCATCCACAACACCCTATAGCAACAAATTGTAACACTTTTAATAATATGGAAAAAAAACACAAAACAAAACCCAAACAACACAAAAATAAAACAAACAACTTCCTTTTCTTTCCAAATCTTCCAATTTCCTAAGGTACCAACAAATCATCATTCAGCACCTAAATATCTGTACCATAAAATGTAATTTTAACACTATTATTTTTTTCTTAAGGCCTCATTATTTTAATATTCCTCCATTTTAGAACTGCTCTATGTTAAATTCCTTCCCCAGTCACCTTTCATTTCCAGCCCACTCCCCAGAAAAGATATTTTCCAAGATTTTTTCCTATTTTACAGTTTCCTTACCCATAAGCACATAATCCACCAAAACTGACAATTTCACTTACCAGGAATTATGTCTCCAGAACACACTGATTAATTCCAAAAAAAATCCTTTAAGAGAACAACTGGCTAAACCTCCGTCCCATCATACTCAAAGAAGCTGCGAAAGAGAGCTAATGAGCCTCTCTTGGGGGGCACACCTCTTTGTACTGACCATTGCAAGGTGCTCAGCCCAAGGAAACAGCCCTCTCAGGTGTTTTATATCACATCAACTTCTCAAAATCCTTGGAAATCCCCCCATGAGGCTGAACTAGAATGCCTCACACGGACATTGCTCACAGATGTTTCCTATTAACTTCAACAGGCACAGGATTAAAGTTATAAAGACCTTTTGCCTTTTTCTTTTCATCTCAGATTGAGTTTTATTGAACTACACATCCTATAAATGGCACATAATTGGGCAACTTTGTGTTAATGAAAGCTGGGTTTAGGATTTTCTCTGGGTATTTTTGATAAGCATGTCAGAGGAACTTCCACAGAGGAAGTTTATGGTCTTTTTTGGGGGGGGAAGAAGGAGGGCTGCGGTCAGACTGACAGTCATCTTGATGCAACTGGAAGGAAACTGTGACTACCTCCAATATTATTATTTCTTTCAGGCTCCATGGAGGGACTACCTTTTCAAACTATTACTACCATGATTTAGCTGCTAATCTGTCCATCTGAGGTAAAGCAAAACTAAACTAACCCCCAAAATATTTAAGATGCAGCAGACATAATCCTTGGGTTGACTTCCTATCTAGTGCTTACAGCATAGGATGGGAACAATCCTAATTCTATCTGGAATTCTAAATATAGAAAAGCAATGTCAAAAATTACAGACAGAGGGAAGGAAAAAAAATCTAATTACAATTTCATTATAAAATCATGTAAATAGTAATACTGAATGGCAACACTGGCTTCAAGCCACAAAGCTGCCCTGCAACTCCCTAACACAGCAAAGTTGTCACCACTGCTGGGTGACCCTGCAAAGCCTCAAGACAGGAACATGTGAGCTTTTGCCTAGGCTTGTTTTAGGCTGGCCTAGAGCATTATCTTAGCATAATAAGCTATAACAGCAACTGTCAAATTAACAAGTAGCTCCAACCTGACTTGATTTCGTTTAGCTTTGTACAATGGTGTGGTGTAAACCTGACTGTTACTTAGAATCTTGACATATTTTTATAACCAATGCAAAATAGTAGCAAGATGTTATCTAGCAAAGTATCTCTGAATCTAGCATACAAATGCAGATAGAGGAGTGCAGGCATGAAATGGCAGCAGAGGTTTTCAAAGTACAGAGAGAATTCCAAGGACTGAGAGAAATCTTCAGTAGTCAACTACTGGTCATGAAGGAATGTGACCCTGGGAGCTGGATCATAAGACAAAAATGAACAGGCATGCAACGTTTGTGAAACACATCATCTGTGATGTAATGTGGGACTTAAATCAGTGAAAAAAGACCAAGGTGAACAGACTATTACAGCAAGATGATAAATCAGCCTCAAAGCATTTATAACATACTTGTCCTAACAAAGAACTTAGAATGTTGGTGGCAACCCACTCTTACCTCATTCCTGCTGAATCTGTGAAGGCCCCAGAAAGAAATTGGATGTTAGGTATAACATCAGAGATAAGCAGGAGGTATCAGGGAGCATATGCAATGATTTCACTTGTATTACTATTGAGAGTTTCTCTATAATATGACTTTTCTGTTTCCTTTGTATGTAACAGAGCTTAAGTATTTGATTAAACTGGTAAAATTTCAGCTAGACTAACCCACTCCCTGCTCTGCACAGAAGTTGTGGGGTTTTGATCCACATAAACTGCAAAGACTCCAATACAAAACTGTTAGAACAAATTGGGAGAGCTGATCTTGATTTAGACACAACTGCTAGCAACTCCAGCTGTACCTCATGTGCTTCCCAGACTAGGATCAGTCTCCTTCCTCTTTAACTTTTAAACCATTCTAGGTTCTCCTCAGCATGCATGTGCCTTGAAGCTGAGCCATAGGATAAACCACTTTCATTTTAGATAAACACCTCAGATTGAATCATTTATCTGTAAGGTGAGAGCACTCAATGCTTCAATCCCAATGAAAAGCAACGAAATAAAACCCACCTTGTTCCATGTGAGGGATACATTCAAGTGTCAGGATAGCTGACAGCTACCATGAATCTGTACCATGACTATTCTAGATAACACTTTTATTTTAATAACATTATGCAAGTGTCCTGAGAAACACTGTCCATATCTAACAATCATTTAACAATTCAAAATAAGAAATAATATATTTGGCTGTTGTTTTGCCTTTGGTTTTGTGTTTTGTTTGTTTTTTTCTGTTTTGTTTTTTTTTTAGCTTGGTTTATACACATTTTCCTCCTGCTATTCTGAACGTAGTCACATCACGAATAAGCACAGAGAAAGATTCATGAAAACAATACAAAATATAACTCACTTCTTCTCATTGGGCAGCCACTGCAGGGATAAACTAAGCCATCTGCTTGTTGCTATTCCTGCCATTGTGAGACCACATACACACTTTATTGTTTCCTGTGTACAGAGGCACAAAATTATCAGACACACTGCAGCACCCACTACTTCTTCAGTAGAAGATAAGGCAAGCAGGCACAAAAAGTCTGTATTAGAACAGGGGATGTCTGAGATCAGCAGTGGAACAACACGAGCACAGTTGTGCAGCTTGTGCCCTACCTGGCACATGCAATGAAAAGGCCCCCTCATTTTTCATCAGTGTCTTAATCTTCACATGCATAATTACAGCATTTCTCAGTACTGGTAAATAAAAATTATACTGTTCTGCAAGACAAAGATAAGCTCATTTTTATGTTTCAACAAAAATGAATGTATGATTAGAATAAAAATATTTATCCCAGCTTAAATGTTAGGATTACATAACAACTTTGGAAACACCTGCACAGAAATTGAATTTTATCAGTTCAGCACCTTAAAAATCATCTCATAAAACTATAGTGGACACTTCTCTTTGTTACAATACTCTTTAGAGGCTACAAAAGACCAACTGTAACAAATTTATACTGCTTTATTCTCCTTTGGGTACAAAAAATTATTTTGAGGACACCTATCACATAATTCACCATTATACGACAAACACCTTGATGAACCCTTCACTGTGATTTGAAAGTGCATTAAAGACAATGACAATCTATTTAGTAGCTTAATTCTCTGAATAGTTTACCTCTTATGTTCTTGGTTAATTACAGACTTCTATACCACTGTGTAATTGAAAAGATAAAGAAAAAAAATAATCCAAAGTGTCTGAAATCACCATGTTAGGGATTGGAAGCCTTCTGTACTCCAGACAGAGCAGCCTGTTGCTTAATAGTTCTTCTGCAAACAGCATAAGTTTATTACTGCAGACCCAGCTAGCAAGTGAGAGACTTCTGAATTTGAAACTCTTCAGTGTCATGCTTTCTTCCAGATTTATTTAAATGGAGATTTGCTACAGTTTACAGTTTATAAACTAAATCCCAAGGAGTCATACCTAATCCTCATTTTTTTTTCCCTCCTATAGCTAGCAAACAAGTTTCAGTCGAGGTAATGTGGTTACAATCCACTTGTATATATTGTTTATCACAACAAATAGCATTTATAACAATGCACAGAGCAAGAAAAATACATTTTGCACTAGTTTTCTATGTTTATTCTTCCTGAGACAGGAAGTCATTTACTCTGCCTTGCAGCACATTTAATCCTTTTTACCATTCAGATCCAAAAGGATTTAAAGATGTACAACACCTCATGGGGCAGAGCCTGAGAGTATTCCAAGAAAAATCCCGTCTTAACCAGCTTCACAGCCCCAGCAGGGTTCCACTTCTGGAATGATTTTATCTGTTATTTTTAGAACTGATAATTACTCATTTTGACATACTAATTTCTAACAACTGACAAAGAAAACTGACAAGTGTATGAAAGATTCTATTAAAAATTAGGAGAGAGAGATATGATTGCTTCCCCTTCTTTTCTAATAGAGTAGGACTGTTTTGTACTGAAGACAGTATTTCTTCACATTCACCAGTCGAAACTGTCATACATATATGTGTATGTCTCATTTGCTGTTGGTGTACTTATTCCTTCTTGCCATGGACATTAAATGCCTTGCAAATTTTTAGGAGGTAGATAGATTAGCAAGGGAAATGGTGCATTTTCTTTAAAACCACCATCACCAGAAAACAAAACAAATTAAAAAAAAACAAAAACAAAAAAAAACCAAAACAAAACAAAAAAAGACAAAAAACCCCAAACAAAACAAGACAAAAAAACAAACAAAACCAATCAACCAAACAAAACTAAAGCCCCACCACCCAATTAAAAAGAATAAATCCCAGTCTACCTGTGGGGCTTACTGCATTTGATATGAGCCACACACTGTGCACCTCCTGTTTCAAACCTTTGGTACAGGCTTTAGTTAATTCTCTCTTTTGTGCATAGTTTTAGACAATATTCTGTTTGAATCTGTTATTTAGTTTTTTATTCAGTTTTCTAAACCACAACACTGAAACCACATTTAATTTATCCTTATTTTAATTCTTGTAAGAAACAGATGTTTAGTGGGCACAGGCTGTCTCACAAGGAGGGAAAAGGAGGACAGACAAAGTAGTTTTGGTTCCCTTGTTGAACTGAACAACAGGAAAAAAAAAAAAAAGGAAAAGAACTAGGCTAAAATATGGAGGAAAATCAAAGTAAAAATCCTAGTGTATGCTCAGTAAATCAGCAGGTGCTTAATTGCTTAAAAAGAATTAGGAGGTGACAGACAACAGGTTTATACTAGACTTTCTCAGCATGGCGCTGAATTTTGAAGAACACCTTGATCAAATCTCTTGTGCTGGGAAGGCCAGCATTAAAAGAGAGAGTGTTAAAATCTGAGCAGATGCAAAAGGAATAGACAAACCCTCCTCTTTTGACATGCACTTGGGTGTAGCAGAAGCATGCTGCTGCATCTCCATCCCATAGAGATTATCACAACACAGCCTGAGTAGCCAGAGGTCTGGACCTTGCCACATTTGCTACTGGGGAGGCATTTCAAGAGGGGAGAGTGTGAAGAAGGAGGGCAGGAAAAGGGATCTGTCTGCCCACACACAAAAGGCGTCTCTGTGCCCTCTTGTTTGTCTGAGAAAAGCATACTGTGACTGCAGTAATCTATAAAAGGTTAGGACTGGAAATCTAAAAGTGACAGATTCCTAGCCATTCACCAACTATTGCTAAACAGTTCAGACAAAAGGGGCTCGATACACACAGTTCACATTACACTGGACTTAAATCTTTCTAGATTTAGAAGTATAAATCTGCTGCTTTTGACAAAAAAATCTCTTTGGCTAAGAAGACTTTTCATACTCACCTTCCTTGCTTTGTTTGCTCATCACATTAAAATTACTATTTTTTACATAGAAAGCCAAAAAATAAAGCATAAAAGATATTTACATAATACTTTACATAACAAGCTCCTTTTGAGAAATGAGAATATTAAAATTTCAAAAGTACAGTCACAGCAAGTGGTAGGCAAGCAATGAAGATAAATCAAATCCTATTTCTTGCCATGCTGTGAAAAGACGGCTGGCTTTTAATCATCATGATGTGCCATATGTAAATTCCATCAAAGAAGAAGTTTGGTAAATGTTATATTTCATAACCACGGGGAAGGAAGCTATTTATAAACATCAATTAAATGATATAATATAGTATAAAGCCATTAATAATAAAACTATTAATCTAGGTAGACATTACTTTCATATGGCAGAGTTTTTAAAATACACTTTTTCAAATGCATATTTAACTAAGAAAACATTACATTTTTTCAACTCAAGGTCATTCTAACTTGTCTCATATTTTCTGTGATATAAGTAAGTTGTTCCAAAAAAAAATAATACATAATCATTTTGTCAAGCTAAAATCTGAGATTGTTTCAATCAGCACCTATGTTTGACATGTGGTCAGAAATCTGCATGCATATGTATGAAGCTTAAATGCTAATTCATGTTGTACTTTGCCAGCCTCAGGAAACATTTGGAGATGCAAATGTCTTCAACAAGAGATAGTAGTGAGGCCAAACACCATGTCTTCATAAGTCTTCCATCGAGTAAAGAATACATCACAATAATACTATTGAACTAGAATTGTACCTCACTTGAAGACAGTAAACGTTTGAAAACATTAAAAATCATTGTGTTTCACAAAACTCCTAGAAAGGCTGTAATTATCTATGCCACAGCAACTAAGATTTTGGCATAAAACGGTTTACCTGCCCTGTCTCAAATGTATACGGAAAATGGAATCCTGATCTTTAAGCTCTAAATATTGAACTAACACTTAAAAATAAGGTTTTCTCACAGAAGATGCTGAATTCAACAGATTTTAAACAGAATTCTACAGCAAAGCATGAGGGATAGCTAATGACTGCTGGAATAAGCCTTCCTGCAGTAATGGAACTGACAAGCTATCCACTGGATGCCCCAGGGAAGGCATGAGGATACAATATTTTGCTTTTCTATATAATGAAGGCATGAAGAAATTTATTTTTTTCTTAATAGGCATCAGGCTTCAGACACAAAATTTCTAAAAGACTGCAGCAAATCAAACAAAACAAACCAACCCCCTCCTTCAAGCTCCCACACTGTCCAGATATTCTGTACTTCATTTCTATTTTGCTTTACCTCTAAAGAACTCAAATCTAGTTCACAGTCTCACAAGAAGATTTATAGAACCCTATGTTTGTTTCCATGACACAGGAACAAGCATTTTCATTTACACATTTAAGACCAAAGGTTTTATTCTAAGGAGTTTCGTGAAGAGGAGAGTAAAATACCTCCATATTTTCAGCTCACTCAGCAATGTCTGTGTGCATAAACTGAGACCTGTCATATCTGCCTTGTGATTAGGATGAAATTAATGCTTCATCTCTTTCTAATGTTCGTTGTTTTGTTATAACTGGCGTGGAAGTTGAATGGCAGGTGACATTTTGTAAGATTTAAATAAGGTAAGAAAATAATCAAATTAATATATTCATTTCCTAAAGTATAAGAAGTCATTTGCACATCAAAGGCAAGTCTGTAAATACCTTGTGAATTCTATTTCTAATATTTTTAACATAAATATATACACACACATCCCCATTGCAGAGGCAGCTTTTAAAACTCTGAAACTATCATTAATATATGTAGCAGTTTAGATTGTGGAAGTGATAATGCTTCCTATATGATCACAGCATATAAGATACCACACTGCAATGTTCTGTACGGGACCTATGGAGCTACTTATAGATCAGCTGCAAAGGCAGCCTCTGATCTGTCATTCTAGAAAAGAAACAGTCACAATGTCCAAATAATATTCCAAGGGGAAGGTCCATCTCTGATTCTGTAAAGGAGTCAGACAGATCCTCATTCATACATGGGATACCATGGAGATCAGTGAAAACCTGGTGGAGTGGACAAGGTCTTGGCCTTTGTCTCCTTTGCAGAACTACAGTCTTACAGAAGTGGAAGGCAATCATGACATAGAGCTCCATATAGAAAAGAAAGAGACAGCAAATTAACAGATCTACCAAGAATAAAATGCACTTCAGGCTACACTAAAAAACAGCTCAATAAAGTTGCACTTGCAAATTTGTCAGTAGGAGTTTCAACACCACAGGCTAAGTCCTACTTAACGATGGAGCCAATGTATGCAACAATACAGTGAAACAAAATAAGCATGTTTTGTTAGTCAATTATTGAAAATCTATTTGTCTAAAATCGATTTGCAGGATTCAGCTATTGAAATTCATAACTGGTGCTCCTGTCTACAGAAGGAAGGACAGCCTTTTATTTATGGACTGAAGAGAGTCAGGAGTTACTAAAGACACAACATAAAGCTGGAAAATAGGAAATCTAACATATGGCATGAATTAACATAAATACAGGCATTTTTGCCAGCTGGAGCTGAGCTATAGTGCTAACTGCACAGGTTTGGCTTTGCACAGGGGATTCAAGAATTATTGGTGTTTTAGTTTACATGCATATGGCCATTCACACAGTACATGCATAACTTCTGTTAGAAGACAAAATTCTAATGTCAGAAAGAAAAAGAAGATGAGTAAAGAGCTAACAAATGCTACAGAGAGATATAAAACAAAATAATAAATGCCTACAACCACAGGATACCTGGACTTTCAACATCACTTGTAGGTCTTAAAAACAATTCTTTATTTTGTTCACAACTTCACAAACCCTCCTTGAGTGTTACTCCATGTTAACAGTCCAGACCTGAGTCTATATAACAACTTGCCCCACTATTTCTCTGCTTAAAAAAAGGAGCGACCCTCGTTTCCCTCCTGAGGCAGAAGAGGACTTCGGTCTGTATTTCCTATTTCTCAGTATGCCAGGGACACTAGGATTTAGTAGTATCAATACTCACCAAACTTACAGCATGAACAGATTCTCCTAAAGGTTATGTATTTGATAACCTGTCAAACAAGGCAGAGGACTGGCTAACATGGAGTAAGCCCCGACTCTAGTCTATGTTCTACCTGATCATATGGAAACACGGCATAGATACATAGGCCAGTGCAGAAGCAAATGACTTGGGATCCCATATGCAATTCTTGATAATTTTTCAGAATTTGCGTACATACAGTGGGGAAGAGACTTGGGAGTTGGATTCCATGCTTGCTGCTCAGTGTAACTATTACCACAAAGAGCAACAGATCATCTAAATAAAACGGTTATAGAAATAGGACCAAATCCAGCCTCCCAAAAACAGCTGTTTTTTTATTGGTACTTCATGGGTGTATGCATAAGCCTAATGTTTGTGTATGACATTATCCAACAGCTAAAATAAACTTTGAAAGCAGTAACTGAATGTACTAGCATTTAGGAATTTGTTTATTCATTTGAGCCAGACTGCCAATTAATGCCTGGGGTCTTACAGACAGGTTCTGCTTGGAGGGGATGCTAAGGATACAATCATTATTTCTTTGATACAGAAGTCATTGCTATTTACAGTGAACATATGAAAAACTTTTCTGAACAGGAATCTTAGATTTGGCCTTGAGAAAGCATGAACATAGTAGGACATTAATCTGAAGAATTATTTTAACCCACTTACAGTAACATTGCATTCTGGGACAATTTGCTGCTCTTCTTTACTAGGTCGTTTCCACTTCTTTACCATAATTTATATGTCTTACTATGAAAGTGTAGAGACAAATGTTGACAATCTCACCCTTACCTCAAAGCAGTGTTTGCTGAAGTACCTATTATTTCAGCTATCTACTCTACAGTAAAGCCCAATTTAAGTTCAGGTTTCTTTTCAACAAGAGATGACTGACTATATTTTCTGAAACATTAGGAATGTTTATTCATTCCTTTTGTCTCTACTATGTTCACTGCATTCCTACAAGTACTCACAACTTTGTATACTGCTTGCTCTCACAGAATTGTCCTTGAAGACTTCAAATTCCTCTTTCATTTTCAAGCATTACTATTTTACACCCTTACCTTGGAAAGCAAAAATATTTCCTATTATGATTTTAATTCCTAAAAGACATATGCAGCAACTCAAGTGTATCTCTATTAATCCAAGGAAAAAAAGAAATGATGGAAGTGAGTGTAAACAGGGTCTCTGTGAAGAGACAGGGAGAAAAATAGTTTCATGTCAGCACAATGGGGATAGAAGCTACAACTCTATTAAACTCTTAATAGAGGTATTTAAATTAAAATACCCCTTTGAGTGAAATCCTGCACTAATGTGTGTTACCTTAGACCTCCCTTGCCTTCTTTCTCTCATCCTACCAATGAACCCTGGGAAACATTTCAACCTCCTGCAGTGTAGTCAGCAATCCATCCCATGACTGATTGACCCATATCACGACTAAAGCAGACCCTGTGGGTCAGTAACATGCAGCAAAGGGAATGATGAAGCACTGAATCTGCACTTGATAAGCAGATGAGATAAAAGATTACAGACAAGATAACGTGGATAATAGGCTCAGCTTCCGCCACCTCTTGTGAAGATTCTTAAACCAAAATATTGTTAAGAGCTCTTTTCCATTAATTAAATGGGAGCTGAGGGGATATATAACCTGTCAAGGTCTGAATAGCTCAACCTCCAACACTTCAACAGAAAAGCCTCACTGAGAAAATGAACATTCTTATTAAGCAGACTCCTATTTCCTTCTTGTCCTCCTTTCCCCCAGTAACAAATATGCACTCAGAAGGAGCTCAAAAGTACCACCCAGCCTGGATATCTCAACAAGTAGTTTCATTCTGACAATGAAAAACAGAGAGCCCTCAAGAACAAACAACATTTATTTCCATTAGAGGACTTTTCACTGCAGGAGTCACTTTGTTTTACTGAACAGACACGCTAAATCTACTATTACAAAGCCGTATCATTTTTCCAGAAAACAAAGTTGCTGCTTAAGATACACACACCTATGTTTCTTTGATTGCTGCTTTTAGTCTGCTTTTATCATTAACACCTGGTGCCAGCCTTAACAGAAAAACAAATTGCTTAATAAGTAAGAGCTGAATGTTATAAAAAGTCAAAGTATTCAGCTGTGCTAAAAATGAGTTCTTAAGTGTACAGGGTATGCAGCTTCTTACAGTGTCAATTTTCAGGGTTAGGCTTGTCAAAGCAGCAGAGTCTGACCAAGAAAACACAGATAACCGAAGGTCTGTGTCCTTCTGCATGTGCACATGGGCACTACATAGGCACTTCTTAGGCAATGAAACAGACAGTAAAAGTAGGAAATTGTAAAACTAATTTTCCTTGTGAACTACAAAAGTTTTACTTCCAAAGCTAAGACTTGCAATGCATTAAATGTTCTGCATGTGAGTAATTGATTTCTTCAGTATTTCCAGAAATGGAAAGGTGTTCCTTAGGTCACAGACAGAAAGCAGCATCAACAACAAACAAGTCCAGAAACTAGAATGACAAGACAGCTGACCTCTGTTAAAGCCAAACAAAGGTATTTACTTAAAAAGCCAGATTATCAGCCAACTCTTCAAGTTTTCACTAATTTGGATAATGGAAAAAAACAAACAAAACAAAACAAAAACCAAACAAACAAACAAAAAAAACCCAAAACAAAATAAAAAACAACTACTTGAGTGAAGCATCAGATTGAAGCAAAGCCTCTTTCTATAAATTTAAGATTTAAATCATATTCAGGATACATCATATTTTCTCATATTTACAAGAGAAACAATTCTTTAAGGGAGTCAATCAACTTCACTCCAGTTTTTATCTGGCTTTAGCAAGGTGGGCAGGGCTGAGGAGGGGTTAATGTTTCACTACAGACACTTACCCACCAGGTACTCAGTGGCAAATCCCAGTAAGTAGGATATCTAAGTTTGTTTCTTCAGAGTTACATATCTGCCAACAAGAATGACCTAAATCCTTTACAGTTTTTCAGAAATTACAGCCTAGTTTTCATGTTAGTATCGGCTTATTTTATCGTTGCCCACTATTGTAATAAATCACAAATTCCAGGTAAAAAGTCTCAACTGAGAAACACCACAAGATGCAGAGAGCATCCCAGTGAACACTGTAGTTTGATAGACTCATAGCATGTAACCACTTTTTTTCATAGTTTATTGAGCAAGAAACAACAAAGGAGCAGCAGAACAGTCCTCTGTTTACTTCATTTTCAGGGCAACAAATTAAGGACATGCATTTTTATCTGCTGATCAGTGATCTGCTGTTTGTAATACCCAACTTCATTTTAAATTAAAAGTTTAAAACATCAGCAATACTGAGTGTGTGGTACAACTGACCGCCCCTCCTCCCCATTTTTATCCAGAGCGTTGGAATAAAAGTTGCTTCATCAGAATGGTTGGGCTATACCCTGGGCCAACCAAAAATAAATGAGATGTTGGCCCTTTGCACTATTTATAATCCCCACATTTGGCAGATGTAACAGCATTCAAAAATCTATGAGGATTTTTGATAGAAAGACACAAATTTATAAATCAGACAAAAAGTAGTGTTTATGATTTAATATTGAATTAAGACGACTTGCAAAGGTAAAAAAAAAAAAATCATTCAATACCCTACTTAAGCTATGACTTTTTTTTCCTATCAAAAACTTTTAAATTACAAGGATTATTAACTTTTTTAAGAGCACTCTAAGGAAAAACAGCTTTTTGTGCAAGTTAAGGTGTATCATACATATTACACAAATGTAAGTGTGCATGACAGAGCAAATTATCACATTTTCATGAGTATAGACTTTTAAAAAAAGAATATTATTCCTTTGAAAGACTTGTATACTTGGGTCTCCTGCTGTAGCCAAATGCTCACTCCCTCTTTTTAAGACAGCTACAGATTTGGCAAATCCTCCAGGTTGAGGCAGAGGTTTATTTTCTACACTGAGGAAATCAAGGAGTTAGGAACAAAACAAAACAAAAAAAACCCACACCAATAAAAACCCACCAAAAAAACCCAACCCAACCAACCAAAAAAACAACAACACAACAAAAAAGCACACACAGAAGAAATGTCAATCTGGGGATCTCTGAGAAAACCAGAGTTTATGTCACAGGGAGTTGAACACTCTTGGAAGAGTGGTGTCTCAGAGGCATCACTTTATGAACAGGCACAGGGGCAAGTGCTGCTGCTGACATGTTCTCCCAGGTGACTGTGGATCTGGCACCATCTTTAGTTTCTCATGGTAAATGATGTAATCGTTGAGGACAGAAGAGTGAGGTATAGTGTTATGAATGATCAGTAGGTTGGGTGGGACATTCCCAAGTAGACTTCCTGCATCTACATGTATAAAGTGACCACCACTGAATGAAATACAGCAGACAGAAGATGTCCCATGAAGAGCCTGCATTAGTAATGCTGATGGTTAACAGAACATGCTGTTATGCAGCATCCTGCTTTTAAAACAAAATCATGTAACAGTGAAATGTCCTTTGAAATTCAGCATGCACAAGAAGACAGTTTGCATTTCTTTGTCTTCTCCAACTTTGGTTATTTTTCATTGCTGATTCTTCCCACAGTTAAGTCAAAGTCATGGCACTTTGCCAAAGTGCATATAACATCTGAATCAATTTAGATGCATATTCAATCTAAACAGAGCACCTGAGATATTTTGGTGTAATTTCTTTACACAGATTATTATTGAAATTCTTTATATGCCTCTGAAAATGTGCTTAGAAGGGAATCAAAATAAGCAGGTCAAAACAAAGACCTTACAACTGGGGACAAATGTGGATCTAATACATCACTCAGGAGAAAACAAGTGATTTGGTTTCTGGCATAGGCCATTTTTACTCATTTAGAAAATCAAATTTCAAAAATAAGTGTTAAAAGTAACTAAAAGTTAAATAAATGTTAAATAAGTGTTAAAAGTAACTAAATATTGTTCTTAAAAGTAACAAGAAAGAGAAGGATCTCTGATTATGGGGTTATATAATAACCTTGTAACGCTTTTTTTTCTGAATATCACAAGCTATATTTACTGTGAACAGATTTCAGCTTCTGACAGTCTGCATGGTTATCAAAAACTTTACTTCCCTCCTACCTGTTATTACTAAATTGAATCACAGCAAAATTAAAATCACAGAAGACAACAGATTTAAGAATGTAATATGCAAACATATGCAAAAAAAAAATAAAATTATATGAACTGTCTCTAAAACAGGAGATACTAATGTTGTCAGATATATGAAAAAGATAAAACATAGATAATATACCTATAAACATATTTGCCAATGACTGTTATGTGAGGTTTCTCTATGTGCCCGTAAAAACTAAAAGCTGGAACAGATAGTATGGACTCCTCTGGTGACTCAGGAAGTCTACTGTAAAAATGTAAACTTAAACTACTGGTGGTTGAATTAAAAATGTGGCAGGTCAGTGCTGGATCGCCTCATTTGCCAAAGACTTACACTCTGGGAGGACAACATGACAAGCAGACAGGATGACACCTGCAAGGTGTGGGACTGAATGATCCTTATAAGTCCATCCAACTCAAAATATTCAATGAATCTCTAACCTTATGTTGACCCACAGAAGCTCATGATTTTTAAAGCACAGATTTTAATTCCACCCTCACTACCACACTGTAATTCAGGGAAGCTCTTCAGTACATACTTCCATGGATTCTTATATGAACAAAACAGGCTGATGGCTTCAAGGAGTTGCTTTAATGGGATTAAGTATATGTTAAAATGAACTGTTGCAGCACAGCCTGCATGAAGAGTGCAAAACACAATAGGAGAAAACCGGATATTTCTTGAAGAGTTTTCCTTCACAAGCTTGATGTTGCCACTGCAATGGAGTGAAAGGTAATTAGACTGATTAACTGAAAATCACTGAGAGCTGTCATTGGCTCCATTGTCAGTGCTGCCTCTGCACAGTGCCAGGACTGTTCTATGTGCAAATACCAACAAAGAATACTTAATGAAGAAAGGTGACTGGACAGTGGAACTACTTAGGGGGTTTTTTGTACCATAATGTGGAACATTTCCTATTAATTCACAATGCATATTTTTGATTTTAAGGAGTAGTTGCCACCTTCTAAGTTTCAATTCTTTGATATTTCATACTTTGCCAGAACTGAACTCTTCTTAGAAGAATTCCTTCCAAAGAGAAATGAACAAATGAACAGCATTTTGCAGAAGAGTTTCCAGCAGTGAGTCTTCCTCTGATTTTTAGAGTAGTACATAAGAAAAAAGAAGAAAAAGGAAAAATAATAAAGAAGAAGAATCTCTTACTTCTTCAAGTGATAATCTCTATCAATTAACCCATCAGATTTTCTTCTAAAAATACAGGAATTACTGTTAGATTTTCTTGGAGCCTGATACATTGCTGGTCAATAACCAAAATATTTGGCCAATGTTTCACCAAAAGTAGCAAGGATATTCTGGAACAAAAGCTCTGGGAAGGTAGATTTATAAACAGAAATAGAAAACTCAAAAATTATGGGTAAGGTGTCTTACAGCATTTAATTCCCTGATTTTTTTGCAAGTAATTTTATTCTCCAACTCATCTTCCCTGTAACAATAATTGTAAAGAGAAACATCCTTAGAAAACACTGCTAAAGTATGTCCTGTATTTATTCACAAATTACTTTTATTGATCTAAAACCAAAAATCCCAAATAATTATGGGAACCTCAGTGAACCTCACAATCTCTAAGTGATTATATAAAAACTTAATGCTACCAAGACTAAGCAGTTGAGATCTTAGAAAAAAATAAAACAAATTCCTTTGAGAGATCTGACCTTAATTGTCTATTTATATTTAGGCATGAAATTAAGCTTCATTCATAATAAAGAGCTTACTCATTAGGTCCTCCTGCACTGTTTCATAAGAAAGAAGGCAAAATATTTGGTGGCAAGACAAAGAAGCCTAAGACAATAGTGGGTTAGCACTGACTGAATACAGAACAACTAAAAAACAAAAAAAAAAACAGTATTTTCATTTAGGTAAAGAATCTTTTACCGTTCAGACACATAGGAGATACTTATTTTTGTATTCCTACCAAAGTTCTAACACCTGTACCTCTATGCAGTGCAAGGCACTTGGCAATAACTTTGCAGTAAGTCAGAAGAAGACAATAAATGTAAGTGCCTAAATGAGCCTTTTTTGGTTTTTTTACAGATCTTTAAGTGGACAAAAGCAATCTAGCTTTTCTCTTCCTCTACTTCAAAAGGGCTTTGACAGGAGAAAATAAGGCATCCCACAGAAAGAACTTCTGATTACTGATGTAGAATGGTATTGTTTTTGGACAGGAATAAATTACATCATTGACTTACATAGATGGAGGCAACACAGTTGACTTTAAGGGAACATCCACACAGTCAAATGAATGTGTGGCATTAAAGTGGTTATGCCTTTTCAAATGTTAACCAGCAACACAAGGTGAAGGACAGACTTTAACACGAGCAAACAATCACCATGACATGTATCCACATGTGTGTGGCTTGAACAGTTTCATCAGAGATTTGTGTTTCCATTCCTAGTGTCACCTGAGTGGGACTGTGTTAGCAATGCCCTTCTATTCCACACAGCGAGAACCAGAACACACTGTAATACTGCCCTTTTCTATACTGAACTTTGTCAAACTCTGTCAAAAAGGAAAAAAAAAATCAAAAAAATCAAAACACAAATAATCCACCCAAAAAAAACTCCAACCCAAATATATCTTTTATGACTGGGTGACAGCAATGGAATGAAAAAAAAAAAACCACAACATTTTGGAATATTCAAGTCAAGTGGAAGAAAAAGAGCACTGATTAAAAAGTTCAATGACTCAGATGAGAAAAAATTAGTTGACAGTGTTCCACCACAATTTGGTTTTTCATCTGAAACCTTCTGATCTGGAAAGTAACATATCTGAATTTACTTTTTAAAGCATTAATAGCAGCTTAACGGTTTCTTCTTAAATAACCTAGTTAAAAAATTGTCATTTGATTAATATAAAAACTTTTGATTTAGTTTTCTAGCTTTATTTCTAACTAAAACTACGATTTGAAAAGTATTATATTTTTCTTTAATTATTATCAGAACAGTACAGTAGTTTTACTGGCTTTTCTACTGAATAACTTGATCATTATAGAAATGAGCTTTGCTTCAGCTTGCTATTGATTTGTGTGTATGTGCATTAAGATTTTATGGTCTTTCATTATCAGCTAAAATGTAATATAATGTGTCCCACATCAAGGGCAATGCAATGCGGCATTACTTTTTGAGGAATTCTGGACAAGGATTTTTGGATACCGTGCAGCAATCTAAGGAGTAGACAAATAATTTCAGATTACTGCTGTCATAGCAGATAAAGCTACAGCATAAGCCAACGTACAACAAAAACTCTGTGAAAAAAAGAGATTTTTCACTTTCATATCCTAATAATAACATTTGAATCAGAACTGCAGAAGATCCTATGTTTCATAAGAAACAGGATTAATTGTTAAAGCCACATAATAATTACTAAACAGACTTTTGAAGGATATAATTTATTTTCTCCTTGTATCATAAGCAATTTGAAACTTTGTTCTTCCCTTTTTAATTAAAAAATTTAACAACTTTCACTGGTTCATCTATTGTACAAAAATCTTAAATTTGGAGATCATTTTAAGAAATTTGCACAGAAACTATCATACAGGAATGTTTTATTTGGAAAAATGAAGTACAAAAAGAAATTTTGCAAAAAGAACACCCTCATTTTCTACATATTCTTATGTGATTACACATGCATGTTTAATTCAAGTGCATGCTTTAACAATTTTATTTTAGTGTTTCTGCACAACTCCCTCTTCATTCATGACATTAAAGCATTTATAGCAGCGGAAATTATCAGTGTGCTTTTAATCTGATAAATCTACTTATAGTCCTGAATTTCATTTAAGCTCTGCACTGGCAAGAAATCTTATAGACTGAAGGTACTTTATTTTACTGGTGAAGTCAAGTCTTACATTTAATGACTTTTCCTAAACTAGGGATACAGTGTAAAAGGAAGGATTATCCATTATCCCTACCCATTTTTATCACAAAGAGACCATACCTCCATTCACAATAGGTACAGAGACAAAGTTGCCTTAAATGAAACCTCACATATAAAAATGCTGCTTGTAACATAGTTTATGTGAAAATTATATAAAAATTATATAAAAAATTATATAAAAATCCAAGAATCTCTGCAATCCATATAATAATAAACAGCATATACTATTGTCACAACTTAAAACTCACTGAAAATTGCCTTGGAAATTATGGCTAATGGATTATAATAACCTTTGTCAGAAATTATGCAGAGTAGTTTTGGTTAAGCATCATGTAGCTTTATGTAACATTATACTACATTAATATGTTATTTCATCAAACTGCTCAGAAACCTCTATTAATCTTAACCCAAAGTTCTTAAGAACTTTGATAACATCTCTTTCAATATAGGTGTGCTGGTTTTGGCTGGGATAGAGTTAACTTTCTTCACAGTAGCAAGACTGTGTTTTGGATTTGTTCTGGAAATAGTGTTGATAATTCAGGGATATTTTCCTTACTGCTGAGCCACGGCGTCTTCTGCCTCTTACCCCACCCCAGCAGTGAGGGGGCTGGGGAAGGGCACAAGGAGTCAGGAGAGGACACAGCCAGGACAGCTGACTCCCACTGACCACAGGGCTACTCCATACCAGATGGCATCATGCTCAGCACGTACAGCTGGGGAAGAGGTTGGCAGGGGGGAATGCTGCTCTTTATTATTTTCCCTTTATTTACAAACTATGATGATGATTATTATATTTCAATTATTACACTGTTTTTATCTCAACCTGTGAGTTTTCTCACTTTTATCCTTTTGATTCTCTCCGTTCATCCTGCTGGGAGTGGCTCAACGGTGCTTATTTGCTGGCTGGCATTAAACCATGACAGTGGGTATGGCAGGCCACTATTTAACCCAAGAAGTTACATCTTATCACATAAACCAAATAGCTACTTACAGAGAAGAAGAGTTAATGTGCCAAAGAAAAAAAACCAACACGAAGCCTGGACTGGGCAATCTACAATCAAAGATATTCTAGAATTCTAGAATTTTCTACTTCCCCAAAGGACCCTAAAAGAGACATTTTCAAAACAGGTATTGCAAAGACACTGACATTAAACCTCAGGGTGAAGATAGGGACACGAAAGGGAGCTGGTAAATTGCCTTATATAACTGCCTGCATTCTCTTTGGGTAAAACATAATCATGCACAGCATTATTAATCTTAACAATTTTTCAGTTATTAAAAAACTTAAGCAGAAAAGCAATTTCAGGTCACACAATGATGGAATAGCCAGCAATATGCAAACAAACATCTACAGATAGCCCCATTTTTTGTCTGTGCTTGTACAAAGAATTCTAACATTTAGGAGATGCTGTCATTACACGAGATTCTCTCAACTGCTGTAACTCTGCAACAGAAACCAGGATTTGCAAGGAATAACAGGCCACTCCTTGAAATAAATGGTACTTACAAATGGACTGTTTAACACCAAGAAATATGGGATGCCTGCTCTGTAAAGAGATCTAAGAGTAAAGTAATTGTAAAGTGATCTAAGAGATCACTGTACGACATTCTGGGTTTAATGCTTCTGCTAGAAAAGGAGCACTTTTTTAACCAAAAACATTTCTTTGACGACAGAAATGCTTGATATCACCACCATTTTATTTATCTTACATAACACATACACTATTATCATTTACGGTAGGAAACACTGACTACCTAAAATTATCTTAGTCTAGACCTCCTGCCAGTATCTACACATGCAAAGTCAATTAAGTCACAGATTTCAGTGTTTAACACCTCTCTCATAACAAGTTAATATGGTGTGAGAGGGAAAAAGTAGTGACAAACTCTGGGAATGGTCTTCTGATACATCTATGCAGTTTCATTAATTCAACAGGAGGAGAAGAGAAATGGAGGGTAGGGAGAGAAGGGGTTGGGGGGGAAGACAAAAGCACAGACTTCCCTACAAGTGAGAAGAATTCTGTATGCCAGTTCAAGAACCAAATCAGAAACTGTTCAAACTTAATGATGTTCTGCACAATTTGCAGATATCAGTATGATCAGAGATACACAACTCGTGGTTTCAAAACCTGCACCACAACTTTCCCGCCTTTCATCTGCTACAGGTAATGTGTTCCAAGACTAAAACAAAGAGCATATTACACTTACATCTGCTGGAATTACAGTGCAGAACAACAGATGTTGCTACATCAAATAACTATCAATCTTACACTGATCCAACGGCACTGACAAGGCATTCAAGATGCAGCTGGAGAATCAAAGACTCACCCATCCCAATGCTATTCACAGAAGAACTCTGGGTGATTTAGCAAAAGACTGTTAAAATCTCTGGACATCTCACCAAACCTTACCTTTAAAAAGCCATTTAGATTCATCACAGCATCCTGTCTAGCAATAAAGGATTTATGCTGTTTACTTGCCTTTGTGTACCTGTAGGATTTTATGTATCCCAGTATCCAACAGTCCAGATACTGGCAGTAAAATATTTCAGTTGCTCGAATGTGAATACAACATTATTAAGGGCACACCAGCACTATCATTCATTATAAAGTTGCATTTTCAAAGCGGGATGCCATAAATGTAAGAAAGACTTCTATAAACATTCTGATTGTTTGCAATATGCTACACATTACTCTTGCTGGAAAACTGCTGTATCAAGGGCCACAAAAACTCAGATTATTTTTGAGAGGAAAAATACAAAACAGTTTAAATTAAATTTCCAGGAAAATCCTAGAAAACTGGAGATGACAGACATTCTAGAACTGAATCTTTTCTGAAAGTACTTAGCCACATGGAATCCATTGTATTTTATTTCAACAGTCACACAGATAAATGAGATACGGTTGTCTATCTGAAATACCAGACTCTTACAGAAGCTATATCCATAAATTTTGATTAACAACATGGATGTAAAAGGAAAACAATTCTTGTGTTTATTCATTTTTTAAGTTGTTCATATTCAGTATAAACTTGGAATCAAAAGAAAAAAATCAAGTTGGATGAACACCTCTTTTAGCACAGAAAACCCTAAGACACACAAAAAAATCTCATGTTTTGGGTGGGTTTTTTTTTTTTTTTTTTTTTTTTTAAATGAACTTAATAGGTTATTACCTCTACTAATATAAATATTTTGGTATTTCAGATTCTTTCTATTTTAATATTGAGAACTACATATGAAACTCCCAACTTTGTATTTGCTTCAAATTGTTTTTATTTCTTCCTATTTTCCTTCATTTTTCAGAACCCTTCACACAGTGACTTTAGCATTGTCTTGGTCTGACTTTGCAAAGATAGAGACATACAAAATACATTCAGTACTCTAACAACATGAACTAAATAATTTTTCACACAAGAAAAGTAGAACAGAAACCAGTGAGACTGTAGCACAGAAGAGAATTTTCTCTATCCTATTTTTCAAGTCTTGCTAAAGGTTTACTAGAGTTGGCTACGTTTCCTTTGGACACCAAATATTTTACTAATTCACACATTTCTCATCTGCAAGACAATGTGATGCTCACATACACACACACACATACAATTATAAGTCCCATCATAGACTTCAGATACCTGAAATCTGTTACCTTGATGTAGTCTGATCATAGTGAGAAACCTGATATTCTCTTACCTAGAACACAAAAGAGAAATTGTTTTAGATTAATCCCTTGCATTGTACAAATCACACATTTTTCCATTTGAAGAAGACTGAACTGCATACAACCAACAAGTTAGGTTTAGACTACCAGTTGCAGAATGGTCTGAATCTGTACAATCAAGTAAGGCCATAACTTGTAACAAAAATCCAAGTCGTGTGTTTGTATCTTGATGTGATTCAGAGCCCTATTTTTCAAAGGCAGTTTTTACACACACCACTCTGCACCATTTTTTTTTCTTAGTGATACTACCCAAACTCTTTGGTGTTATTTTGTCTTCCACTTTCTTTTCCAACAGCCAGCCAGCAATGACAAATGCACCATGAGATTCTGTCAGCAGCACGTTAAAGCTCAAAAAAGGTCTGAGGAAGCAGTAGCAACTTCTGTTTACAAAGTGTATAAACTAGTAAATATAAATGTTTTCAAAGAGCCTACCTTTTAAACAGTATGCATCCTTCTAAGCAAAATAACTAACAATGCCAGGAACAGAGCAAGTGAAAGTCTTTTCAACTACTTGAACTACAAGGTGTTTATTAATGTGTGTAGATTAGTGGGGCCTCAACCAAGACTACAACTGCCCACTTTTCACAGGGATCACCTTTTGAGAGAAGTTAAGCAAAGTAAGCCCTAATACAGAGCTGTAGCCATAAACCATCACAGCTCACTGTGCCATAAACTACATTTTAAGGTGAGGGGTCATTGGAAAACATGAAGAAAGTATCAAGTGCTATCATAATTATGATTTTACAACATCCTCATGAAGTCCTACCAAAGCTTTGAATTTAACTTCTTATGAGCAACACAGCAAGAATGAATACATAAACAGCCAATTTAGTATGTCTTCAACATGCAAATTCTTATCTATAAGTTGAAATCCACCAGTACAGCCTCTCTTTCAGGTCTGTCATTTTCTGTTAGGAAAAGTACTTCAACATTTCTATTTTCATTCACACTACCCTTCCATTTACACTAACTTAAGTGACACAATGAAATCCTGTCCACCTATGACTACCTTGCTGCTGGTAATTTTCTCCTTCTGCATTATGTAGCATCTCTGCCTTTTTAAAGGTATTCATATGTTTTATCAAGCTACCATTTATCACAGGAGGTATAAAATGTGGTTTGGTCTGAAGGCTTTTAACAGCATATATGCAACAACATATGGCAAATGTGTCCTTAATTACCCTGTGAAATTATTACTATCTCTTACTCAAACAAGCACTGCCACGGTTTAAGACCATGTTGACAATGTGGATATTACATGAACTCTGACACAAAACCACTTTAATCACCAATGTATGTGCAGTTTTATAAATTACATGACCCGTGTGTTCCACAGGAGAGACAGCACAGTTTGGGAGGAAGGGCAAGTGGGCCAGCATGCAGACTCTGGCTGTGCTTGCTTAAGACAGCCCAGGGGTGGGACCACTGGATGACACCTTCAGCATCTCTCTTCTTGAAACTTTTGGGCTCTCCCTCCTGTACCCTGTGAGTCTGCCACACAACCCTGAAATCTCCCCTTCATATGTCTCCAAGAGCATCTTCCAGAGTGTCTACTCTGTCTCTCTAGGAGCCCCTCCACACAGTCTAATGCCCAACCACTGTAACACAGCCACCAGCATACAGCTGAGGAGCCACGTGACTCAGATCCTCCCACCCTGGGATAAGAAAGAGATCCTACATGAGTAAGCCATTGCTCTAACTTGAAAGTTAGCCAGAGATCTCATTTAGAAAAACAACCACTCAACAAAATGAAGAGAAGGGAGGGTCCACTGTTCTCCTCTCTGCTGGACCTGAACTTTGCTGCTGCATTTCAAATGTAGGACTCAGGCAGTGACATTGGTTTCAGATTAGCAGGGAGGATGGATGAGACAACCCAGGCCACTCTGGCGCTTCACTGGTCCTGGCCAGAAAGGCTGACAATACCCAACAAATTTAAGTTGTGTACAGTTTCTTCCAGCACCAACAACTAACTGTGGATCTGCTTATTTCTTTCTCCCCTCAGATGCTGCAGTTGTTTCATGCTCTGTTTACGTACCCATGCACTGATCCAAAACTGCTGGGTGACATTCCCCACTCTAAACTTCCAAGCCATTTAAACTTGAAAACAGTTTTCTGTTTTCTTTTTAAACTGGATCATTTAGACAGATCTGGGTTAGTTTCTGGTAATAGCAATGCTTGAAATGGCACAACAGAGTGCGATAAGTCTCAGTAGAGAAAGGAAACTAGCTTTGTTGGTAGAGGATCCCAACCTTTCTTTTAACCTAGTTCTGCTTATCCATTAGGCAACCTGATTTTCTCACTGAATGGCTATGGGACAGGAAAGCTAACTCTTTTTTTCTCCTGTTACTGAAACCTGTGGAACAGGATTTTCTTTAAAACATTTTTTTTTTCCTGCTACCTTTGCTGAGTTTACCATTTTTTTGCTCACTAACTTAACTTAGGTTTTCCTTGATAACTCTTACTCATCTGGGATGAATGAGGACCATGGAGGGGGAGAGGGGGAAAAACAAACAAACAAACAAAAAATCAACCAATCAACCAACCAACCAAACAAACAAACAAAAAACACAAACCAATCCAGAAAACAAGAGCCATTCCCAATGGTAAATAATTTCTTGTGCTTGTTTTTCTGATTTTATTCTATGGAAAAGCTGCTTGGCTTCATCCCCACAACTTCCTATACAGATTTTATTACACCTGAAGAATTCAAGGATATTCTGGCATGTATATAAAATATTAGTTTGTTTTCTTTTTTTTTAACAACTAAATATTTAGATCTTAAATGTCAATGTATTTTATTTAGAAGTTGCTAAATATCTTTAAGAAGGATGCAGAAATGCTATAATCTGAAAATATTTGAAGATAAAAATTTGGGCTCCCATCCAGGCAGTCTGAGTAGGCTTTGAGAAGGAAGGCTTTTCCAGACAGAAGTCCTGCTACTGCAAGTGTTGTCATAGTTCTCCACAACTTCCCTATTCAGTGGTCATACCATTTGTCTAGGACCAAGAGGAGCTTCAGAGAAAGATCTTTTCCCTTGCATCCTTCCACCCTTTCTTTTCTACTCCTCTTATCAAATTGCACATCAAAAATGTGTTTATCTTAGGACTTATGTGTATTATTCTGTTTCTATTAATGACTGTCAAAACTGCAGCCATCAGCACTGTCTCTTTCAGGCTGAGATAAAATTTAAAATGGTATTTGGAATAGAGAAATAAGATTCTAGGAGCATATATGGGGATTTATTGCTTCCATTTGAAATACCAAAACAACACCTCTAAGTCTTAGTAGCCAAGACATATTTTATAGAAAGGGGAAGAAGGGGGAAAAAAAAAAAAAAAAAAAAAAAAAAAAAAAAAAAAAAAAAAANAACAGAAAAAAATAAATAGACTATTACACCCTGTATTTTTTTTCCTGTATTTTCAGCTGTGAAACTGAGCAGCAGATGTTGGTGAGCAACAAGCAATTTTGATGTACTAATTAGTAATGAAAGTGCTTTACTGTGGGATAACAAAATGGCTCTGACATGGTCTGATTTGACACAAAGGGAACAAAGAATAATATACCAAGGGAGAATTCCTTTTGGTATACACTTGGTATAACACAGACTGGAGAAATGGGAAATGGGCTAAGAAAAAAGCATCACTGGGGACTTTTATAAAGGTGTAGAGTTAATTTCTGTAGGATTTAAAGAGAAGAGAGCCTTACAACTGAGGTGTAAATTGGCAGTTAAAATGTTTTATGATCAATGATCCGGGAATAAGCCAAGTTCAACACGTATTTGACCAGCTAGAGATGAACAGCAGTCCTTTTGCCGTGGCACAGTATAAATTAGCAGACCTGTATAAACAAATATGTTGTTCTTAAAAGCCAGTTGGGAAAATCCATTGTAAAATAATCCACAGTAACACAAAACCCACGATTTTCAGTTGTGGTCACTACTGATGAGTCAAACTATTGAATTACCATCCCTTAAGACAAATGACTTATTTAAAATCTTAAAGCCAGTAGTTTTATATATTTGACCTTAGCAACCTCCTCCTTAATTTCTTACTATAGGTTAATCCTTTGAGCTCAAACCCAGAATACAAAAAGGTAAATATTTACACCTTCACCACAGTTATGTAGACTGCACAGATACCAGACTTGCTCACAGCTCTCAGGCTAATCAGGCCTTCTTGCATCATATGAATTCTCCTTGAGCTTGACTTTGAGTTGACTTCGAAGTTTATGAGCTGAAAAGCAGCTAAATTTAGCAGAACAAAACAAGCAAATGACAGCTAAAGAAGCATTAGACCCAAGTCTATCCATTCAATTAATTTGCAGTTTTACTCCCTCTTCTGCTTAACTGCTTTGTCTAAATTTTGACAGATGTACCATATGACTGAATATATGAGAAGCACAGCATTAAGATAAATACCTGAAAAAAAGGGAAAATAGATAACTCTGCACAAGAACCAAAAGCTCCATTAAAAAAACTAAAATCTTATTCAAATTCTTGACATTTTAGTTGACTTGTAAATTTATGCATTTTTTCTTTACCAAGATTTGCAATATTGTTATTTTATAAAGAAAAATTAAATACAACTCCTAAAGAAGCAGCAAAATATTCAATAACTGAGATAAGGAGCAAATGTATAAATTATAGAAGTTTTCAAGGGAAAAAGGCAAAGGAGACTCACAGAAAACGGACAATTCTTTTGCTTCTTCCTACTACCTGATAGGATTCCTCAACCCAAATAACATATGAACCCTAAGAAGATAAGAAATCAGTCCTAAACAGGATAAAGAGATTTTTCTGTCAGGTCCAGCAGCTTCATCCTCAATTACTTCAACGAACCCCCACCTGCCTTCTCAACCTTTCAATCCAGTTTTCCACTTGAAACACTGTTTGTGATACAGATTGATCAAATAAGAACACAAATCAAAGACCAATACAGACGCTACAGAATCCTTTTATTCTCAGGGTTTTTTTCATTATGATGAAGATGGAAATTCTCTGTAGAGAACCACTGTAAGTGCACTTCTCTAACAAAAGGCTGCGAGAACACCCTTCTCACGTCACAAAGTCAGCTGCGGTACGAGCAAAAGCAGTAAGACGAAACATGTTGGATAAGTTTGAAGAGGATGATCAATAAGCCTTTAGGAATATGTTTATAAAGAAGCCTACTGGTCAGTTTTGAGTCCTCTAGAGACAAATATACTTTGCTCTTCGCCTTTTGTTTGTGTGTTTGTTTTTTCCCAGAAAGATAGAGCACAGTATCTATATGGGGTGCATCGTATATTTACACAGGCCAGGAGGACCATGCAGCCCTGTAGCTGAACTGCCACTGTCAGGGTGAATCTACTCCATCTCTCTACAGTGAAGACAACATACAAAAAAAAGATTGTTTACATCATCACTGTGCACCTGCTTAAGTAAACACTTTCTACTCATGTCCCCACAGAGTTCCTTATTGTTGCAGAGAGATTCTTCCAATAACCAAAGCATCTTAGTAAAAAAATACCTCTTGTCACTTTCTGAAAAGTATAAGTGAAGTATGTTAGCTGTGTTGCCCTTAGCACATCCTTGTTGATGTGTCTACATACACTGCACACTGAACACAAAAACTACTGAACTTGAGCTAGAGAATTTCCAACAAGCCCATCTAGGTACTCATTTTCTCAGAGGCATTATATCCATACAAAGTCTGGACAGATACTTATGGTGATAAGAAATTACGTCTTCTGACCCAAATACAGTCCCACTCCTGTTCTCTAAATCATTGAAACATTAGAACAATTCCAAGAAAATTATAAGTTGTGTTATATCAGCAATGCTACTCTCAAAATAGCTGACTACACATTCCATTAACTGTATTTATTTTAATGTGATCAAGGTCATTAAAGTTTGCTGAGCACTTCATGTAGTCAGTATTATAAAGCACATGCAATATCCAAGTCTTATTTTCTACAATTTAAATGTAAGCATTAACAGAAGTAATTCTTCTTTAGAAAATGATTTTCTGACTAGTTCTGAAAGCTTGGATGCAGACGTACTTATCTGTCCTCTAAAGCCAAGATAAACAATAGTGCCAGCTTTTCTTGCATGCATGGTTGATTTTCAAATCATGCCTTGAGACAAACTAATAATTATATACAACTAGAACATAGGGAAACGTCCCTAATTCACACTACAGACCACCAATGACTAAATCAGAGGAAGAGTAAAAATACATTAAGATAAAAACAAACAACAACAGCACAAAAAATGCTTTGTGCCTACAGTTTTCCTTCAGTCCAACTTCCATTACTTCAAGCAATACATCACTAGTATATTAGTCACCTTACTATGCCACAGTATAAGTGTTAGGAGCTTTCAGAACCATGTATTCTTTGCTTAAAGACAACAAAAAAATTAGTTGAGAGAGTTTTAAATGCATCTGTCACCTTAAAAAAAAAAAAGTCAAACTGAGGTCTAATTTGTCTGAAATATTGAGATTTTTGTCCATCTGAATTTCACACTTGTTCTATCACATAGATTTTATGTCCAGACGGACAGGCTTGTAGCCTTGTCTCTCAAAGCCAGGAGGGTCAGACTCTGAAATGCAATTTGGAGTAATAACCTGATTTACACCTTTACAGACATCACTGATCAAAAATTTTTTGTGAATTCTAAATTCTGGAATAGAATTTCCATTACTTTCATGCTTAAACTGTAAGGTAGGCAAATCAGAAAACTATATGTTAGGAGTTCTGATATGCTGCATAAATAATCATATATTAGGTCCTATATTGTGAGTTTTTTTTAACGTGATGTAGAAATTAAAACAGTGACGATTATCACGTGTTGCATACTGTTTTAGAAAAAAGAAAAAAGTTACTTTAATAAATGGCAGCTACGATGTCTGAATATTATTACACATTACACACTATACCTTATGTTTATTTTAAGTGTGTACATTTGGAAAATAATAAGAAAAAAATGTGTGTGTGCTAGATACAGGTCTGGATTGAGATGCTCTATCAAGGACAAAAAAACCCACAAACAACAGAGAAGCTTGGGTAGGGTGACCTTGACTGCTTGCCAGACACCCATCCAGCAGCTCTCACTCCACTTTGGCACTCGGGCAAGGTAAAGAGAGTAAGATGAGAATGCTTTAAGGGTTTGTTGTTTTGTTGGTTGGTTTTGTGGTTGGTTTCTTTTGGCCACAAACAAAACAGGCTTGACTTCGTAAATTACATTAATTTTTCCCATCAGTTAAAACAGAGTTGGATGGTGAGAAACAAAGGTGAAAAACCAAAATAGACTCATTGCTTCAATCCCAAATTTCCTGCCTCCTTCTGTACCTGAGCAGTGGACCAAGGCTGAGGAAAAGAGGCTATGGTCAGCCCACAACAGCTCCTCTCTGCCACTCTTTCGTCCTCACACTTTCTCTCTGCTCCAACATGGGATCCTCTACAGTGTCTGCAGGGGTATCTCTGCTCCATCACTGGATCAACTCCTCCACCTCCTCACCCTCTCCCCTTGGGGCTCTCAGTGCTGTTTCTCACCCTTTTCCCCCTCTCCAGGCAGTTCTACCTCCCTTGCTCAGGTTGTGTCCATGGTGGCTCTGGGCTCACTCTGGGCTCAGCTGTGCCGTGGACCCAGCTGGAACCATCTGTGCCCAGCATGGGGCAGCTCTGGCACAGAGGGCACCTGGCAGACCCTGCCACATTCTGGGCACCTGCAGCCTGTGCAGAGCCACAAAGTGGCTTCAAAACCAGGACTGTTGAGGCTGCAACGTTACTGGGGAAGGTGGGCAACAGTTAGCTGTAATTTGTCAACAAGCAGATGCTCCCTATCTTAAATTCCTTGTCAGTCGCCGTGCTCAATGTAGTAACTCTGAGTTAGTGCTCATAGTGCTGCTCCTGCAGCATAGAAAATGGCTGAATCTTGCTATTTATAAAGCATTTTCCTTTAAGTAGACCTCTGAGTCTATTATAAAAGAATGTGTATGTGAAATTTCTATCAGTAATGCTAAACAGATAAAGGAAGAACTAACACCATGGGGGACATGAGAATTGTTTTGTTATAGACATACACAATAATTGATTAGGTTTTTCAGCTTCTGTTGCTAGAAGTTCTGATGTATTCCACTTAGGATTACTAGTTAGCTTTCATTTCCTTTCAACTTTTGCCTCTGGATAAGCTCAACTACTCCCAAGAAGAAACTCTGATCAAGTACATTTGTCATGCGAACAACTATAATAAGGTAATTCATCATAGTCTGTCAGACTCTTATTCCAAGAAGACTGCTGCATTTTTATCCTTACTTAAAAATCTGCTGTCACTCCTGCTGGAAATTTTGGTAGACACTTTGGACATGTTTAAAAGCCCTTCCAAACTTATAGTGGCAGATAATTAAGTTATCACCTATCAAAGTCTTTTTTCACTCTCTGCAATGTTTATGACACCATGAACCTTTCTGTCTGCTTTAATCTGACCTGTTCAGAATGTGTGATCCCTTCTCCTTTTCCTTTCCTAATGGTAGCTAGTGACCAATGTAATTCACTGCAACAAATGAAGATCTTCTAGAGCAATTTTTTTTTCTAATTGAGCAATTTTGATGTCTTTTTAAGCTCTGAACTCAACCATATCCCACAATCTATTCTTCATCACTGCAGTGGCAAAAGATTTACTTGAAGGCAAAGCAAGCTACATTTTAGGTTTCTAAAGGGAAGAAGAATAAACCAACACTGGCTCAGAGCTGTGCGTGGGTGAAAGTGAGAGTTGTTATTTAGGCTGTCAGTAATGTTTAATGTTTTTGTACATTCTCTAGTCAAAGCTGGACTTCCCCTCCCCGCCTCCCCCTCTAAGCTTGATACTTCACCCCTGCATGTTAGCTGCAAAATTTCATGTACTCTTCCTGCATTTTTTCTTAAACTTCTCTTATAGTTCTCTGTGGATACAAATATTCTGTTTCAAAAAAAAAACAAAAAACAATCTGCTTTTTGTCACAAAAAAAATAAGTAGGGCATGAAGTTTTAGTACTGGTGAACAATCTCACAAATGGAAATGCACTGAAGAAAGAAAAATACTGGGAAAGGACCAGGTTCTATTTTCATCTTTCTAAACAGCATTAACAATAGCAAGAAGGAAATAAACTCAGTCTTGCAGATCTATTGCCTCACATACAAACACAAACAGGGCATAGTTTTAATCCATGCACCTCGTCCATCAGCCACTTTTATCTGTGGCTTTTCAATATAGCAAGGCAAGCCTAATGACAAAGTGATCTTAAAAGCCGGAATCAATTTCCACTTTAGTCACAGTTGTCAAAAAGGTAGGGAGAAAAGTTGCATCTGATAGGCAAAATTAAAAGTAGCATCAGTTAAACTCACCAGTAGATACATATGGTAGATTGCCAGGCATGCCACACAGTCTGTGTACACTTGGTTTATTAACAGCATTTCATTTATGAAAGACAAGGCAGAACGACATGAGATTTATCCTGAAGGCTTCATCAAGTGTGAAAGATGAGGATTCACTATGAGAAGATAAATGAGGACCATTCCTAGTACTGTGGAAAAGGGAAGGAGCCCTGATAGCTCTAGGTGAAGCAAGGACCATTCTTAATGTTTACTTCTCTCTTGTTAAGTCTTTGATAAATCTGACATATATGACAAGTAAGAAGTCTAAGTATGCAAGGAGCCAAATTGGTAGTATTTCAGTCTGCAAAATACCACCTTGCAAGCATTGTTCGTATTTGTCTCATACAGAAGAGATAGAATGAATTTTTAAAAGACAGAAATAAACTCATGCACTCAAAGACCTTTAAGCATTTGGAATTAAGAACATTTGTAACCATTTCACACTTGGATTTAGAGTTTCTACAGTTTGGTCCCTGAGAAGGGAGATGGGGGAGCTAAAGTAAACATTATTTTCAAAACCAATATTTAAGTAGTATCATGCTTAGTTCTTCTTCCCAGTCTTTTCACATTAGCTAAAAAGTTAGAAAAACAGGATTTCCAGTGAAGATCCTGAAAAAATTACACATTGAAGAAGGTGGCTCATATTGCTAACGTTCATTCCAAATCAATCTAACTCCACCATCCAGCACTTAAAATTTGAGGAATACACTTTTTACCTCAGCGTATCAGCAGCACATAGTAATTTCTGGCCATATATTCTGCCTTGTTCTGTTTCACTTCCTTTGAAGCAATGCTAAAGGCGAGAAAAGACTAACGGACCTCTTGGCTAGAATTTCTCAGCTTGAGGAACACCGAGCTGAGACAGACCTGCACCATCAGCCAGTGCGATTAGGTGCTCTTCACAATTATCTTCACTGCTCCTTCCCTTTGCCCATGCACTAACACTGACAAAGAGAGCTGCTTGTGTCTGATGTATACACTGTACAGATTACTGAGGAACAGTGCTGTGACTGTCTACCTGTCCTACTCTCATGCTAAGTTTTCCTCTCCTGCTACACATGTTCTCCCACCACAAGCTCCACAGCTGGGTCACTGCTTCCCCACGCTGGCCTTGAAGCAACCAGATGTGCCAGACAGGCAGATGTTCTAAAAACCTTGGCTATAAATCACAGTTCTTCCCCAACCCCTGACTAAATGCAGTGGCATACTTCCAGCCAAGGAGAAAGTTTGGAGGGGCAAATGAAAGGAGCCCCTAAATGTGTAAATGGCCCTTGTCCACCATAACCATCTAAAAATGGCAAAGCCTCTCATTTTCAGTTCATAGGTTGCTTGGGGTTTTTGGGGTTTTCTTTTTTTTTCTTTTTCTTTGTTTGTTTTTTTTTTTTTTTTTTTTGTGGTTTTTTTTTTGCTTTGGTTTTTTTGGGTTTTTTTTTTTTTTTTTTGGGTGTTGGTTTTATTAATCTAGTCACCATTACCAGCCACAACTTGCCTGAGTTACAAGCAGTGCTAAGAAACAGAATCAGTAATTTGAGGGGAAGGTTTCAGAACACCAAAAGAGCTAAGTGTTCATATTCCACTCAAAGACAATATCGTATTCTAATTTCTTCATAGTCTGAATAGAAAACCTCGTGTCTGCTATGCTATAACTACTTAGTATTAGAAAAGTCCTTATTACTCATATGGCTATTATGATAATCTGCCAAGACTGCAATGAAGGTAAAGCTGATGGAGTACATACAATGAGTCAGAATTGCAAGGAATCTCAGTTTAGGTTTTAAAATAACATTAATTTTTGATATAGAAGCCATATCAATGTTAAAGCACAGAGAAGCATAGTTCTTATTGCCAAAGGGACCTGGGGACCATGACAACAAATTTCAGGATGCTGGATTTTAAACTGAAGGCACTTCTATCATGAAACAGTCATTCTATCCAGGGAGTTATAAAGACAGCCTAAGCAATGCAAGGCCATAAAATGGTTGACCTCTTTCCCATAAGCTGATAAATCAGGGTGCCAAAGAAGCACAACACTATCAAACTGATAAAACCGTAAGGCTGATGAGAGGGTGTCAAAATTCAGCAGGGTAACATTTCATTTCAGCTTCCCAGGGAGAACTTTTGGTACCACATAGACCAAATTTCTACTCAACATTTCTCTGTGTCCATCGTTAGTTTTAATTATTTCTGACATTTTGTCTATCATACTGGATCCTTGGAGAAAAGTAATGAGTCTCCTCATGTGAAAGGTGATAAGAATGAAGATCATATTAAGATTCTAGAAATAATTAAACCACATTATCTTACAACTATAAACCTCATAAAGAATCCCATTAAACCACTTGCAACTACGAGTGCAACTACAGAAATCACATTAGCTATGAAAGCCAACCAGCAACCTCTCATTTCTGACGTTTCAGTTTCATTAGTTGATTGTGTATGCTTGTCTCTGATTCAGTATCAGCAATTGTCAATTGTCTGATAACAATGAGCATGTCAGAAACAGACAAATAATGAGGGTTACTTACCTGAGGAGCTGAGCCCAGTCATTTCCTAACTCTTCTTTTTGAGTGGCTGGGAAAGTAGGTTTTTAAAGTTATCTTCAACCTTTTCCTGAAGGTCATGTTTGTACTGTAATAAAACTTACTCAGCTTTTTTAAAAGAATATACCAATCAGTTCAAATCAAAAGCATTTGAAAGTACAAATTACATTCTCGCTCTTCCCAGCTTACTGGGAGAAACACTGTGTGATAGTCTCAAGCAAAATTAAGCAAAGTCTAACAGTCTGTATTTTCTTATCTTAATAGAATTTTACAACAGCAGTGAATGCTTCAGAAATACTGTTCAAGAGAAAAGCTAATTGGCAGAAGATTATATTTCCATATTTAACAAAATAAGTACAAGATAATTTATTATTATATTCAAAACTATAACTCAGTGGGTAGAGGCAGAAGACTGCCAAAAATAATTTAAAATATTTTCCTCTGAGAAATATTGTTTTATGAACTATTAATGTATCAATACATTTCATGAAAACACACTGATAGATTAAAATAGTATATTTTTCTCCTTATTTCTACACATAATGAATTTATTGAGCAATATTGTGGATATATACACTTGTCCGTATATATAAAGCAGCGTAAAATAAGCAAATATGTACTCAAATTTCTAATTTATTAACCAAATTGTCTGCCTTCTATTGGTAATGTTCACACACTACCTCTTTTCTAAGGTGCATAAACACACATCTAAATGCAAAGCATTCAGCAGTTCTACTGACTGGCAAACCAACTTGATTGTATCAGTCCTAACTGGTGAGTACCATTACTTCAATCTTGTCCCCAAAATTGTAAAAGATGGACAAGAAAAAAAATGTTACAGTAGTACCATCACATTTCTAGATGACAAAAGCTTCAGAACCCCAGGAGTGCCAAGTTCATTTTCCAAGATCCTTTACTCCCCCTTTCACCATTCCTAAGTTTCTTCAGTGGAACTCCTGTGGATCTTCATGTCAGAATACATGAAGCAAATTTAAGTTACATTTCTCCTGAAGCCACCAGATACCTTTTTAAGGTAGTGAGGATGTTGCCACTCTGTTATTGCCAGCCTTTTCATGAAGGGTTATCTGACATATGCTTTCCTAAGTGTTTGCTAAAATGAATTAAAATACAGGGGCAGTAGCACAGTGGTGACTTCACATGCTAATTTTGATTGCAGCACTGCAGTATATACATTTTTGAGGTAAATTTTATTTCAGCTGCCAGACATAAAAGACAACTTATCATCCAATTTGGATGAGCAATTAACGCAATACAGACAATCATGAAATACAACTCCAAGGCATTTTATGTCTTCCTATATTCTTATGCCCTTAAGTTGTCAATGGACACTTGACCTAAACATTTAGAAGAATTATTTAGCCAATAATGAAAGCCATTTATAGCAATCTATAGAGTCCATAACCATAGAGAGAGAGAGATAGATTAGATAGATGATAGACAGACAGATAGACAGATAGATAGATAATCAGAGGAGTTATTCTGCAAATTCTCAGGTAAGGGGTCACCAGAGAACTGTAATTTTACTGTAAAACTGGAAATGCACAAAGGCTTGGGCCCATATAAATATTTCTGACCATGAAAAAAGCTTACCATGTATTTTTGACTAGCCAAGTTCAGCAATAAGGTCTGGACACACAAGCACAAAAAAGTCATGCTTATACCAAAATGCATCTGTTTCCTTCCAGTAATCTTGGATTAAAACAAAAAAAAAGACACATATATAAAAATAAAAGATTTGCAAACAGAGAGGATATAACCTGTTGAGAATAAATTTGAATTTAATATCATGTCTAATAATTGGTAGAGTGTTCATCAGATAGTGCCAGAGTAGTAAGAACTGGTACAGCCATAAGCCATAATTTTGCAAAATTTCCCTTTCAAGATCTTCATTGAAAATAAAAACAAAAATCTCACTTCACACTGACACAAACTTATCTTCTGGGATAGCAAGAACATTCTTTGTTAAATTGACCTCATACTTACACAGCTCCTAAATCTCACCTTGAAGAACAAGAAGCTAGTTCATGAGTAACAAGTACTGCTGTTACTGAATGTGCTGGTGGTAGCACAGGGTATTTACATCATCACATATAAGGGCAAAATAATTAGAATTTGTATCATCTGCAGACATTTATCTTCTCATTCACCATCACAGAAGCTAATGCTTAACTTTAAACCAGTTTTAAATAATTCTTTAAGAACAAAGATGTCTTTTTTTTTTTTTTCTTCAAGTTTCACACACCTGGGAACTGCATTTTACTTCTTAAATTGCCCTTGATATGACTTCTAAAACAGGTATTCAGAGAAAATAAAAGAAATTAAATACATAACTTAGCCTTTCTTATTTCAATATATATGTATGCAAGCAAGAAGAGCATTAGGTCTTCTCATCTTTGAGTTATCATTAACAGATGCACACCAGAAGAAAGAAAGAATAAAAACAAGACCATGCCCTAGTAATTACAAAGTATATCACTTTAAGATGTGTAATGGTAGTTATCAAGAACAGAAAGAAACCTTGCAAATTGTTTTTTTGTTTGTTGGTTGTTTTTATTGTTTGTTTGGGTTTTGTTTTTGTTTGTTTGTTTTGTTTGTTTTTTGTTTTTTTTTCAGGATGAATAAACATGTGATTTGATTGGAAAAAAATTATCAAGTATCTCCATTCTCTAGACTTTCTTCTTATAGAACAGACTTTCAAAAACAGCATTCTTATGGAGCTATATTTCAAAATCAGAAGAATCGTTTTTCCCTAATTGCAATTTAAGATAAAGAAAATACTAGGAATAACACACTCATCTGTAAAGATACTGTACACCACAAGCTGTTTTATCCAACAGTACACTGTTATTTCATGATTTGTGCTCTAAACATAGAAAATGGAAGAGTCATAAATCATCAGCGTCAGAAGGACCTGGGTTGGAAGGGACCTTAAACGTCATCTTTACGGTGCATCAACACCCCTGCCATGAGCAGGGGCACCTTTCACTACATCAGGCTGCTCAGAGCCTCATCCAGCCTGGCATTGAACACTTACAGGAATGGGGTATCTGCAACTTCTCCAGGCAATCTGGCCCAGTGCCTCACCATGTCCACAGTAAACAACTTCTTCCTGATAGCAAATCTAAATCTACTCTCTTGCAGTTCAAATTGAGGAGTAATGGTGGCTCTTGAACACAAATACTCTCATTAAAGACTTAATTTCACTGAAAATGGATTATTGGTCCATGGGAACAGTGTAGCATTACTGACCCTTTCTTTGTATCAGCTGGCAATCCTGCCATTTTGTAGAAATAATATATAGTTGCTGCTGTGGTGATTAATGGAAAAGGGACCATCTCTCTGTCCTGATGCTTGATTTATCCTTCTAAATACACTGAATACCACAAAGGTCTCACTTTGCTTACTAAACTGAGAATTACTTCCTTTCACTGCACAGAAAATAAGATCACCATCTGTTTCTTCGCAAATACTTTATCTACTTTGCTTTATCTGTTGTAAAAGCAAAGTAAGTTTTGAGAATAAAATCAGAAATATGCAATTTGAAGTTGTCACAATAAAAATAAATAGAAGATGAAAATGGTTGATGGTGGGTGGACTGACAGTCTGTCTGAAAACATATGGCCTGCTCTAAGACTCCAGATTTAAGTTAGGAAGGGTTTCTGTTTTCGTAAGGAGACTTCAGTTACAGACAATGACCTAAGTCAGTCATTAAGACTGCAGAAACAGAGTCATATTGTTACAAATGCTTATGGGCTTTTTCTGTTATTTATGAGTATGGAAGTTTGTTATTTAAATACTGTGACATTTGCAAATATGTTGTATGTTACCATAAACTCCAAAGCAAAGCAAACTGCTTCAAGCTGTGCTGGATGCGGCAAATGGAAGCTGCAGGTGTCTAAGGAAGCCAGCTTGTTAGCTGAGGTAAGAGGCTGAGGCAATGAACACTGTGAACTTGCATAATGAAGAGCAGGTTTGAGGGAAGGCTGGAATTCAGCAGGCAGATGAGAAAAAGGAGCAGAAGCAAAGATAATTTGTGGATTTGACAGAGTCTGGATATAGTAAGATAAAGTAAGAGCTGGGTTTGTGAAGGCAGTGAAGGAGGACACCTAGAATTACTGAGTAACTAGGCAGTAGCCAAACACCTTAGAAATTTGTGGAGGTGCTCTGGACAGCAGAGAAAAAGGATATCATGGATAACCACTTCTTCTAGATTGCCAGACCACAGAACATCTTCAGAGTCCTTTTTAAGAACAGAAAAAAAAAAGGAGTGCTAACAGTAGACTAATGACAACACCAACAACCATTTTAAGGTGATTACTGAAGCGCTGTTTCCCAATTAACTCTTCAAAAAGGAGTCGCTGTTTCTGTTTTTTCTTGGTCCCATAACACCACTTATTTTGTATCAAAATGGGTACTTGTGTGGCTGCACACTGAATAAATACCAGGGAACTAATTCATCTGAAAAGCAGCTTTGCATTGTGTTCACAATCTTACCTTGTAGGTAGTTAGTCTAACTCAAGGTAAGTCCTTTTTCAGGGCTTTAGTGCCTCAGGCAGCAATCACTTTCCATGGGGCATCAATATAGTGAACAAGTAGGTATGCAGTGACTTGCAAAAGTGCCAGAAAAGATCTGAAGGGGGTCAAGCCTTCTTTGCTGTCCAAAAAAAAAGCTAGCAGACTGTACCTTCTTCAGGACTGGAGCAGAAGTCACCATAGACACTGAGTGATTGCCATTTCTACTTAATATTATTCACAACACAAGCTTGCTGAAAATTGTCTATTAACTTCAAAATTACCATAATGAGATTCAAGGACCTATCCAAAATCACCTCTAGAGGAAGCTCTCCAGTTTTGTGTTTTATATTTCTCTGTGTGTAATTCATGGGCCAAAATTAAATGAGAACTTCCAAGAAGCAAGAGGCACCAGGTTGATAAGGGGAAGTTGCATTCCCCCCTTGAAATACTCTTTTTAATACAATGCAGTCATAAATCTTTGTTTCAAAGTTGTGTGATCTTATACATCAGGAAATTTCCACTATATTTCACTATGTAAGCAATTTTCAGATACATGAGCCTGTTTCACTACCCTACCATTAACATTTTACCACTTATACAGTTCTATTCATAGGATCTTTGAAGCTGTCATTATGACCAATAGGAAGAAACAAATGCAAAACAAGCTCTTTCTTTGGCTCTTACCCAGCTAAGTCACAGAAACCCAGAAGCTTCCAGTCCAAGCTGATCAGATTTTTACCACGGATGAAATATGTTCTTTCCTCTTGTTTCACTTTTTAGTTGTGAAAACTGCCCTATGTGCAGTTCAAAACTATATCAATAATAAGAGACAAAATGACCTTGGCACCATCCTTTAGAATTCCACTCTTGCATTCATGTGTTTTTCCAATGCAAGATTTCATTGGTGGCAAGATACTGCAGGCACTCTAAAATACCCTTCAGGGAAAGGGAGAAAACCTCAGTTTGCTAACAAAAGAAAACACACCTTAGTTCGAACAGAAGTAATACTCCTTCCTCAGTTGAATTAAAAACATACTCAAGGTCTAAGCTAATGATTTCATTGAGAGAAAATAATGCTATCTTTACCATGTGGCCATTAACCACTCAGTGGTGACTGGAACCTTCTCGAACTTTAGTTGCACACAGTGTCAACTAAAACAAAAGTTCAGATAATGAAAGTGCCCTCTTGTTCTACATGAGCAGACAGTGTTCAAAAGTCACATACATATATAGACCCCTCACTGTCCTTGCCACTTGTCACTGTCACCAAAACCATCACTGCATTTGGCATCAATACTCCAGTGAACTGGACCATTGTGTTATTATTTATAATTGACAAAAAAAAGTGAGGCAGAGAAATACAAAATACATGGCCTACAGCTGATTCCTAAATCCTTATATTTGTCAACTGCCTATCAACAGACTGACCACCTGCAGTTCTAGTTTGGTAAGATGGACCCTGATGGGCACCTCATATTCTCCTCTCTAGCCCCAACCCGACCAAATCCCAAACCATTTAAAATGGTTTCTAGTTATAATGAATAATTTCAGTTACTTAAATTCTCAAGTGCTGACCAAAGCACTTTAAACATGATAAGGAGGCGGTGTGCATTATTAAATTAGTGGCATGACACAGCCCTTCTCGGAATGAGGGATGTAGCCGAATTAGTGGCTGTGTAATTAGAGCACGGAAGGAAGATCAAGACAGAGGTCCCAAAATAGCAAGTCTATACAGCGCTGCTGGAAAGTATCAGTCCTGTCTGGAAGCAGTCTGGCTGCATTAACATGCTGCTTTGTTATGCCGATAAATCTTTCTTGGTTAGGATGCCCTGAGTGAAACTGGATAAAATAAGTGACTCTGCTCAGGTCAGGAATTGACAAGTCTCAAATCTTGCATTTCTGAATGCTCTGTTCCAGAGCAGAAACAAGCAGCTTAATTCTACTTCTGCCAGACATTAGTTCTAGTAAAGCTTTTCTGTGATCAAATCTGGCTGTGCTGCTATGCCTGTATCCCAGACAGGATCCACTTATTGCTAAGCTTTCTCAGGGTGAAACGAGATCAGATGCAGTCTCTGACACTAGGTTTTCTAGAAAACCGTCTGGGAAGCAATTCTCTTGGGAAAGGAGTCCAAAAAAACCTGAGTTTTCAGTTTCTCATGCTATTAGAGGGAAAAACAAGGTAAAAAAAAAATAGAAATGGCAGGAACAGCAATAGCTATTCTGGACTCTGTATTTATTCACAAACCCCAGCTACCTTAGCACCATAAATCAGAGATCTAGGTTTGCAGCTAAACTTTTCTAAGCCTCTGCTCAAGTAAAAGAGAGTGATTTTCATAGTTTCTTATTTAATTGTACTTAATGTAGTCCTGCTATTCAGATGTGGTCAAAGAGTGCTTCCTTGATGTCACTCATTACCCTTGATTGCAGTGCAATACGTGGTCAAAATGGCTAAGCACGCTCACTCTCCTCATCCTGGTGCAGATCCTGGCTGCTCTTCTAAGACAGGAGGTTCTCCTAGCACCCGTACTTATGCCCAGCATTCTGCCCTCCCCAAATTGTCACTGTCCAATCCTTGTCAAATAACCTGGCAATCAGTTTTGTCATAATGCCTTTTGTCAAAATGTTAGATGATGCCCCAGCTGGGCACCGGCCCACTTGGCCAAGCTGCTGTCTTGCTGGGCCAGCTTCTTTAGTATATCCACTGTACTGCCCAAGTGGATCTATTCAAACGTCAATGAGCTTTTTGAATCTTTTCATTGGCCCTAGCCATTTATTGCCTGTCATAAACAATGTCCATGGTCATAATGAATACCACAGGTAAAACATTAACCCTCGGAGATCAGGTAAGCAGCAACACACACGTATGCATACACAAAGTAACCAGGTAAACCAAATCATGATATTTCATAAAACTAATGCAAAAAAATCCCTTTTTTTTAGTTTTGAGGCTTTGTCTACAAGCAAGGATAAAAACTGACAAAAATCTGATACTGCTATTCTGTTAGAGAAAACCCAGGTGGCTTTCTGTGCCCTGGAAAAAAAGAAAGACATAAAACTTCTACATAAACTCCTGGGATACTATAAAAAGGTAAGTTTTCAAAATCTGACCCTGAACACTGTCAGTAAGTATGCCCTGCTTGTTCAGCCTATAAATTTTCAAGGTTCTTTGGAAAGTGAAGAACAAAAAAACCCAGTGCTTCTCATGAGAAAAAAATTCCTTTGTATCAAGAATGAAGAGTCTTTTTTAAACTCCTCCAGACATTACCTACATAACTTAAAAATTTAAATAGGTTAAGGCATTATATATTTTGTAATTTCTAATACATTTAAAATTTGTTTTGATTAAAGTCCAGCATGCAAGATTTTAGGAGACAACCATAACTTCTCTTGTAGTTTTGAAAGATGTTGCTAGATATGAGCTATGAAACCAATTAGAACATCAGTTCTGTCTAAGGAAAAATGAGTCTCCAGAAATAGCACATTTGTATCACATAAAAGAAAAAACAGGAATATCCATAAAACCAAACTAGAACTTCAACACAAAAATGACACTGGATTTTCAAGGCAATGTGATATAGCCAAATGAAATATCTACAAACATATTGTGCAGAGGATTTTATGCTGAGCATTTCGATTATCCAACACAGGCACGCCAGTAACTAGTTTACAGATGAAACATTAGAAAAATACAACTGAATTATGTGGTGTAAGTATAAAAATCAAATTAATCTCTCAGCTTCTTTTTCTTCCTTTAGGGACTCAAACCATTGAAATAATTTACCTTTACAGACTCTCTGCTTACATGCAATCCATTTGAATGAAAAAAGGACAGTAGAAAAGAAGGGCAAAAAGACAGTGAAAATACATGATGGTGCTATAGCGACCACAAGAAACAAAAATTAAAATGGTGATGGGAAACCATCCAGACTGATTTTTGACTGAATGTCCATTCTTTGTTCAGTCACTAGTTAGATCACTTCCCTCAGAGTTACAAAATATTATGCTGCATCTTTTACTTTCAGCAGTTTTAGCACTCTGGCATGATATGAAGACAGAAGAATCATTGATGTTCTAATCTCTACTTATTTTTTTGTTAGCATTTTTTATCCTTTACAGCTTCTTTTGAGGTACAACTTCCTTCCAGCTCACAAAGAGGGCTAATGACATCAATAGATTGCTCACGAGGGCACTTGTAACAAAATCTTTGCATGAGAATTCCAGTGCTTTTGAAATAATTCAGAGTTGGTTTTTTTTCAGAAGTGTAATAGAAAAAGAAAGACACACACCAAATCCCCTCTTTTTTGTTCTGGCATTCTGAAACATTATAAAACAATCTCTTGCTTGCCTTTGTGCTGACGGGTAAGAATGAAAAATACTTGCAGCAAGTTGGAAACAAGTCAAAATGCCCTTTCTGACTCGTTAATGAAATCCTTCTGCTGTACAAAAGGCATTTATTCACCACCTTAATAGCCACACTGCAAGTAGATTTTATCTGGCTAGAGACTCATTTATTTCAATGAGAAACTAACCTCTTTTGTGGGATTCACATAAAGGATGTGAATTTAAAAATAAATAAAAGGAATTGTTTATCTGCAGTAGCTAATAATACCTTTGGAAATGCCATCTCTGGATATTGACTACTGAATCATGAAGAATTAGTCTGGCATACTAAAAGAGTTCATGCTATAAAAATATAATGAGTCTATGCCCTAGACCAGCACATAACAAAATGAAGACAAAGTTAAAATTAGATTCCAACCTCACTTGGAAAAATTAACAGAAAATTGTGGCAAATATTTTTAGAGAACAGGTTTGGAAACGTACGTAAAAAGCTTCTGCTTGAAGCTTTGCAAATTGCATTTAAAGAGACTGACCTGACATAAGGTTGGCAAGGGATGCAACTGGAGCTCTAATTGAATAAGCCTGGACATCTGTCTCAACTGTCAATCCTCCTAACAATAAGATTGATAGATGCAAGCTAATCGCCAATTAGAGAGAGCTCTTTCAGACACAGACTATGAGTCGAGGAGCTGGATGAACTCACACAGAGGTGGATAAAATGAGTGTGAAGAAGAGAGAGAGAGAGATTTCTGTCTGTTCCTTTCCAGACAGAGACCATGAGATCTTCTTGAGCTGAATTCACAGGGCAAAGCACTACTGGCCCAGTAATGAAGGTGAGGGAGAAATGCTGGCTCCACAACTGTGTGGCCAACCTCTGCCTCATCTTAAAGCATTTTTAAGCAATTCCCAGTACGGTTTTACTGATGTAGTCATTAGCATCCCGTTCCTTTTAGAATACAAAGATTTCAGAATTACATAATGTGACTGCATTAGCTGTCTGCTTTTCTTCCTCGCCCAAATACAGATACATTATCTAGTCCTTGTATCTCTTCCACATCCTTCTTAACAGACTACTATTTATAATAGAAATCATTAGGATTCCTTTTGCTCCGAACATATTTAAACTTTCTGGACTGTTCTTGCCAGCTGCTGGTTAAAGATTATGTGCTCATTTTCACTATCAATTTTCTACCATTTGCACTTTTGGATATATAGTCTTTAGGAACAACCTCCTTTTTTTTTTTTTTCCTAGTTAAGCAACTCATTTTTTATTTTCACTGGCCCAGAGTTTTAAAAATCTTGTCTCTTCTCTCTCCCCTTTCCCTCTTCAAGGTTACAGAATTTTGTCTTTGTCAGCACAGACTGTTTTTTTTATAGTTTAGAGTTATCCATACTTGGGCTTCACATGCAATGCCACCATGATAAACCATACAAGCCCTTTAAAGAAGTACAATTACTTTTGGGACACAAAAGTAGCACAGTGAACTTATTCTTCTCTCCACAGTATTAAAAGTTTGTTTTTCTCAAGGCACATTAGTTTCTCTAAATACCACTTTTCTAAGTACATCTGAACAAGTATTTCAATTTGGATTTATGTTCTTATAGAGCAAAATTGCTAAGAAATGTGGTGGGTATTGGGAGCAAATATTTGTTTCAGTTCTTGGTTCTATTCTAGCCCTTATGCTGATGAGAAACTACTTGTAGGGGCAATGGTTGAGGTTATAACAGTAGTGGCCAGGTTTAAGAAAGAATTGGCAGCACAAAACCTCCAGGCTGGCATAAGATCTACCACCTAATAGTTCAGTGTGGTGTGGGGTTTGTTTGTTTGTTTGTTTGTTTGTTTTTTCCCCCCAACAAACCATAAATGTTTTCTGGTATGATTTAGTAGCTGGAAGAAGAAACTAACAAGTACACCACACTAAATTTTTCCTAGCAAGCTTTCAAGATAATCTCCATATAATTTGCCTGTGAATTGGAACGATACAGTCATATTAACCATAACTAGAACAAAAAGAAAGGCTTTTTGGATGGCTCATGAGGATGATGTTCCACTTGGACCACTAGAGCTACAGCTTTCCCTCAGTAAATGTTTCTTAGGTATATCAACACAGCCTAGTTGTGCTGCCCAGTGCACTTCACAGAAAAATATCTCAATTCATTATGCAGCACTTAATAGGAAACCAATACCTTTGTTGAAGAGGGAGGAAGACAGCAAAAGAAGTTAGGATTGCATTTTTATATCTCAGTAGGCAGAGAAGCTTTCACCTACGTAAAAAGCCCAGGAACTGACTTTCAGATACTTATCTGTTTACTGAATAAATCCTATCTCTGGCATGCAGATATCTTTCAGTGGAAGTTGACTGTGCTGCTGTTTGGTGGTAATGGAAATGCCAGAGATACCTGGGGTCCCAAGGGTTAAATCATTTCTGTAACAATAATGATCAAGCCGTTAAATGTACATGAATATTTAATTTCAGCTGCACTTAGTTCCAGTCTTAATTGTCAAAACCACTTTGCTAAAAAATATGCAAATAAATTATCTATTTTCATTTATATAACATCTTCAGCAGATTTAGGACAAGGAGTTAAATCCACCAGGCAGCCGTTTCAGTGGCTTATTTTGCCAATTCCATTCACCATGCTGTAAGAACTAGGACTAAGCACTGTTGTGGCATCAGCCATTCTCCTTCCCCATCCTTTCATTTTACACTACTTTTCACACTGTCTCATGATCTACTGAAAATAATACCTCCACAATTAATTGGTTTTCTTACGAATGTTTTTTACTTGATCCAGGGGAAGAAAAGCAAACCCAAACTGCTGTCCAGCTTCAGGCTTTCAAAACATGCTTACATTCAAAGTACAGGAATAACTCAAGGTTAAAATCTGATGTGTGGAGTGTAATTTGCTTTAAACATAAAATTCTTTAATGGTTCTACTGAAAGTGCCCTTAAGCATTCTCCAGAAGCTATTAAGCCATTCAATGCATCCTGCAGTGTTAGAAACTCCACATACTCTGTCCCAATGACTATTCCATGTGTATCTTTTATCTAGAACAGCTACACAGCTATGAGAAACAGCAGGGACTGGCACATCACAAAAAAAAAATATGGCTTATTTTTAATTAGATTTCTTGCGGGTTTTTTTTAAGATAAATGTTTTTTTCTTGTAGGTTTACTTTCTCAAAACATGTAGGGATGAAAGACTGAAATAACTACATATATATGTATGTCTGGTTTNAAATATTACTTAACTGGAAGATTAAAAGCAAGAAAACAAAATTGCAGAAGTAACAACTATTGGAAAAAAATGTAAAAGGCAAACTCGAAGGAGCATACTACAGTCATTACTAGAGAAAGGAGCAGAGGATTAAGTGACAGGTGTAGTGCATGCAATCTCAGAGGCAGGCAAAATGCACGCCTAAGAGTTATGCCTTTAGGCAAAAAGTCTTAATTCAATGAGTTACAAATCCATTTGCCATTGTTACATGCTAGAAGCCACCCAGACAAAGAGCATTCTCAAATACTCTTTTACATCTTGGCAGTGCAGCTGACTGATACAATTTAGTGCTCTTCAGTGGTGTAAATGAAGTTAATTTTCTGTCATTTGGAGAAGGTGAAGTTTGCAAAGCCTAATTATTAAAGTAACATCGACTGTGTTTCATACAGCATATTCAAAAAATGCTTAAAATTTAAAACATAATACTGGTGTAGATGAGTACAGCAACACAGCTGAGTCTTTTGCATGGAAGATCTATTGTACATAATGTGGTTTTGTTAGATTTGAAGCACTGAATTTTATCAAGGTGAATGAGTAGCAAAAAGAGTGGTTTTATTAAGCTGGCTTAGAACTGTGATCAACTTCGGACTAATGCTATGGAGGTATAGTGTGTGTCCTAAAAGGAGGATGAGAAGATCAGCCTTTCACCCTCAGCCTGCCACATATACCTACTAAAGCAAAGGACATGTGGAAGATGCTTCAAAAGGAACAATGCTGAAGGGAAAGGTAGAAAAAAAGCCCATAGCCCTAGAACATATTTCTGAATTTGAGAGTGTAAAAGTTGAGTCTAGGAAAATATGCCTGTACATTAATCCACTGACAGCACAGGGATGATTTTTTAGAAATACTGCACCTTTTTTATTTATGTTAATATATATGTCTAACTGGTACTTGGGCACATTACCACTATCTTTTTCTTTTTGATCTAGAATGCAAAGTGGAACTAATTCAACAAAAAAACATACAATGCCATGAATTATGCCCTTCCTGTTTTCTAATATTCATCTACGGTCAAGTAGGAACACAAAATATACTCCCAGGTTATCCAACTAATGCATTATTCCAATGGAAATACTTCCAGCATTGCCATAAACTGTATGCAGAATTACTCTACCCTATTTGCCCAAAATGTCCTGCAGCAGAGTACGTAGATGTAAGCAAGATTTGAGACAGTGTGGCACTGACTGTCCTCTTCTCAAAAGTAATTGCCATATCCAAATGTAAGCATGAAAAATCAGTTATTGACCAAGTCATTACATTTCAGCATTTTATGCTTTCAAGTGGTAAAAGAACAGAACATTACTTATGCCTCTCAGTGCACTCTCAGATTTTTCAGGCGTTTAACATTCCTGGTGAAGAGGTTAGCAAAAATGAAAGGCAGAGTTGTCTCAAGTTACATAATAACTTCAGATAAAAAGTCAGAGACGCTGCTATGAACTCTGACCTGATCCCACTTTTTTTCTCTTTTGCTAAGAGTTTCTGAAGTTTTGCAACACACACTCTGTTAAGTAAATTCCATTAATACCAAAACCCAACATTTTCTAGAGAATGCAGTTACCATATCATTACTATTATTCAGAAGCCTCAATATAAATACTCTGTTTGTAACTCTTGGGATTTATGGATTGTAGAATATTTTACAAACTATTTTTGAAAAAAAAAAAAAAAAAAAACCATATGAGANAACCAGCCAAAAACCACACATTTTCAGGAAAATGATAGTAATGAGAACTTCTTATGACATGTAGCTTACCTACTGTAACTCCAATAATGCAGGGAACGAATACTCAAAACTTTATGAAATAGCAGGAAGTGAAAGAATGGTAACATTCCTAAATTATCTACTGGTATCACACACACACATTTGGGAGAAATAAAAAGGAAGATAAGGAGAGAGAGAAAAAAACATATTTGGGAAAATAAGACTTACGTCCCTTTCCTCCATTTTTGTTTTATATAGCAGACAGTAAATGAGAATTTTTTTAAAAAAAACACTCAAAGTTAGTTACTTTAAAATGGCAATTAACACTGATGACCCAACTAAAATCAAGTTCACACTTATGTTGGATCCTACAAAGGGCAAGAATAGGTGAATCCCTTTTGCCACATTAGCTACAGCTTAAGGACTTGAAAGTTACACCACTTCGTATTACATATTATGTAGCTACATGTCTCTGTTGCTCAGTGAGAGGAGAAAAGGGTCCTAGAGTCTGGATCCTGCTTGTCAGTACTCTTCTACAAAAACATCTTTAAAAATCAGCATATGCATTTACTGAAGCAGGACTGGCAATCACGATCCCTGTCACTTCTAAAGGAGCTTAATTCACAGCAGGTCACAGAAGGAACTGCTCTCTCACTCTTCAAAACTTTCTGCAGAGTGGTCTGGATACAGCAGCAGAAAGCAGAAGAGCCTAACCCAAGCCTCACATGGCTACCCTAGCCTGCAGGATGAGGTTAGGTTCCTTATGGGGTTGGGTGTGGACAAGATGACCTCCAGAGGTCCCTTCCTAACCTAACAATTCCATGATTCTGTGATTTGAACTTATAACCTCCTTGCAAACACTTGTGTTACAAAATACTTGATGAAAATGCCCAGCCACCCTCTGAAGTGAGAGGTAGGATTCAAAAGCACAGATGCAGAGGAGGAGCAGAACTGCAGTCTGCTATGGGGCAGGTTACATAGGAATATCAGTCATTTTCTAGCAGCACTTCAACATGACTTTTCCTTCTCTTTCCTCTCATCATTCCCCTCCCACCCCTGGGCAGCTCTCCTTTACCCTCGGCACTCCAGTATTAGACTACGGAGTGCTCAACAGCTGATTCCAGCACCAGTGGTGTGAAACCCAAGCTACTGCCCCAAAACACCTGTATATGGGAGCTCCTGGCAGATGACCCCAAAGCAAGTTAAACTTTACACCAGCCCCACTCAAGAAAGGTTATTTACACTCTCCTGCCTTGAAAGCATAGTCCACTCCTTGCGCACATTATCAAGATAACCTGAGAAAAACAGTAATCATAAGACAACAAACTTGTGCCACAAAGAGAGAAAAACATCACAACCTTCTTCATATTCCTTTTTTCCTATTTCACTCATCTCTTTTTCACATTCTTCTCTTCAACACACAGAAGTAACAGTGTTATCCACTGACTTTAAGGTGTACTTTTTATTGCTCAGCATGTTGCTTCCTTGAATTTGACTTTGTACTGTCCACCATCCCTGTTTAATGTTACGGAACTTAAGAGTATCTTTATGTGATGAAGTACAAATACTTTAAATACCAGAATTCTCTAATGCTAGATATGCCATTTAGCCTTGATATGTTCTGTTTTCTGATTTAAGATATACTAACACAGAATAGGAGTAACTATAAAGTCAAGCCAGTGTTCAGAATAATCTCATGCCATCCTGAGACCCTTTTCATCACCCATTCCAGTGATTTCCCTTACTTTATTCACAAAGAGTGAATTCACTGTGCAACAGCAATAGTAAAACAAAAGGTGAGATCAAAAAAAGTGAGGCCTGTGGCTATATAGAAAGAATAAGCTATTTCTAAAAGAATAAGATTTTTCATCTTCTAAATCTGTCCTTGAAAACGCAGAAAGAATAAATATGAGAGTCAATCCCAAACACACATTATTCAAAATTCCTTATACAGTTATCAAATTAAAAATACTGTACAAATTAGTCCTGGTAATGAACAAGTAATGCAGATCACATGTGCTATGTTACCTGCAATTAAGGGAACTCTCTACCACTGAAGTAAGAAAGAAGCAACAATATAAACTGCCTAAGTTCCTATTATTTTTAAACTATATCCCTCTGCAGATCATAGCATTCTAACAAAGGAAAGCAGATATGGGAAAAAAACACCACAAACAAACAAAAAAACCCCACAACCACCAAAAAACAACACTAAAATCCAGAAAACTGGTCAAAGTCTCTTCAACCCAACTCACAACAAGGTGAAGTAAAGGTTATATTCATTCATCCAACCACAAAGACACTCCTGCTATCTAGGCACCAAGAAATCCCCAAATTGTTTCCTCTAACAACAGCAGACAATTTATATGACTAAAAATTTCCAACAAATGCAAAAAAAAAAAAAAAAAAAAAAAAAAAGGCAAAGACTCTAGATCACTTGTGCAGCCACAATGACAGAATCACAATGACCTCTAATCACAGGCACTGATCCTGACTATGCTGGGAATAAAGATTCTCCAGCACACCAGTCAGATTCACTGAAATAGACTACAGTCCAGTGTTCACTATTTCAAACATTTGTAATAGGTGCTTGTGAAGAGGAAAAAAAAATAACCCCAGTGATTCTGGACATCTCTCATTAAAGAAAAAAGTATGTTGAAATCATGAGGAATTAATGTCAGTGATAGAAAAAGCATGTGGGCACAAAGGACTCTGTTAGATTCTGTTACATTGACACGATTCACTCAAAATTTTACACCAAGATGAATTTCTGCGTGTCTTCTGGCACAAAAAAACCCCAAAAAAACCCAACCAAACCCACAATCAAAATGCACATTTCTTTGGAAAGCTTTCTGACAACAACTACAGGGAACATACAGATTATGTGAACATGAAGCAAAGCAATGGAAGGAGAGGCTTTGTAGAACCATGGCCTCTCTTTCTTCATACATATTTATAGCAAGAACATCTCTCCCTCAGCAGATGATCTCCGCTGTCTTCTGCCTCCACACAGTAAGGTTAGAAAGCCTCTCCTCCTCAAGTCATGAATGTGAAGCTTAAGGAAAAAATACTTTTTTGCTTTACTCCTGTGATTCTCTATATATGTGCAAAATTTCATATGCAACCAGGAATAACTGATATTGGAGAATTAGAAAGTTACTACAATCAGACTGTCAGGAACAGAAGTATTTATGTTTCCAAAAGGAAAGGAAAAAACCAAACCAATAGTAGGTGAATAAAGCGCATTATAAAAAGCAGTGCTATGAAGAACAAATCTGGGGTTTATTTCAGTGTAAGCAGCTGAAGTTCTGAATACATTTGGATAGAATGTTAGATGATTTCACTCAGAATCAAAAATCTTCATCAACATGAAACTGTTGAACATATCTTTGATTTTAATAGACACTCAGTTTGATTTCTAAGATTAGTAATTTCTGAGTGAGCAACTTCCTAGCTCCTCACAGGCAGAGTCATTTTTCTTAAGCGTGGTATCCTTATGCTAAAGGCAAACAATTTTCTGCAGGAACTGAGCAAAGGTTAGTTTGCATGCTTTTCTGGATCATACATGCATTTCCTTCTCACAGCAGATGAAGGAATTTCCAAAGTTGAAAGCTATTTTGAGCAGCTTCCAGAGCCTCTCTTTGTAACACCTTCTTAGCTGTGATTTCCTAATCACTATGCAGATTTCACTGCCTAATTACAGGACTGGTGCAGTGATGAAGATAAAGAATACAGAGCAGGGCTGCAAGCTAATCTACAAGCAAAACACAGGAGCTACTTGTCAAGAGTAAGGGCATATTTTATCGACAGCTGTGTCCAATAAGGATGAGTTATGTAGTGAAGGTATAATATTAATGCATTTCAGCCTTTCCCATTACTTACTCGTTATACATACCTAGGGCATTTCCAATTCTCTCACTCTCCCTTCTTATTGTAATGTAATTAACTTTTTAACCCCTCTGAAAATCCTTGTTTTTACATCATCTCAAACTTTTATAGACAGGGCTTAGCAGAGCCGTAAGTCTCAGCAGTTACATTTTTGGCCTGCAAAGTCTATTTAAATTACTGTTCTCCAAAAGGATATAAATAATGAAAGAGTAACCGATCACTAAGATTATAAACCAAAAACACTGCTCACCATTATGTAAAACAAATATTTTTAAATAGTATGGGATTATCAATTTAAACATCAGCATTATGTTCCATTGTGCAATCACAGTTCAGCTCCCTTGAGAGTTGGAATGCCTCCACATCATTCACTTGTTTCCTCCATGGAATACTGCCCATTCATAGCAGAACCATCACCTGAGAAAGACTGTCCCTCTACCACCCATGTAACATCTGATATGGGAGCTCATGTAACATCTGATACGGGAGGTCACTGCTTCCCAGTGAGGAGAAAAGAAGCAAAAAGCATAGAAAAATAATCTTATGGCCAAAACCAACAGTAGTGTATAGTGTATATATGGTAGTGTATAGTGTACCTATATACTACAATAAAGAAACATGAAAGCAAGTTCCTCCTTGTGGCTACCAACTGCCTGTTCCTTATTCAGGGACAATTAATTTGAGCCATCTGGGACATAATTAGGAGACACAGGCACTCAAAACACCACCAGAAACAAGGAGACAGCTGCTATCAGCACATAAACATCTACACAACCATACCCTATCAGTGTCAAACTGAAGACACAACTGATATTTTTAAATTGCTGGATATACATTATGCTTAAGTTTGCCCTATACAACTTAAGAATAATAGTTATATGGCTTGAAATCACAGATGTGTTTGAAAACTGGATTTGCCATCTGGATGTATGTATTTGACAATAAATTTTTCTTGCTATATGAAAGCTGAGGTCTGCTTCACCACAAGCTCATGATTACTCCTCTTCCTTCTTCTGACACTCTGAAGTTTTACAGTGGGAAGGGAGGTGTTAGCACCACAAGCAAGTCTTGCCTCCTGGGGCTTTGTCTAGCTGGACTCAAGGGCAACTCAAAGCACAGCTGGTGACCTTGAAGACAGACCCTGTACAGACAGCGAGAAGAAACCTCATTTGGGACTGCTCCTTCTTCCCTTGGGAGCTGCTTTTATGCACAGCCTCTCATCCTAGATCTCTGAGCTGTTCTGTGTCACAGTCCTGTCAGTGCCTGACCATGAGTCCTTCTGAGCTGGACTTTAGCCTGACCCAGCCCTGGCCCTCCTGGTTCCTATAGTCACAGTAGATGGTCAGGACCCCTGGCAGAACGTGGTCTCCATTCCCAGACCTGCCTGGCTTGCCTGGATGGCAGCTGTGGGATGGGGTTGTTCTTGAGAGCACTGCCCTGCCTGCTGTGCTGCCCCAGCCCTGGGGCTGGGACCCAGTGGTTTTCCCCAACCTCAGCACCATCAGGCTTGACTCAAAACCCCCAACCCTATTCCCAGGCCCACCACCCCATGGCCACTCACAGCTCTGTTGCTGTTCCCAACTACAGTATCTACCCCAACCCACGCTGCAAGAGACACCCAGCCCAGTCCAGGTTTAGCAGTGGTTCAGGTGACTCCTGGCAGGGTTCCCACTTCAGCACCACTTGGTCAGCAATAACAAGATTATTCCCAAAAGACTGTGCGTGCAGATATGAAAGCTCACTCAAAAAAAAGGTGAAAAGTCAATCAAAGTGTCCCACAGTTTGAGTATCTAACTAGAAGCTAGCACAAAAGGAGTGAGCTGGAAGACAAGGGTTTTACCACTCCAACAGAAAAAAAGCCAGAATCACACTCCTTTCCTGTAGAAATAGAATTATAGAATGTTAAGAGTTAGAAAGGACCTCAAAGATGATCTAGTCTCATTCCACACTGCCATGGGCAGAGACACCTTTCACTAGACCAGGTTGCCCAAGGTCTTAACCAACCTGGCCCTGAACATTAGTCAAGGTTGAGCCATCCATGACCTCCTTGGGCAACCTGTTATATAAATGAAGACTTTACGTAATATGCCCTGGATGTGTTTACTCACAGTGGAAAAGGCCCCTGTGTTCAGACCTGAAATGAGCAAGTACCCCATACAGATACCAACATACAGCCTGTGCAGTGATGAATTGCCTCTTGACTGCCACCCTGGGCACCAGAAGCTGCACCTGAGGATGGCAGAGTAAGTTAGACATGTGCTGACACATCTGTCCTACTGGAAGAATTCATGTCACCTAAACCAAGCTGAGGATTCTCTGTCCTATAGAAAAACCTGTAGCAGCAATACCCTGAGGTGTCTGTCATGCCTTAAGGTCCTTAAAATTTGTAGCATATAGATTTTTAATATAGCTGCATAGTTTCTAATGCCTTTAAAATAGCAGTTAACAGTTGTTAAACACTCTTCACATTTTGTGTCAAGTTTTTTTAAATTCTTGACATTTTAATAGTCTTCTCAAGAAAAAAGATTTTCGCAAATCCTGTTCGGAACACATACCTGGAAGGACACAAAAAGACATCACTTCAGTCAAGGCAGAAGGCCCAGAAACCTTGGAAAAGCTCCTAAGAAGGCATGTGATGTGAGGGTGATGTTACTGAGGAATTAGGGGGGTCTTGAGACCTCCGACACAATTCCAGGGAGGTCCAGGCAGACCTGAGGGAGGGTCTGGAGCTGGATAATTCTCAAACTGGATGTATCTTGTAGATACGAGAATTAATTAGTGTTATAAATTTCTATTACCCTTACGCTGTGTGTGCACTTAAGTATATTGCACGTAAAAGTGCTTTAATTAAAGGACCTGCTCTCTATTTTATCTGTGCTAATATTGATTGGAAAGTCCTTTCTTCCATTTTAGGCATCATCCACACACTGAAAAGGGAATTTAAGTTGGGATTGTACACGCTAAGCTGAGAGCCAGATACCTACAAATTAGGCATTACAATGCTAAATAGCAAAATACTTGTGTCTCTTTGAGGGTCTAGTCATACGACATAATAGCTGAAATACCTGGGAAAAAAGCATATGAGGAAATCGATAATTACATCTGTGTTCAGTGTGAAGAGTGGACTGGGTGCTGTAAATATTACATGCAGGATGGGAACAGTGAAATTGGAAGGAAATACTGAATAGCAGCTCATTCAGTGCTCAGCAGAAGTTAAAGGTTGGGTGGTAATACCAGTCTGTGAGCAGGTAATTAAAGACTGCATTAGTGCACCTGCCTGAAGGGGACAAATCAGCATTGCATAGGCAATCTTCATCACAGCATCTCCTAGGCTGCAAGAGCTCGCCTTGCCACCTTGAAGTAGCCTTGGCATATGTTAATTTGTGTTCCTTTTAATATCATATTATATAAACAATCTCTGTATAAAGATTGACTTCAGATATTTGTATTGAAAAAAAATAATTATCCTCTTTGTTTTATTTGAAGGATACATTATAATGCCTTCCCTGCTCAAAAGACACACTAATTAAAGACTGAATTTTCTCAGGATTTTAACTAAATCTGTCACTTAGCTTATGAATTAAAAATAATTAAACACAGTGTCTCATAAGAATTGTGCTTCTGCGCCTGCTCACTTCTGTCTGGTTCCTTTCACTAACAAATTGCTAGTTTTTCAGCGTTCCTGCTCTCTGCATAATTTGAAATAATTAATGCATATGGGAAAATTATAATTACAAATATTTTTTCCCCCCATTATAGTCAGAAATTTGTCTTTCTTGGATATATAGTTGTTATTCCACTCCTGTCCACTGTGGAGGAAGACAATAGCTTGTCTGCAGCTAGTCAGGGACTAGCCGACCCCTGCCAGGAGGTGACATCCTCTTCATTTCTCCTAACACCTTAAGAGATATAGAGAGCCCTTGGGGAAGTGAAGCAAGAGTAAGGCCTAAAAGAGTTAACTGAATTAGTAAAGGTACCTTCCTCTGTTAGAAAATTGCTAGATGCTTGTTCTGCCTGATACCTGAAAGATAACTTGTCTTGTTCCATTTACTGGAACAAAACCTTAGAAGACTGTTAGGAGTGCTATATGATAAACTCAGTGGTCATAAATCAGGGTAACATGGACAGTTGAAGAAGGTAGGAAAGCCCTGAGCCAAGGAGTTCTGCAAGCTTGACTAGCTAGGACACCTAACAAAGAAAAGTGGAGAGATCATGGTGAGAAAGAGGAGAAAACAACCCCTGAAGAGAGGCTGAAGGCCGGAAAGATCACCTAAAAACTGTGCCAAGAGAAGATCCTGAAAGGCTCTGCCCCAAGCTCTGCCCAAACCCCACCTCCTATGAATATGATAATTAGATATCACAATGCCATGAATATGTATGTTAAGATGTAATCTTGAATGTCAACTGGATAAATTACCTGGCTTCTCACAGAAACTTTGAAGTGAGTTTGTGCAGTGTGAACTGCCTCGCTTCCAAATGCTGCAATAAATACCTTTGCTGCTTAAAGAACAAATTGTCTTTAGGCAGTTCATTTATTTTGTGCTTTTTGGAATCAGAAGACATCAGTCATCTCACTGAAGCTTGGTGTGGTATGCATGCAACCTGTGAGCAGCAACAGCTGATGTTCCCACTTCTGGGAGCAAGACTGCTCTGGAAGGTGGTTGCCATTTCATTGAAAAGTTTAACTGAACAGCTCATTTATTAAACATGTCTTCCATTTTATAAAATACATGAAACTTAGAACTTCTGAGTTCTACTATGTGCTGCAAATAACATAAAACAGATGAATGCAATACCTGCCACATTCTTACCATGTGAATGAGATTGTTTCTGCATCTATTCTACAGAAAATTCAGCATATTTACCTAGGTATTAGCTGTCCCAGTTACCTGCTACCAGCACGATTAGCAAATGACCTTATTTCACCAGTAGACAGTTCCAATCCACATTATAAGCTTCAGGTCATCTTAATTGCTACTATTTCCCTTTCAAATCTCACATATTCCAAGCATTTTGTGGTTGGTTACTTTCTCGATTAACAGCAAAAATGAGACTGTGACATAAGAAGAAAAATAGTCCAGATGGCTTTTGACTGTCCCCAAGGTTTAAGACTCCACAAACTCCCAAGGAATTTCAGCTTTACTTACAATAAACAGAAAGAAGAAAAAAAAAAAAAAGGGAGCATGCTGGTCATAGATTAATTATAACACTCTTACCAAAGTCAATTCTGAGGATTTATCAGTGTCTATAAGGCTGAAATTCAGCTGTGTGTTGTACTGCAAAAGCAGTGGTAATGTCAGGAATATACGTGGAAGTACAACATCAACGCAGCCTCCACTTCTTCACAGATATTAATCTCAAAATTGCTAATTTATAAAGAATAGATAAAGATTCATAAGCACTTGTGGCTCCATTTCTCCCCAGCTGACAGCAAAAATTAAATATAAACCATAATCCTTGTTGAATTTTAAAGATTAATCTATAAGTTTGTCATCATACAAAGTCTGCAATTAGAAAAATATGGACTTTGGAGTGTTCAAAAAAGATACCACTCCTCAAAAATGGAATTTATTTTTCTGTCAAGTGCTGCCTTAGTTTAGAAATGAAGTTAATTAAAAAAGTCATCCTTTCTATATCTCAGTTCATATCTCTCTCATAAGACGAGTTAATGATGTTTTTTGGCAGCTGCATTACCTTTTCCCTTCCCTCTGCTAAAACAAGAAAATCCAGAGGAATGGGAAAAAAAAAAAAAACACAACCAAAAAAAACCAACCAACCAACCAACCCAAAAAAGTAATTAAAAACAAACAAACAAAAAAACCACAACCCAGAAACAAACAAAAAAACCCCAAACAACACCAAACTCAACAAAATCTGGCTTTCCTGAAACTTAATGGGGTTTGGTTGATTTTCATTTTAACGATATATGATAAAGATTTTCCATCAATATTGCATATGCTTATATATTTCCCTCCTTTTCCCCAATATAATTACTTCCCCTTTCCTTAAAACTGCTCTCCCAAAACAAGAGCAAAAGTCCTGGAAGCAAATTTTTGATAGTTCAAAGCTCATTCTTTTTTCTGACTATCTTTATGAAATTAAAAGAAACATAATTACCTTGGAGACCTCCAGCCCTTTGTCAAATTTGACTGAAATCTGCCACCAGCTTCAGACATTTTCAGTGGAAGAGAGAGTCATACAAAATCACAAACACTGAATAATTGTAGACCTCTTCCTTTAAGAAACAAAATCAAACCACTAAAAAACTCCAAACCAAGCAAGCAAACAAAATTAGTGTTACCTTAACAAATCAAGTGGAAACTGTCTCATCTCTGAGCTATACTTCAGAAATATGAATTTCAAAAATTCTCCTTACTCCGGGAGACAGTCATTAAAATTCAGTCAATTTTAATGAGCACTATGAAAAGTCTATGAAGAAGATTCATTTTCATAAACCAGTCTGAACTTCCAACTTATGCTCATGATGTTCTATTACTTTTCAGTGCTACTTTAATATATGCTGTCTTGGTTTTTAGTATCCAGGGTCAGTTTGTCACTGTGTGGGTGTGTATTCTAAAGCCTCTATGCCATTTTTTCCCATGAACTGCTCACAATGGCACATTAGCAGCTATTGTCTAAGGGACAGCACACCCCTCAGGCTGCAGGCTGGGTGTTTTGGAACTTCTGTGAGATAAGGAAATTCTTCTGCCTCCACACCCACCTGAGGGGTCATGTCTGCTAATGGCCCATCAGGGGTATCAAAAATATGCCATTGTTCACCTCACAGAGTAAATCACCCCTTGTTTAAGTCTCCGCCCTGGGGGAGGGACTGGGCGGAGCCTAAGTGAATGTAAGCTGGGGGTTTGGACTGGGAGGGTCTTCAGATCCAGGGGAGGACCAGAGCCGCGAGCAGACTGAGACTGCCACCAGATTGCAACCATCACTTTCACCAGCAGGTACCTTGTTTTCTTTTTACTTTAAACTCACAGGGGGGCCACGTGGTGCTCAGCACAGAGTTGGTGAGCTCCACTCTA
>VXAU01000943.1:0-44997 GCA_013399695.1 Formicarius rufipectus | reverse complement strand
TGGGACCTATTCCTCACTTGAGGCAAGTCCTGCAGGGACTTTCACTCGGCTCTCCAGAGGAAGGAGAAGGTGGGAGATCCGCATGATGCACCGGTGGAGCTGCACCCCTTGCAGCTCCTCGCCCACGAGTAGCATTAGGAGCTCCAACGTCCCACTGGGTTCAGCCCACGCACAGAACCTGGCACACCTCACTCAGGAATGCACAAGGAACTGTGTGGGAAGGTTGAGCTAGCTCTGAGTTAATTTAAGAAGCTGATGAAGAAATATAAAATCAGATTCTGTCTCAAAGTAGCTGTTGCTTTCAGATACCGATTCAAGCAGGTAATGCAGCTGTTTCATAGTCTCTCCAAGTTTTCCCTCAGCTTTAAGAAAATTGTACCACCTGGAAAGATGCTTACTTGGTAGAAAATTCCTCAGATCTTAATAAATTACTAGATATCAAATGGAAATATGTCAGCAACAACTTAAAATTGAACATATTGCCAAATCAGTTGGTCCAATTGTCAACCTCCTTCATTACAGTTTCTCAAACCCACTTGGTTTCCGTTCAGTGTCAGAACTGTGAACACTTAATCTTCTGTACCTCCATTTTAGGCCCTCATTTAAAGGGTACACATTTCAGGATAGAAAACACTGCTTTTCTCTTCCATCTTGTCTTCCTTTCACAGATGTTGCAGTGAAAAAAAGAGAAAGCCTATAGCCTGCTTATAGTTCACTATATTTATTTGTTGTATTTTAAATTTAGTAACTTCCAAAATGAAACAATTCTGTCACAAGTCCTAATGTTTTACGATCTGAGAAAAGAAAGGATTCAAACAAGCTCACAACATAAATACATCTCAATTCACTACGCACAGATGCTACTGAAAAATCAAGCCCACATGCAACATTCAAAGAGTTTCTTAATCCTTCAAACGCAAACCTAGTAAATTAATAGCATGGATGGATAAACAAAAACAAATTTCAGAAAAAAATTACATGATATAATTACATGTAAGCAATTGTAGGGGGGGTGAAAAGTAGATATGCCTTGGAATTGGTAAGCACTCCCCAGCAAAGCAGTTGATTGTAATTTAAAATGAGGCCACAGGTGTTAGTTACCTAAATACCTTACTATGTGGCAGCTGCTTGTTCACTGGTCTTGGTGGACAGCTTATCACATCAAGGAGCCCATCACAATTATTGCCTTTGTTGGTAGTCCTGGCGTAAGCCAAGAACTAAAGGGCCATCTCTGCCCCCTCTGATGTGTTGATGAGGTTTGCCCATGCTGCACTTGCTTGTTCAGTGGTTTGCTAGTTGATTTTAATTCCCAGCAAACCTACATTCCCTTGAAAATATACATCCTTATCTAATCTTGTCTGCCTCAATTAATCACTGTGGCTTTAGATAGCATCCCAGTCCTTGAAACTACGAATAGGAGGTCAGCCTCCACAAAATTCTGCTCTTACCTCAGATTTCAGAATTTTTTAGAAAAGACAATGTGAAATGGCCAGCACTGATAAATAAGAGATATTCTTCACGAAAAGGCAACAATGCATCATCCATAAACAGAAGTGTCATGACCACATAGTGTTTTACTAAACAGAGATGCCTTAACATCCAATCCAGACACTCAGGGATAAGGGAGGAAGAAGAGAAAATTACAGTAGCTGAAACCTTCCCATTATCTTAGTTCAGCAATAGAACAGAAAGAAATATTGTGGCTCAGCCTAGAGACACAAATCTGTAGCAAGGCTAATTGATCATCCTACCATATTACTATTAATATATCCTTAAAAACTACACTTTTGCTCTCCTAGGTGCTAGCATTTAATCCATTTCTGATGTACATTCATAAAACATTGCACACATTTTATGCATCGATACACACATATGTTTTAGAGTAGCATATGGAGAATTGTATTATTCCATGTTCTTGACCAATAGTTACTAATTTTCTTGTTTCCAAATAGAATTCATCCTTACCTTTCACATCATTCTTCTTACACTCCAACAAAAGTCTAATTTATGTATAAATATAACAGTGCTAGGTCACTGTGTTCTGTTTCATAAGGGATTCCCAGTCGTCACTTAAAGCATTTCTAATGTTCCCATCATCAAATCATCTCCAATAAACTATGGCTATTTGAATTAAATATATGAAATATAAACCAACATACTCTTTGGTGGCATTTCTCACACTTCTCTTTCAGAAGCAAAGAAGAAGTCTCAGAATAAAAAANGAACAGAACCAAATCCAAAAAAAAAAAAAAAAAAAAAAAAAGGCAATTTTTTTGAAGTAGGAAATACACATACTCTTATATATATATTGAAGCTTAACATCATCAATCTCTAGCCCTCACACATGGTAAGTGGCAATTGTAAAGATGTGGATTCCCTCTCAGCTCTCATGCTTCTTAGATAAGGATAACAGCATCTATACACTCAAAAACAACGTGGTGAAAACAACTCAGTTGTCATATCTGAATCCTTGAAATATATGAATAAGCTAAGGGGTTAGTATTACTCTGCTGAGTCTTGATTTTCCAGCTCCAACGTACTCTTTTTTGTTAATGGTACATTTTAATTTAATATGATGGTTTTGGCTGTTGCCTTGTGAATTTTTATTATGTTTAAGGATTTCCCATGATAAGAATACTGCAATGTATTTATAATATTTTGATTTTCTGTGTTCCTTTGGTCAGTTAACACTTCTGGTTATTGATCATCTGAGATGGTCACAATACTAAGCAAGTGCCCTCAATGAAATTGCATTGTAATGAAAAACACAGTGACATTAACAAGGAAAAAACCTGACACTATTATTGCCATTTCCTAATTTCAAATGTCTAAACATCACCACAAACAAAAGGCATTAATATGAAAAACGAACAAAAAAACCCACACCACAAACCAGCCATGTTCAAACACAAATTCAGTTTAAAATACCACCTTGGGAAAATAAAATAGTCTGTTAATCATCTAAAATACCAATGAAATGGAAAATTATTAGAAAGATTAGTTTCTGTATTCAGTGTGTGGCATCCCATTTTGTGGCCACAGAACTCTGGAAAATGCAAGGTTAATGACTCCTCAAGGGCAAAAAAAGTCTTTTTTCTGCAAACAGACACAGACCAGAAGTCATGACTCAGATCTGCTTGGCTGCTGCTGGGCTCTCCTTTACGCTCCCTGAATCCTTGCTCTTACCTTCCAGTTTTCTCCTCCTTTATCTGTTCACCAAGCAACTTCTGCCTCTTTTTGCGTCTATTTTAGGCTGCTTTTAACACACGTCTTCAATAAGCATCCCAGATTACAAAGCAAACTGCTATTCATGCTGACTTAGTTAAGTTCTGTGGCACCCCTTCTGCTCTACAGCACTGGTGTAATCAGAGAGAAGGGAAAGGTTTTGCAGATTTACCACTTCTAATTGCAAGTGGGGAACCCTCCCCATTTATTTATCTCCCTGCTGGAACTGGTCATGAATTTTCCACCAGACAGTTTCCCATCCAGGTCTGTCACAACTGAGACAAGGTACTCAATTATCAAAATTAAATGCAGTGTGAGGCCATTCCTGACAGTCATCCTCTCTGGTCCTCTGACATTATGTCTATCCAGGTCCTGAGGAATTCAGTTCCCAGTCATCTAAAAATCCCCCATCTCTGCTGACAGCAAGAGTGGAACTGGTGAGCTCCCAGGCTCTGAGCCTCGTATCACAGCTGCAGAGGTGAGCTCCCCAGGTGCCTCAGCAGCCTCACCAGGAATCACTTCAGTTTTACAGAGAGATTTCCTCTTCTCCATCATGCTTTCCCTTTTCTTTGCCTATTTTAACTTGCAAGAATTACTGGTTTGGTTTCTTCTTTAAAATAAAACTTGGAAACAGAATCATTTACTGAGTGGCCCTGTGGTAATCCATCCAAGACAAAGAACAGAGAAGCCCAGATGGAGGAAAGCTTTCCACATTGCACGACTTTGTATGACACCTATTTAAAGTGAGAAAGTAAGTGCCATCTCTTTCCCTAATCCTCCCCCCGCCCCCCAGTCATTTCAATAGCCAAGCCTAAAGTGCATAAAGTTGTTTTACTTCCACACATCTGTTCCAGCAAATCTGGACGGCTGTCACATAATTACTGGAGGTTAAAATAGCAGGGCTAGTAATTGAGATAGCAAACTAAATCTTGTTTGAGAAATCTCTGTATTCCTTCTGTCATGCAGAATCAACTTTATCAGTCATTAGCTTTGTAACCTAAGCTGCTTTCCACACCTGTGGGCTTTCAAATGGAACCAAAGGAGTTAGTTTTGACCTTTAAATTACTGGGAAAAGGGTACTTGAGAGACATTTTCTCTGTTGTGTGATTGTGTTGCAGAGAAATTTGTGCCGGAGTTCTGTGAATTTAGTAAAGTGGGACTCCTAGAAGGGCATCGAAAGTGAAAGCCCCTTTGCTCAGAAATTGAATGCCCCTTTAGTTTCCCAGCCTCAATTTATTGATTCTTCTGTAATGATATTAGACTGCCTTCCCTACTAGAAAACTGTCCAAAATCATTGAACATTAAACTTGGGGTTTATATTTCAGTTTCATGAGCAGTATTGCTTTGTGATTCTTACAGGCAATTGAGTCCTTTTTAATACTACTTTCCGATACCAAAATGAAGCACAGTAACATTTAACGTTATCCTTTCAGACTCCATAAGCAGAAAATATTCACAGACACTGAGAATAAAATCATTTAGGGTGAAAAAAGGCATTTCTTTGATTTTGAATACCATATTACAGAGAAACAAGTGCAAAGCTAACTGGTTTAGAGGAACTGCAACAAATCTTGCTGCAAGTTTGGATTCTGGGTCTAAGAGGTGAATGAAGTCATTAGAGAAACAGCAGCAAAAGTTTCTGTTGGTAGTCTACCTAGCCAAGTGTGAACTAGCAAACTACTCTCTAGATCCTGAGACATATATTAGTATTTGTTCCCGAGCTCCCTGAAGAGTAAATGCCAGAACAAAATTACTTTAAGAGACAATTTCATGTCACTTGTTACTTGCAAGGGAATTCTGTGGCTCCCCAGCACTAAGATAAAGGCAGGAGCTCTTGGTATAAGTAGGAAGCAGTACCTCAAGCCACATGAACACAAACATGCTTGTCCCTCTAGCCAAGGTAGTGGGAGTGAAGGTAAATCGATCCCCCTGAAAAGTTAGTGCTACATTCTCCCTTCCCACTTCCAGAAACAACCAGCCCTTAGTCTGCCAACGAACTTGACAATAACTTTTACCTCGGGATGAGGAAGCATTTGAGTTCTACAGGTTAGTTTCAAATCTGAAAACACAAAATATAATTCAGGTTACGGAGGCTCCTCTAATACTTTTCATCTTAAGCTTTACTACTTCTTCCATAACAGTCTACCTTTGTATATCCACACGGATGTTTCTCAACTGATATATTTAGGGACATGGTTTAGAGGTGGAAGCGGACTTGGCAATGTTTGACTTTCTTGGACTTGATGATCTTAAGGATCTTTTTCAACCTAAATAATTCTGATTCTTTCATAAGTGATTTCAGGTGTAGGTTTCATTTTGACAGCTGAAAAATATTCTGCTTATCACCTTATGTGACCTCCCTCTCTGGAAATACAACCAATGGTAACTTATTAAATGCCATAAGAAGCAGACAGACTGATGTAACTGCTCACTACTTCATGACAATATCCAAACTATATTGTCACCTTACAAATTATTAAATGGAAAATATAATTAAAATAATTGGAAAAATAATGAAATAATATCTTTAAGAAACTATTGCATCCTCAAATCTGTTTATTATTTCAGTGATATGTTTACACCTCTCAGACTCTCTAAAATAAAAAAAAACACCACTGAAATATTTTACAACATTCTCTCCATAGCTGCCGATACCACTAACTTCATTCTGTTGGGCAGCTGCTGGTACAATTCTGTATCTGCTTTCAGATACCAAAAAGTTCTAAGATAAGCTAAACACTTCAGCTACATTTAAAACTATCTGTCTTACTCAAATTGATGCAATAAAATGCACATAAAAGTGTCTATATAATAAATTGTTGAAAGCATTTCAAAGATTTCTTGACACTTCAATACCTAATGCAAGTTTACTGTCAGAAAAGCCTACCATGAAGTCTAATGAGCCCTTGTGGATTATCCTGAAAAAGATCAAGGAATTGGAAAAATTATGGACATTTCCTTACAAACAGACAAATCTGGTCTTTCTTTTTTTCATAGTGTTTTCTTTATGCATGTTTAAAAGGAGATATTACAGTCTTATTCCGATTACTTGAGTTTCATTTTGGCTGGAATTCAGGTAAAATGTAGTTAAAGAAAAAAAAAAAAAAAAGCCTTCTTAATCCATGGTCACTAAAACTTTACCTGAAACAGCAATGACAATGCTTACATTTATTACAGGTGGATAGTCTGTTGAAATACAGTCAGTGTCAGGCTGAAATTCAAGTGTTTGCTCTTAAATTTAAATATTACTACTATAAAAACAAACAAAACCCTTAAAAAAATTTATTAATTCAAAATAAACTTTACTGCACCATTCCACAGGGTTTCCTCAGTGGCTCCAACATTGGCTCACAAAAAATGAGACCAATAAAATTTATAATCTTGACCCAAAAGAAACTTTGAAGGCAGTTTGAAACTATAGCTGCAAGAAGGTCTCTGTTTAATCCTGTTTCATCTGCAACTGAACCAAAAACTTCAATTACTTTTTACCAGAACTTAGTTTTAAAAGTTCTAATTCCTTTCTTCTCATCCTAACCTTTCCGAAGTAAAGGCTTATCCCTTCCCAATATGTTCCAGTTGATATGAAATTAAATGTGAAAAATTAAAGCAAAGGCAGTAAGGGTCTAGATTCACAAAACTAGAGAAAGATGACTCACAGCCTCTCTAGGGCTGGGAAAATTAAACTGGAGAAAATTAAAATCAGAGACAGTACTTGAACGTGGTAGTTAAAATATAATCTGCAAATACCACTTCCTGCTATATTTTCTTATCACTCCCCAAGAAAAAAATACTACTTTTGCTCATCTTAACATGCACCTCACATCTCTCTTCACCTCTCACGATGAGAAATCTGACTGTACTACTTGCTCTGCCCCTTATTTATCATTCTAAAAGCAGACAATGCAAGAACAACTCAGCGAGAAAGTTGTGTGCTTACCTAAATATAAAGGTCAAAGTTTATGAAATAGCATGCACATTATAAGATAGAATTTTAGTGAAAAACTGTCTCCAGTTTCCACTAAAATAACACAGTCATAGCCTCAAAACTCTCTAGATAGTTTTAGCCTGCTTTATCAATAGTGTGCAACAACCTCTGAGTTCCTCCATACCGAAGTTGGTCATAAAATTCCTTGAAGATACATCTACGCTGAACATAAAACATGTCTAGAAGTGATACTGAATCATCCCAGATCATTCACACTGCTTGCTACTTTGATTCCAGACTCTGTTCTGGAATGAACAAGACAACCCTTCACAGAGTAAAATCTATGTCTTTCTTTTGAGATAATTTATTCTCAGGTCTGCTCTCAAGACATGGCACAGGTGATGTTACAACAAACTTTGCCCCATCACCCAGAAGAGTCTCCCAGAGCCACTTTGGCATATTTTGCTTCCTCAGACATACTCCACCCACAGCACAGACAATCACATACTTTCACCCATGTTACTAAGTAAGAAGTTGGTCATTGCAAAAAAGCCCAGACATTTTATGAAGTATAACCTTGAGCAAGAAAGAAAAAAAAAATTCTGTCCAGGGACTCAGACACTACAAAGGGTGAAGATCCAGGGCAAACCGATTTGCAATGTGGACGAGGCCAGCGAGCAGTAGAGAGAGCTCATGTGAACCATTCCAGTCATAACTCTGCTTCCAGTATTTGCTCCACAGTCCGGGATTATTCCTTGTCTTTTTTATGTTGCAATGCAGACTTCCCTTGGAGAATTACCCAGGAACAGAAACCAGCTGAAGCAAAGTACTTGAACTAAACCACCTCATAAACACTGGCTTAAACCAAAGGTTCAGGGCAAAACTGCCAGCTCTATTGACTCTTCATCAGCTGAGGATGCATTTTCCACAGATTGTCCTTAGCTGGTAGGATCAGACACCATGCTATCCACCCAAAAGACCTGACAGAAGACAACCATTGTTTTTTCAAAAACTATGCTTTATATCATCAATTTTCTATGTTACCAGCTGTTTGTGAGTGATGATTAATCCTTGAATTGGCTAACTAAATCTAATATCAAAAATCAATTGATAGCAAGTGCCTATAAATTCATCCATGATATGTTACCATACCATTATGTTTCAGCACAGAGGTGCAGGAAGGATAATCTTCAAGAGATTTAATTTCAAACAATTCTTTTTAAGACTGAAATAATACTTTAATGACAGAGATTTTAGAAGGAAAAAGGTGTGGAAAATGAAATTAAGCTGTACCTTAGAGACTGAAAGCTCACAGAATTTTGAAGAAGAGTTCAGCAGTTGTCAACGCCAATAGAATTTAACAGAATAGATACAAAGCAAAAGACAAAATCAATACCAAGGTGTTTGTGCTTCATTGCTTCATAGATGTCAAACCTTTGAAGTTGTTAAATAATGACTTATAGACTAAGAATAGATGTTTACTTTGACATTTCCTTAATGCCATGTCAAGAATCCAGCTACTCACACTCAAAAAAAGAAGTTCGTATTATATGGAAACTCAACCACAGAACCATATGATGTGAAATTTACACCACCTGAGCCTTCATACTGTCTTTGTACAATGCAAACCAAATAATTAAAAGAAAAAGAAAAAAAGCAAGTAACCAAACCTCACTCTAATTTCTAGACAAATCTTCCTTTCAGACATATATATATTTATATACATATATACACAAAGAATAAGAGAATCACTTTGTTGACTCAAGTCATGCGACAACAGAGGGAAGATCATTCTTTAAGGGTTCCCCACTGAACTGCTTCCCTGAAGCATGTCTCACTCAATCCTGAGACTTAATAACCTAGTCAGGGTTGAAAAAGGCCTAGCCATTGAGGAAAGGGTCTCAAGTTTCACCAGGGGAGGTTCAGATCAGGTATTAGGAAACATGCCTTCACTGAAAGGGTGGTCAGGCATTGGAACAGGCTGCCCTGGGAATTGGTACAGTCACCATCTCTGGAGATGCTTAACAGAGGTTTAGTTGTGGTGCTTGGGGACATGGTTTAGTGGTGAACATGGCAAAGCTGGGCTGTGGCTGGATATTAATGATATTCGGAGTCTTTTTCAACCTACACAGTTCTGTGAGTGATCTACAAATTTCATACAGACCCAAAGTTCCTCCCTAAGAACCTAGAGCACTCAAAACTATGGACACAGAGACTGTTCCCCATCCACTGAAGCTGATACAAGTTGTATCCCCACCTCCTGGACTGAGATGTGACATAGGTGAAAGGCTAACAACTTTTGCTTCATAAGGAAGCTACTGCCCTCTGAGCCAGCAACTTGGTGCTGTGGAGCAAGTCAACCCAGTGGTGTAAAGCAGGAAGGGCAAGTGAATAAACCAGAATGTAAATGAAAGACACTTCACACTCTGTGGCTCTGGTTCATGACTCTCGCCTGATTAACCTGCAGCAGCTGAAGAGGATACTGTCCCACCTCTCTCCCCCACTCCCCACGCAGTTAAACCAACAGTTTGCAGAACTAAATTTCTTAACATGTTGCAGCCAAATCCTGCAGGGATTGTAAATCAGACCTCTCTCTCAGGTGCCATGACTCATCGTGTCATGTATAAACTCAAATGTCCTTTGGTTTGCCATAATACTGGAGTGGTTCTGGGGTAGAAATGTCACTGTTCCATCACTGCCACTCCCAGAACAGAGGCTGTCAGCTGAGAGACAGGGAGGACAGACACCAGCCAGATCCTCTTCAGCTGCCCAGCAGGAATCAGCAGAGCTCATGGCTCAAAAAAGCTTTTATTCTGACCCAGAAGCACCTTGACTAGTTTCAGTTAATCTACTTTGTAAATGTAGCATAGGTGTCAAACTTGAAATTCACCTCCTAACTCATTCTGTATTCATCTCATTATGCAAAAATATCTGTGAAAGTAGCATTAATTATCTGAAATTTGCATCAGAGTAAAAACAGTATTTAAATCTTATAAATACTACTGTTTCTATTAGCAATTAAAAAATACTGGTTTATATCGGCATTGAGCAAGAATATCAAATTAAAGGAATTGAAACATCACTTAGATTCAACTGCAACCATCATGCAGAGCTGATCAAGGCTAAAACCAGCCCGTTCACTCCCTCAGAAAGCAAAGGGGGCAGCATAAGCAAAGCTGCAAAACATTCTCTCCAGCCTTCTATATGCATTTAAAACCGCTGGTAGAATATTGTAACTCTGACAGATATTTTATTCCTTCACATATTTATGGAATTCTGAGGAGAAGAGATTAGGCAGATTTATTTCCTTTCAAGGTCAATCCTTTAGTGATCTGAAGCAAAAGCTCACACTTCCAGAGTGTTCTTGTACTCTAATTATTGGGATGTTTGATAGATCTTAATTTAGACAAAACAGGAAGAATTTTAGAAGATGAATGTCCTGTTGGGAAACCAATCATTTCACATTGGAACTAATAAGTGTAGCCTGTGGTTTCTACTCTCAGTATTAGATCTCCAAGATCCATTAGGAAAGGATGGGACTTCATTACAGGCCCACGGTCACAAAAATATTGTCACAATTATGCTTATGTTTTCTGCTGCTTGCTTGCACTGGGATTTCCTCAAACTCTGTTGCAGGGTTCAGACAGAGGTACTGCAAACAGAATTGGCATAATTGAAATTCAATGTGGGGCTGATTTTCAGTTTTGGATACTTGAATTTCACTGGGACTACTCAATTTTTCCATGACAACAAACAATTAAAAAAAGCACTTCCAGACATTGCTGCATTGAAGGTGTTTCGGTTTTTTGTTTGTTTGNCCCCCCTGCTACTGAGGTCTCATTTTCCTTTTAGGAAATTTTGCAGAAATACAAACTGATGAGAAGGAGCCTCCAGAGAATATTTTGTCCTCCAGTAACATGGATGGATGAGGTGACTTGCTGAGCAATACCTTGTTAACAACTTTCAGGTTTTAAAGAAAAGTAGGAGGGGGTTTAGCCTGCCTGCTGCTTGCTTTAAGAAGGTACTGTATAATCAAAACAAGACCTCCCACAGGAGAGATTCTTTAGCAGCAAAGGAATGCAGGCAGGCATTACCCCAGACATTTGATATAGAGGGTATGACAAGGGGAAGAACAAAGCAACAATTCAATGCCTCTTATTCATGCTGCAGCAAGTGCAACAAGGAATAGCAGGCAGATTAGAGGACACTGCTGCTGAAGCATCTACTTGAGCAAAAGGACAGAGGTAGCTGGTGATGACAATTGCAAGGTATAAATATCTTCATTCCAAGCCACCCATTGTTAGGCAAAGCTTGAAAATATTCCAGTTTCTCAGCTAGTAAGGACAGGTCTCCACTGTGTCTCAGCAGACCTAATTTTTGCTGCTATGAACGCTCTGAAGCACTTCTTCAATTTCAGCCCTGTAGCTTCCAGAAAACACTCCAATACAAATGGTAACACACATGCAATGATCTCCTGCTTCAGAGATAGTTCAGGGTCATGTACAGATAATTAGTTTCATACTTTCTGAGTTCATGCTTTATCACTGGGATCTTGTTTGCTGGTATCAGTTTTTCAGTGCCACTCAACAGATACTACAAAGAGTATGTGATGATTCACTTAAACCATTTAACTAATCCGGCTCCAAGATTGCCAGACAGAGCCCTGTAATGGATCACATGTTAAGGGATTAAAGAAATACAATTATATCAAAACTGTTACGTGAGATTTGAAAAGTAACACATTTGGAAGTGCACAGAAAGAAGTGCGAGTGGAGCTGTTCCTTCTTTACAGAAAGGAAGGAGCCTCATGGATCTCACTTGGCTGTGAAGCACCAAAAGTGAGGGAAAGATTTTGAGTCCTAAGATGCAAAAAATGCTTGATATCAAAGCTATTAACTGAAATAAAACTGAAACACTGTAAGCTATCTGATCTCTTGGTTTCATCACTGGCTAGTAGCCAGTTAATTACAGCAAGTTAATAATGTATTAAATTTTGTTTGCTGAAGCTACCAACAATTTTCACTTGGTGCAAATTTTCAAGTTTTAAAGCACAGCTGCTTCAGCTTCTGTATCTTTACCTTATAGAATTTGCAAAGTGAGTAACTGCATAATGTAGTGTGACCATACTTCATGGAAAAACAGAATAATAGCAACTTCAGCATAATGTAAGGAACAAATTTTAATCTGTGATAAAACTACACTTTAATTTACACATTATAACTGATACTTTTGCAATGCCACAAGTAAAATTATTTCTACAACAATTATAAAAGATAGGCATCTATAATAATAGGTAGTTTGCCTTTGCACACTAAAATCTCTGCAAAGGGCCAGAGGTTGAAGATTATTTCAGATAATGAGTATGACTGAGAACACTGAATTGGAAACATTTTCCTATAACTATCCTCAAGAACAGGCTTTGTATATCTCCCAGAGGTGAGAAACTTTACAAATATAAGATACTGAAAACCCCAGTGGGCTCTAAAGGAGAAGGTAAGTAAGGCTGCAAGGGAATCAGCTAAACAATAAATAGAAAAGGGTTTTATCTGCTCTGCTGGCCAGTACAACAGATCTCTTCTACGCACTTCACTCTGGCTCAGAAACCTTTGCAAACACCAAACAAAAACACAATTATGACATAATTCAGTTTCAGAAATAAGCACTGTAAGTTGATTCTGGAATGTTAAAAATTCATTGCTTAATATAAATATCTAAACAAACAGTGGTCAGTGGGATACTTTTGAACTTCCAGCCACAGTAACTAAGGTCTCACTTTTTTTGCCTCACCTTTTTGTAGGATCTGAATTTTACCACTGCATTTGTTTCTCTCTCCTCTAACCTTCTGAGCCAGGAATCCCTGCTCACCCCAGTGCATCCCTAGCTCTCCTCCTGCCTTGCAGTCTCTCCTAGCTGTGGAGCAACCCCTCCATCTCTCCCCACCTGCCAGCTCATCAGGCTGCTGGTCCAGTCCTCCAGTTCCCTCCCTTCTCCAGCCACAGGCTCCCCTTGGCTGTGAAGTTCATGGCTACATTCAGACACATCATTCCCAAATGCACCTCACCGATTCCAAACAATCTGACACCTTCAGCTGCCAAGCAGCAAATGTGCATTTGATGATGGTTTCAAATGTAACTGTGTTCTGTCTCTGAAGTAAAATAGAGGAATGCTAACAGGCTTTCTGTTTTATTTTAATGCTGTGTCTGTATTCAAAAGTCTAATTAAGCAGTGCTGCGGTTTTCCTTCTAGAAGGATGCCTGTGCAATGCTTTTTCCTAAGGGTATAACAAAATTATACATGAATCACTTTTATTTGTGAGATTATCTCCAGGAAGTTCTTTTTACAGTGCAGATTTAGAAAATAATTTATATTTCATTTTCACAGATCTGCATTCCACCTGACCAAAAAAAAAAAAAAAGGTAACAAAAACACACTGCCTGTCTGTATTATTTTGTTGTTTTGTTTGGGGGGTTTTCTCACCTCTATATAGCATCATAGACCTGTGATCCACCGGAGGAAAAAAATTTGGTGATATATGAAGACATCTCTAGATATTAAGACAGTGTTTGGTACGATGACAAGTTTGAAGAGTGAAACAGAAGCTCTCTGGTAAGATTAGGTGAAGAGCTTACAACTAAAAGGAGACAAAGCTTACTTTATTCAGTGCAAGTACACAGCATCTGTAGCATTGAACTGAAACTGCTTGGAAGAGGGAGGGACATGTCCTGGGAGGAGGGGAATAATTAACCTTACACTTCTTAAGATCCTAAGACAATCAATATTATTACTAAGTGGATAAACTCCCATGATCGAGCATATTTGAGAAAACTGAGAGACTTAAATTCGTTTACTTTCAGAATTCCAAACTAACTGCAAGCCACCCATTTGTCACTTCTGTGTTAACTAGTCTCCTACCTGCTCAAACACAGTTCCAAAAGTTTATTTTACATTCCTACTACATATTATCCATAGAAATCTGTCTTTATGACCAGCAGGTGATAAAGTGCAACCACATTCATCCAGAAGCATTACGTTTCTTCCTTCCTTTGCCAGTACACTGGATAAAACTACAGTGAATTTTTACTTGAATTTTAGGGTAATATTCATCTTTTGTGTTTCAGCTTCTTTGTTACCTTAATGGCCCAGGTCTGTTTCTGGAAGCAAACATCCAGCTCTAGCCACAGACGACTACTCTGAGTTCCCTGAAGCAACAGTTTCTGCACCAAAGTAATACAGTGTGTTTATTTCCAATTCATTGAACTGATTTTCAAAAGAGAATAATATAGATCAGAAAAACAGTGTGTCAAAATGTGATTATTTTTGAATCATAAACTTTAATAAAATTTCCCAAATTCTCTAAAATAACATGATGTATTATCTTGTCTGCAACAAATATCACAGAGAAGCTTCTTATAAGGTTTTCCTCTGAATAAATACTAATTCATTTTCAATTAGTTTTTCCCAGAAGTCTGTGTATGTTTGAAACAATGCATGACTGCCTCTGTGAGCTCTCAAGTAACATAAAAAGGTATTTTACTGACCAAGAAATATTTTCATGTCCCTTTTTAAAGCTCCAGTCTTATGTAGAAGATATGGAAGCCAAGCAAAACATGATAGAGAAGAGGCAGACTAAAAATTTACTCCAGTATTTAGTTCTGTATGTTCCACATACTTTGAAATTTAAAGTATTAATTAAAAATTCAGATTTACTGCAGAAACTCTGACTAGATTACAAAACCAATTTCTCTAGCCCTGTATCTTCCACACTGTCTGATACGATTTACAATTTGGATGACAAAAACAGTACATATTAGGAAGGCATTACTGTTTTGTGGTGTTCCCCCCCCAACTGACAAATTATACTGGTGGAGAATAGAGGCAGTATGAATTAAACTCACAAGTGTTAAAACTTCTGGAAAATAAGAATGTCTGAAGAATAAACTGTTGTTTGTATTGACTATATAGTGGAAAAAGTACTTAATTTTACTAATTTTATCTACCTCTGCACCTCATGAATGAAAACTTCCATTATAGAGTTAGATTGCCAAAGAACACATATCAAATCTCTGGTACTTTATCTAAAGATGTTAAGATAATAGGGAAAATTTATTTCCATAATGAGGAAATGAGTTGTACATGGTAGTTTTTAATGAAACTGTTTAAAGTACAGACTCACCAGAAAAGCATACCTTGAGTATCATAAGAGCTGTAATTCGCATTGTATAAGAGTGTGCTAAAATAGAGGTGACAAAACAGAGTTTAAATCTGCAGTTTCTCCTCAATTCAATCCTACATTAAAAATAAATATAAGTAAAATAGAACAACATTTTCAGTGTCCTCAGGTGCAAAACGCAAAACACAGAGAGGTCTTTCAAGTATTACTGAATTCCCTTGATTCTCCAGAATTTCATATACCTCCTAAACATGCAAAGCAGCATGCAGCTGATCCAAATCCATTGTGCCCTTCCCATGGAGTCATCCTGTGAACTAAGATTAGCAGTAGATTAATAAAACCCAGCCTGCTGTAAAGCAAATACAGAGGGTAAGAGAGAATTAGGAAGAGAGAAAAAAAAATGAGAAAGAAATAATGAGAAAATTAGAGAACGAGGGGGAAGGGAAGACGGGAAGAAAGATGGAAGGAATTACAAAGCAGGAAAGGAAGAAAAAGGGGAAGAGAGACTCAAAGAGGAAACTACTACAAAGTGATGCAAAGAACAGGTTATGTATCAACAAAAATCTCATGACTACATTAGAACTAATGGAAGCTTGCCAAGACTGGCACAAAGTTAGTAATGTTATCCTTCTTCTCAATAGTGATAGTCACCGCAAGTAAAAGGTGATGACAACTGGAAGCCTTCTCAGAATTTAATTTTCTCTGGAAAGCACTCAGTAGATAATTCTATTAAATTCTAAAATGTTGGATAAGAAAAATATAATTCCAGTTTAAATGGCATGTCTATATAGACTGTGCAAGGTGATTTATTTTTTTAAATAGAGAAAAACAGTAAAGGAAAAATGGCTTAAGCATCTGAGAACAGTCATCAAGAGTCTCAGGAGACAGAGAGGGTAATGGAGCAAATTTGGGTTCGGCATTCCCTTATGAAACTTACAGTGCTTTTCCTATTTAGAGGTAGCTTGTTTAAGCACAGTGAGGGTAACATCTGGTGAAACGACATAGATTCTTATTAAAAGTGTCAAATGTCCTATTAATAAATGCAACATAATAGAAAATTCCTTAATACATGACACTAAAAATAAACAATTTTATTTGCAAGTTGTAACAAATATTATAGTTAATTACAAGATGTAATATGCTAAAAGGACTCTACTCAATTTATTTTACCACTTGGCTCTAATTTAAACATATGGAAACCATAGATGGCGGAAGGCTGCTTAGACTAATAGCCCTACCTACTTATCTTCATATATTTGTGCCTCTAAGGTGTTCAGGAACTCCTTAGTAAGTAACAGTGAATATAAAGTCTGACTAGCAAGTAAACAAGTCACATTTCCACTGGTAGCAGTAAGTTTGGGCAGCGGACCTTATCCATGATGTGACATGGGCTACTTGAAATGTTCTATTTATATAGCCTCCATTATAGGTTATACTTTGTGATAAAACAGAGGATGAAGCTCCTCAGCAGTTTCCAAGTGCAAGACTATTTCTCAAAGAAAAGCCAAATATCTGTGGCTTTTGTCCAGGGACAGGTGCATGGAGGAATTACTTTTGATACCTTTAGACACAAAAACATCACTACAAACCAGTGCAAGATGGTCAAAATTTAGGCCTCTACAATAGAGTTCAAAACAAAAAGAAAGGCACAATAAAAACTCCAAATGCAAAAACTTCTTCCTTAAGAACATTCAAGGAATAAAATATGAATTAGAACAGTAAAAGCTATTAGTTTCTACTTTGCCCAAAGAGATCTATCGTCTTCAAAACAAAAATCTATTTGCTCCTATCGTTCACAAAAAATGACTCATTTTCATTCGGTCCCAAGATTATTTTAGATAATAAATTGTATAATCCTAATGTATAAAAATAGTCCTACAAACAACCTGGTCTTAAAGAAAATATAAAAAGAGATACAAAGCCTGATTTTTTTTTTCCTTCTACCACAATAACTAAACTAAAATGTAATATCCACATTTTAGGTAGGAGGTATTACCTTTAGGAAAACTCAAAGAAAGCACAAAGTAAGAATTATTAATTCGGTTTGAATTTTACAAGCCCTCCTATCAAGCCATAGCAAAATATTTAATGAACAATAATGAATTACCTCCAAAAAACATCTTGCAAGTTAATGTCACATAATGATTGACAAAACCAAGTATTTCTGCTTGAACTTAGAGTTTAAGGACTAGACTCTTCACCACTATTCTTGACGTATACAATAATACCACTGAGCAAGGGAAAATAATTAGGGAGAGCAAACAGTGAAACAAAGTTACATTTTCCTGTGACAAAGCAACAGAAAAATCAAAAAATATCATATGGAGATTTATTGTATGTGCAATATCATACATATATGCACAGACATACCATAAACAATACCTATGAAAGAAAATGTGATTTGCTTTCATCACCACACAAGACAAAGTAAAAGCAAATAAACTACTGCCACTAGATTGACAGGAATATTTTTGATTTTCCTGTATTCAAAATTCTAACTTTTGACCACTAGGCTAAAAAACAAGAGGATATTTAAATATTTACAACTAATACAATCCACTAAAATAGAATTAAACCAGGAAATTAAAAACAAACAAACAAACAAAAAAACCCAATGGCTTTAAGAAGTGAAAAGGTAATATAATGATCACTACCTTTTTAGCTTAAGTAGATGAACATTGTTATATATGAGTGGTTCAGAAAGGAAAGGGGAATTAACCTTGGGAACTAACTTTTTCAACATGCATGCAGGACAAAATTTGCTGTAATTTGTCTACACAGAATAACTACAATATCAGAGTAGTGCTGTGCACTGCAAGTCGGTTTGAAATTTTAAAAGCAACATATTTACAAAGAGAGAAGCCAGTAAAGCAGTTTCTCATTTTTAAGATCAATCTGTGACAAAAACCACTAAAAGAGAAGCTTGTAAAATGCCATCCTATTTTCTAAAGAATGCACATATCATTTTGCACAGTTTTATGTATGGCACAGACAGTGAAAATGTTTCCTTGACCAATTTCTGATAAAACAATCTATTCAAGTTCTGAAAGTCAATTACACAGGAAAACTAATTAGGAAAAAGTGTTTTCTGCAATAGGTGCAAGTTTTGAAAGTATATAAATATATAAAATATCTCTAGAATCCAAAGTAAACAGTCAGGCTGTTGTTTTTTGTTTTTTTTTGTTTTTTTTTTTTTTTTCAAAACAAGTATTCAGTTACGAATGGAAAACTTGATTTTGTTTTTCAATCAAGGTATGACAATCCCGCCCTTAAATCCTGTTCAAAATTTTGATTTTAGATCTCATAACCAAACTCATTAGGGAAGCAAGTGCTTTGAGGACTCTGCTGAACAAAACAGGACCAATACGTTTTAGTCTAGAATAACAACAAATGTACACCATTAATTATGCACTCTTTACCCATAGTGAACGCCCCACAAATGCATTAAAGGGAATAGAACACAACTATAGTTCCCATGGTTACAGAAAAAGATATGTGATAGCACAAATGGTTCTTTAGAGTTTTATGTCCTTGAAAGTCTAACACTGATAGGATTCCCTCTTCAAACACACTTCCTCCAAAAGTATTCCTTCCTTAGTTTTATGCTTCATTTTTTTCAAAATATGTGTTAAGGGCATGTGTGTGCATTCTGGGTGTAAATAAAATCATTAACACGGATATGGAGAGTACTCAGTTAAAAAACAGAATAGGTAAGTTACTTCAAGACTGAATCTTAGAAGAGCTGTTCTGCTTATTATTTGTCTACCTCAGCATATACTAAAATTAAATCCTAATACAAGGAAGAATAAAAAATACCCTTTCTTCCTCCAAGACCCAAGAATGGAAACATAGGAAATAAACAAAACCCAGTAATTTCCATAGCATTAACTTCCAAGAAAATAGAGAAATCAAAATAGTGTAATTTGTAAAGGTAAAATTTGCGCTGGATGACAACCTTTAATATGAAAAATCCAATTCAATTTGCATTAATCCAATACCTCTTTATAATCTTATAATTATCTATGCAAGAACAGACAAGTTTGAAAAAGTCATTGTGTATCACTTGTGCCATTTACACCTGAAAGAAACAAACAAAATTAGTGACATTCACTAAAAAATTAAATTATTAAAAGTCCAAGATTTTTTTCCTAATGAAAACACTATGTAGGAAGATCTGGAAACTTGGATATCTCTGACATCCAGTACTGACAGGTGCATTTTTTGAGAACAGAAAAATAATTTAAAACTGAGAAATCCAGTGCTTCTGTTTTGCTGTATCCACTGTCATACTGACTTCCCAAAATGCTCCTCAGAGCATTGAGTTGTTGGATAACAGAGAGTTCAGGGGAAGAAAAAAAAAAAAGTATTTCATCATTCCTTATATATCCAAACCCATTCTTTAAAAAAACTACAAGGCTCATTGCACATATGAAATAAACATTTGGGACATCTCAATGAGCTTTAGGAAGTATTTTCCTAACTTGATAAAAAAGCAACAATTTTGAGGATCAAGACATATCCTTTGTGCATATGGCACTTCGAGTTTATCATCAGAGGGGTGGAGGATAGGAGGAAGCAAGGAATGGAACAATAAATAACTCTTAAGCAACAGGAGATGGTTTCAGTGCTGACTTCTCCAAGGCAGAGGAAAGTTTTCAATTTAATTCTTTCTAATCACTTCCCTTAGTTAATAGTTTCCTGACCCTTTACAATCAAAAATTGGAAAAAACAAGTCATCTTGCTGCCAGTGAGTAAGAAACACTATGCACAGCAGAATACCAATTCAGCCTGCAAAGCTGGTACCATTCCTGCTTGTTGTCCTCTTTCTTTTGCTGGTGAAGTACATCATTAATGAAGGCTACAGAAAAGCACAGCAATTTATTTCTCATGTTAACCTCTTCAGCTCACTACCATGCACAGCAAGACCCGCTGCAGCACTACTGGAATGCTGGCATCAAAATTATTCCCTTTCCTTCACGTCTGTTAATTTTGACAAAACAATGACCTGCAGACAACCAATAAAGGGCTTCCCCATCTCCCCCTCACCCCCAAATAATTGATGATTGAATCTACTCTTGTTACAGTTTACTGGGAGTTCATCTAGGATTACAATTTAAAGAAAACTTATTCAGTGAAAGCTTCCCACAGCTGGATTCTTCATGCAGCATTGTAAATATCTGGAGCCTAGGGTTAGACAACAAAGACTGACTCATTTGCTTTGTTAGAGACACAGTTTGAAATTCACTGACTTAAATTCACTTTTCTATAATGGCTAAAAATAATGCGTATTAATTACTCAGGTAGAACTAACACATATTGCCCGAGTTTTGAAGGAGTTGATAAAGCCTTCCCTCTGTTTAACACATAGCATTATGTTTACTTTAGAAATTACCTAATAAATACATCCTTTAAATTCCTTAAGTAGCAGTGTAATTTTGAATTGCAGAAAAGCAGAAGCTGAATTAGAGTTCTCATTCCTTCACATTTCTAAAATAATGGGGAGCATTCCTGGGAGCACTCTCTATAGTATTTATGTTTTGTCTTTGTTGTTGGTTTTGTTTGGTTGGTTTGTTTCTGGTGTTGTTTTTGTTTGTTTGTTTTCCCCTTAGGTTGTAAAGTTATGTTTGATTTCCTCTCGAGGTGAATTCTTTCAGGGTCCTCCATCAAACAGTGCTGGTTTCTGGAGAACTTCAAAGCCAGAGTTGGGAACTGACCTGAATCAAATGTATCAGCTCCTCCAAGACCTGTCTCCCTTGTCAGAGCTGTCAGACCACTGGAACAAAGTTTTCTTCCTATCATTGCCATGGCCTTTCTGCAGGCTGAGGAAGGAGATGGACTTGGCTGGCCTCACAGTCTGAAACGGTCTTTTTTTGAAAGCTGAACTGCTCCAGCAGCAGGAGGATTGTCCCATGTCAGCCTTGGGAACTGAGGGGCGTGTACTTGTGTGAGGGTAAAGACTCGAAGGCTGGGGGTGTGAAGGGGAGATTGGTAGTCTAAAAATCAGACCATGGAACTGTTACCAGGCTAACAAACACCCTGGTCCATAGGACAACCATGACATCAGTAGGAGCTTTATGAGAAACATCTCTCCACCCTTTGCCAGACAGGCGGAACAAATGGGAGAGAAACCTCTACCCCTCATACTCAAATACGGTTTCTCCTTGTAAGGATTCTCTCAGCTATGAACACAATCAAATTTGTAATCAACAATAAAGCTCAGGAAGACTTCCTTTGAGACTAATTCCTATGAAATCATTGATTTGGATTTCTCCAAACAACTGTTCAGAGCAGAGGTATAACTACACCCCATAAGGACCTGAGGGGCTGAAGGCAGAAAAAAGTCATTCATTGTGTGACTACAGATCCTTGGCACTGGTATTCTTAAGGCAAAGGTGACAGAGGAAGTATTAGTATATTTTTGATAACTTAATAACCAGAAGCAAAGTAACAGTTTATGAAAATATGATACAAGACTAAGATTTGGACTGTTCATCAGCCCCAAAGCTGGTAAGATCAGAAACAAGCCACAGGGCAGAAAGGTTTCCAGTGGTTTCTCTATTATTTATCCAAAAAGAATTCATTAGTACTATAACATTAAAATCAATGGCATTTTATAGAAATATGAAGAACTTTTTTTCTCTACTCTATGAAATGCATAAAACCATATTATTAAAGGAAAAAAAAAATAAAAAAGAGTGGGGGGCACATTGTCCTAAGCCTTTACACACACATATAAAGCCTTGTATATAAAAACTCCATGTTCATGGGCTATTTGCACTAAATTGACTAAAGATGCCAAGCAGAGACAGAATAGTCATTTCTGAAATATAAATCATCAGAGGATGAGTAGTCTTTGGCACTCCCTTGGGTTTACTGTTTGTTGACTGTCTGTCTCAGTGACTTCCTGAGATTGATGTTCCTACAACATGCTGCTGCTACTTCTCCAGAGTTGCATACAAACCTTCAGAATCATATTTGAAGGTGCCAGAGACAATAGTTTATTCTCTCCATTTTTTTCATTCTGCATGAGGAATCTATCATGCTTGCTACTCAAATATTTTCCATTTCAATAACCAGAATTGATCATTTATCAGAGAATTTATTCTGATATAATATGAAAATACTCCAACATATGAAATAAAACAAAAACAAGCAAATCCAAAGTAAAAAAAAAAAAAGTATCTGCAAGAGGCACTTGAAAGTTGAAGCTCCTGGACCCAGGGACTATTCAGAGTAAAATGCTTCTGTAGGAGAACATTAGAGTGAAAGGTGTTCCTGGAAGCTGAAGAAAAAGATAGGGGGATGGCAGTGACTATACATCTGGCGATCTGATAACATTTTCTGCAGAAACATTACAGTTGTACTTCAAATAGAAAATAAAAATGTTTAGTATAGGAATAAGTGGTGCAAATCAGTAATTAAAGATTTAAAAATATACCTTTTTATTTTTTTGTGTTCATTATTATAAACACTCTCTACAGATAATTGGTTAATTAACTTCCCCTGTTATTTGACTGCACATGATGAATGAAGAATCAACAAAACAGAGGATAACAGGACACAGAGTACCCAAAACTCATGTTGCTAATGCACATACATTCTGTCTCTCATGTGGAGGTAAACACAATAATACCTACATTTCTTTACAGGCAAGGAAGCTGTTACTATTACCTGACTTACTTTTAAACAGAGTAGAAAATTTATAATGCATTCACAAAAAAAGCATTGCTTCAAACCAGACTTAAATCTTATTTCTCTCTTCTGAAAATAATAAAATACTAGCAAAAGACACAGTAAGTTCTTATTTAACATGAAAACTTAAAATTATTGCAAGAAGGAATATCAGCCTTCCAGTGAATGGTATGTCATCAATTTTTCAATACTGTATAAAGGCAAAAGTTGGAGAATATCTTAAATTTACATGAGAAACAAATGACAGCTGTTACAAGTAGTAGAACAATACCTCACAAGAAAATGCTTTGGGGGGGGAAAAAAGCATGAAGTTTCTTTTGAATTATGCTTTGTGAAACTAAAAAACAGATTGAGTGATAAGGAATGCATTATCTGTAAAGGGGAGTAACACATTACAAAGCCTTGAGAAAAAAATAGTTGGATTGTAGTAGAAGCTCTCTTCTAGGAGACAGATAGCATTTGATATTTAAAATATGACTGTCTTAAAAATATTTCTCCAAACCCAATTACAGCTCATCAAACAACTGTAATTCATGTACCTTCCTCTTCAATAGCCCGAATTTTATGTTTTGAGAAACTGCTCTGACAGCCATCTACTTTTTTTGTTTATTGCTCTTGCTCCACTACAGTTAATTCAGATGATATATCACTTCTCATGTAGACAGAGTTGCCAAGTACCTTTAAAATGCCTTCTAGGACATTAAAAGTATTAGTGATGGAAAAATATTACTCAGTCTATCTACCACTTGAAAAAAAAAATAGTTTGCTTTTCACACTGTCAATTAGAATCATTTAGGCAGCAGAAAAATCGCCTACAAAACTCAAAATTTGTAAAGTGGATTATGACTTTTTGAAAAGTTGTATCTTCGGAGAGATATTGAGGAACTGCTGTCTGATAGCAGAAGAACAAATCCTTGTACTGATCCCTCTTTTGTGACTGAATAAGTCATCCCCATCACAGGGAGCAATATTATCAGCTCACTCAGTTTTGATAAGTGTTGAGTATTGCTCTTCTGTCTTGATGCTACTGTTTGCCATTGTGTGTTCTCCTTTATCCAGACAGCTTAGTCTACAGCCCTGGTTTCTGAAACACGCAAAGGCATCTAAACCTTTCTTAAATTAACTCTGCGATAACAGAAAAGTGAAAGTCAGAATGACATGTTAAAAGCAGTACACATGAAAAGTGCACAAACCATCATTTAATAGTCTGCAAATTAAATTGCAGAGAATTAAACGAGGGTTGTCTCCTCGTTCACTGAGTTATAACATTTAAAATTTTACAATGACAACTAATAATCATAACAACAAAAGCAAGGAACCAGAAGGCAACTGTGGAGTTATTCTGGGAGTGATTCTGTTGCTCAAACACAAATGTCCTGTACCATGAGAGACTTGGGAGTATCTTGTCCAGATACTTTAATCAACTGAATCAAGTTAAATAAATGCTTCCAAAAGAAAATTCTGCTATTTTTTTTGTTTTTGTTTGGTTTGTTTTCTGAAGGACTATGTGAGCATTTATCATCTACTCTGCTTAAAAAGCAGGTTATTTTGTATTTAAACATACTGTCTATAATTTTCCTTACTGAAATATAAAGTAAATGCCAGTGTGAAAAATCTTTCTATATGACTCTTGGAATTAAGACTAATTTAATGTCAAAGCAGAATTTGATCTGATTCTTTTTACACTATTTCCTCTTTCCCAAACTGGAGATTAGATGAGGATTTTTCTGTTTCCAAACCATGATGCGTAACAACAGACAACATTATCTAGAAAGTATACATTCAGGTTAAATTTAATCTATTAATACATGCACAGATTCTTCATAAAAGTAAAAAACAAACAAACAAAAATAAATTAAAAAACAAACAAACAAACAAAAAAAAAAACAAAACAAAGAAACAAACAAAAACAAACAGAGGTGAAATCAATCCATGTTTGCTGTACATAAAAATAAAACCAAAGGACATTGCAAATTAATACATTCTTCGAAGTGCCAGATCTTATCCAAATCAAGAGAGGAGTAAAACTGCTTTCTTCTTCAGAAAGGATTTCTCATTTAACTTGGTCAAAATATGGATAGGGAGAGAACAAGATCCTGAACAGATACACATCCTTATAGTTCCATCAAAGTCCAAAGAATTAGCACATTTCACAGCATCTGAAGATTAGCCCTTAAGAGATCAAAACTTAACAGGTTATTTTTTGACCCCTGAAAAAAAACCCCGTAACTCAGTATCTTTAAAATCTGCTCTAACGGAGTTCCTACTCATAAGACAGATGGTTTGAATGAAGTATCACACTAAGCACTGGTTCACAAGAGTAACTTCTTCCTGACAGCCAGAGGATTTCTCATCCAGCACTGAAACAGTGACATTGAGACAAACGAATTAATCACAAAACTTTTGCTTAGGGGGTGTAACCTCTGCAGTTAGTACTCTGCTTCCAGGAACTTTACAGCTGGTTGAGAACACATGCAAATTTTCCAGCAAGATTGCACTGTAAATGTTTTTTAATCTTTTGTGCAGGGCTACACAAGCAAAAGCACTGAATAAAGTGTTGCTTGTATTGGGATGAAATTACTTACACCACAAAACCTAATCCTTTATTCACAGGGAGGCTTAAGAGCTGTATCATAAATTCCCACTGAAGATAGGAGTTGTGCTGCTCTGACACATAAACCTATTCATATTCACTGCATTATTTCCAATGGGGAGTATCCATAAGCCACAAAATTACTCTAACCATTTTCAGCATGGCTTTTGTATAAAATTATCATTGCATAAGTCCTGAAAATACATACAAAACTTTTGTTGTTGTTACCTGTTTATTTTAGTATTTCAGCTCTTTTTCTTAATGACTTTCTTTTACTGTAGATTTCTTTTTCATGGTGTAAGTAAAAAATTGTCAGGAAAGTACACTTTCACCTGGATGACCTAAACCAAGTCCAGACTCACCGGTTCAGGGGTGGCTGCAGACAGAGGCAGGGGCAACAGAAGAAAGCTGAAGACAAACTAATGAGCACAGTAAGAGGGTTCTCCTTAAACACATATTGTTTCCCCTTTCCCACATGATCATGAGCTGCTGAGGGTCTAGTTTACTCCAGAAACAAGTGAAGAGATCAGTAAGATATTGAATGGCTCTAGGGGAGTGGTTGGTTTATTGCCCTACTGAAAATATACCCATGTGAGTCAATTGCTGGTGGTGTAATGTGCATTAGGGTGGGTTTTGTTGGGTTGTTTGGGTTTTTTTTTAGTTTATTGACAAATATTGATTTGAAATCAAGTTTCTAATCTTTCTCATTTTTGCATTGTTTCCAACAGCAAAGAGTGAAGGGAAATAGAGTTGCCAACTACTGATCATGCACAAGCTAGAAAATAATAGAAAGTGTTCATATTTCCAAAATGAAAATGCATAAATAACATTCTATCTCACATTTTACAGAATTTTCCTTCCTAATATTTAACTAAAAACAAAGTAGCCAAAACACCCTTACATGTAACACTATTATCTACTCCTGCTAACAGATTATTGTTGTTCCTGACTCGTAAACCCTACAATTTTAATCAATGTTGTATTTANCCTTAAAAACTGCGAGAAAATTACATTTTTCTCCTGAAGTTTCCAAGTATTACAATGTTTGGTTGTGGGAGAGCAAGATATGATTTCCATGTGATCACTTTATCTTCAGTCTCTAAAACAAACAATTCTAAAGGTGCAGAATTTACTTTCTCAAGGTCAAAAATTCCAAAAGAACAACAGAAACAAAAGCCAACAACACCAAAACACAAATTCACACAACTTAAATGGCCAAAAGCCAAATTTTTTTTGAAGGCACCATACACAAAATGCTATGCATTCCTTCTCTGTGTTCAAACACATGTTGTCTCCAGTGCCCAGCAAACACTTCACCCTCAGCTCCCTAACATCAAGCTTTCAATGCAATTCCTTGGAAGAAAAATGTGGAATTACTCCCTGTCCATAAAAATGGGACTACCTATGCCCTTCCCCCCTCCCAGTATTAATTACTTTCTTCTAACAAGTAGCTTATGTGAATGACATAACTACAGACAGACCCACTTTGTTATCTGTGTATCTTTAGTACAGAATTTGCAGCTTCTACATTAAGCATTTCCACAGGCTGAAGTAGATACTCTCTTCCATATTGCTCAATTGTGGACAACACAACCCTACTACTGCATTGTATCAGTCTCAATATGGTGCTGCTGCACTCAATAATTGGCTATAAATTTGCCCAGGACTGACAAAATACTTGACTCTGCTCCACAACCAACTCTGAGGTTGTAGGGCAGAAAAATCTCCACTGCTGTGCCCCCATATCTTTGCTTCAGACATTAGGTCAGAGGAAGACAGAACAGGCTGGTGGGATGGCAGCATCAGTTCAAGCTCCTAAATGGAAGTGTGTTCAGTTTTTCACTTAAGGGTAGAAAAATCAAAGGAAAGGACTGTGCTGATTGAACCCAGCAGGCAGATAAACAGCACACAGCCATGTCCTCAGAACCAGGACACAGCAATTTATTCAAACTGCTGATACAACATACATAAGGGTTTCCAGCTGGAAATGGGAAAACAAAGATAAAATTATAATGTTCTGACAGCTGGATACAGTAGCATCCAGGTAATCAAACTTGTGTTGCTAGGATAAAAAAGAAAAACAAAACAAAACAAAAAAATTAAAAAACCCTGAAAAACAAACAAACAAACCAAAACAAACAAAAAAAAAAACCAAACCACAAACAAAAAAGCACTCTGAAATTCAGATGAATGCTTGATGTTCTAAATCAATTTCCATCACAATATGACAGCATATTTAATAATTACCACCATTAATTCTATGAAATGTAACTAAATGTTTGCTATCCCATATAACCTGGGAAAAAAAATGCACTGAAAGTCTTTAACTTAACTAAGAGATAAAATTGAACTATTTTTAATTTTCTTTCTAGATTAGAAAAGAAAATGGGGAAAAGGACCAAAAAGTATTCAACAATTCCAAAAGTACTATTTTACAAAGTTAAGTAGCAAGATTGTTTTGACAGCTATACTGCATTTCTATTTCAGATAATGTTCTTAACTAAAGGGTTGGCTGGTTAAGTGGTATTAGATGACTATTAGTGATTCACATAGATTATAACAGAACTGATCAGAAATAAGAGTGACTTACATCTACTACTTTATTCTTTAGAGACCCAAAGTACCTTTAAAGAGCTGTTAAAATATAGTTTTTCAATTCAAGATGAAAGTCTAACCTAAGTTATCATTTATATCAATGCCATCTAAACTTTTAGTATCTCCTTATTAAATAGACAAAAAATTTCTGCAAATCTCAGGTTGATGTCAAATGATTTTCTATAATCCTCAGCTGATCTACATTTAATGCAACAAGAACAACACAGTTCACATATTGTTTACATGAAAGTTTCAACTGAAACGTCTAGTAATATATAAAGAAAGGCATGTTTATTTTGATATACTAAAAAAAGGAGAAAGAGGGTAGATATTGACCTTGGAGGTAAGACTGCTTTAACTTCATTCCAACTACACCATTAATAATAAATGCTTTCTAAAGGCTGTAGATGTTATCTATACAATGAAACTCTAAAGATGAGTCTTAACTCCACAGCAGGAAAAAATACATAAACTTCATGCTTGTAGAGAGGCATATGGTTAAGAGAGAGCAAACATTCCAAAGAGAGGAAATAAGGTTATGTGCATTAAAAAAATGAAATGAGCACCTGAATGTAATATATTTTTGTAACAGCTTAAAGGCCAGATGATGTCAAAGCAAGAGAACTTCAACTGGCATTGGTCAGAAGTTGAAATACACTAGAAGCTGTTCTTATTTCAAGGAATAAGTATGTAAAAAAAAGATTGATTTAACTATTTTAATTACATCAGCCACAGTTCTCATACTGGCACAAAAATAAAATTTTACTCTCTTCCTCAACAATATTCCTAAATTATTTTCATTTGAGTACATCTAGCACTATGGTTTATTCCCACAGGATAAATATATGTGTGTAAAAAGAGTTCAAAATAGATGACTATTAATGAAGAGAACTAAAAAAACTTGTGGCTTGGAATTTCTTCAGATGGACAAGAAATTAAGAATTAATTTGATTGCTACAGTATTAGCTCAGAATTCTGCCATTTTATTTCTGTGTCAAACCTTCAGTTCCTTTTGACAGAACTGTTGAAGGCACAAATGTAGAATTCTTCTTTTGGGGAGTTCACCTGGAAAGCGAGTGAATCAAATTAATCTATACTTTTCCTTTTATTATCTGTTTTTAATACAGTATTATCTTCCTTTTTTGTGATCCTCATTCATAGTGCCTAAAGAAGCAATTCTTTCTCTTCAATCTTTACTCATCAGTCCTGGGCCAATATTTAATAATTCATTTATACTTCAGGAGACACATTGAGACTGCTAATTAGATGAGATGGATTTTATGCATAATAATTTGATGTGTGCCTATGTCAGACAGATGTGTACAGAGTAATAAAATTCACACCCTTAAAACTGTCACATGCTCTAGCAGCTTTCACTTAAATAGAATTAAGCTAAATAAACACAAAGCATTTTCTTTTTCACAACTTTTCATACTAATTTCTCTGAGATTGCTTAGAAAGACATTGAAGACAAATGGGCATACTTAAAAGCATATTTTGATTGACAAAAGGAGGATTTGTTCCAAAAAATATTAATTATAAATGATATTTCTAGTTAACATACAGAATTAAAATGAAACTGAATCAGAGTGCACTTTTCAAATGTTTGTAGTCTGCCTCTTTCCATAGCCAAATTCTTTGGAGACTGAATGCGGCAAACACATTTTGTTCTCACACATGCCTGTTCATAAAGAACCACCTTCTCCTCACTTTTAATTAACTTTATCCTCTCATATTCTTGTATTTTGTGTTCTAACATAAGGCTTCTTCTGCTGTCAAATATTCACGCACCATTTCAAAACGCATTTTCATGTATAGCAGCTGTCTTAACAACTGCCAGAAAGATGGATCAGAAGTAGTGTGACTGTCTTGCCTTGTAAAAATATTTTAGCTTTTCTCTGAGTATATCATGATTATAAGGCATTTTGAATGAACAGAGCTTTCCAAATTATCTTTTCCCACTCATCTTTAATTTGTTTTCTGCATTGATAGGCACAATCAATAATTCATCAATTTGTGAATTCCTAAGTATACCACTTCTAATGTATTCAAAGTTTTATTTTTCTGGCATAAGAAAATGGACTCCTATCACACTAACTAGCATATCTGAAAGCTCTCTTGTTCTCAGTTTCAAAGCACTACCTGGGTAATGTAAGGGTCTCTTCAAATGAGCTGCAAGGACCAGACTTGCAAGGAAGACCAGAAGAGATTACCAATTATAAGCAGAATTTTCAAGCTATTTCCTTATAACTGGCATGTCAGAAGAAATTTTGGTCAGCTACGTGAAAGTTCTGAACAGCAGCATGAGAAATACTTCACAGAAATAATCAATTTCCATAAATGAATCATTACCTTCCTTTGACTTCCTTCTGGTTCAGCATAAAGAACAACCACCTCTAAATGTCCTCAGCTAAACTATTGTAACAGCAAAGAAAGAGAAATTCATGAAGACTGCAACTGTTGCACAGAACTAGGCTTTTACCCTTGAAGAACACAGAAATCCATAAATTAATTATTTCCAAGAGGCCCAGGCATGCTGAGTGCCAAGGTCAAAAGTGTGGTGCAAGTGCATAGCATTGTGGTAGTGCATCCCCCACCCCCAGGCTGCACTCGGAGCTCAGAAATGCTCCTTAGGCCTTGCCTTTTCCCAACAGCACCTGAGCTCAGCCTCTCCTGAGCTTAACAGCAGCTCCGTCTGCTCCCCCACAATTACTGCTGTCTAACGAGCTCCTGGTTTTTAACAAACAGCCTTGGAAACTTATTTTTCTTTCCTGAATAACAACCCGAGTGAAATAGTATTTTTGCTATCAAACTTTAAAAAAAAGTAGCTGCCCTAAATTGCAGCCAGGATGGAAAACCCCTGTGACTAAAGCCAATTCTTTCATGACCCTATAAACAGCAGTCCCTAAGTGAGACTCTGAGCTTCCCTGGACCACACCAGGCAGGAATGAGCATCTCCCTCTGAGTGGGACACCTCTCAGAGACAGTGAACTCTCAAGTTTGCTGTACTTGGAGGATCACCAACAAAGACCAACGATGGAGTCTGGNAACTTATTTTTCTTTCCTGAATAACAACCCGAGTGAAATAGTATTTTTGCTATCAAACTTTAAAAAAAAGTAGCTGCCCTAAATTGCAGCCAGGATGGAAAACCACTGTGACTAAAGCCAATTCTTTCATGACCCTATAAACAGCAGTCCCTAAGTGAGACTCTGAGCTTCCCTGGACCACACCAGGCAGGAATGAGCATCTCCCTCTGAGTGGGACACCTCTCAGAGACAGAGAACTCTCAAGTTTGCTGTACTTGGAGGATCACCAACAAAGACCAACGATGGAGTCTGGGCTGACAACCCCCAGTCCTCAAGGCTCAATCCTCCACCTGCTGAGAAGATGCAAAGGCATTTGAATTGAGTATTTCACTGAATNTCATGACCCTATAAACAGCAGTCCCTAAGTGAGACTCTGAGCTTCCCTGGACCACACCAGGCAGGAATGAGCATCTCCCTCTGAGTGGGACACCTCTCAGAGACAGTGAACTCTCAAGTTTGCTGTACTTGGAGGATCACCAACAAAGACCAACGATGGAGTCTGGGCTGACAACCCCCAGTCCTCAAGGCTCAATCCTCCACCTGCTGAGAAGATGCAAAGGCATTTGAATTGAGTATTTCACTGAATTCAAAGGGAATTTTTCACAGGTATGTTGTGCAGACTCTTCTTGTCTGTGTGAATATGCTACAGCAAATGTACAGACTCTTCTTGTCTGTGTGAATATGCTACAGCAAATGTACTGGGAGTGCTACTGTCCTGGAAGATTAAGTACTTCAGATTTGTAAGTAAGTCTGCCCTGTAAGAGAGTTACTGTTGAGTAAATTCTGTATGAAACCTTTTCTGAATTGTTTACTTATTAAGTACTGTTAAGTATTGTTAGAGTTAAGAGCTGTTGGGCCTTTATGCATAAACTGTTGTTCAAGTCTGGGCTCAATTTACTCTGAACCTTGTGACTCAACAGGAGAGTCTTCCATATTTCTTCCGATCCTTATCTTTTCCTATCCTTTTCTCTCCCTGCCCCACCTCAGCCTCCCCATAGATAGTTTTGTGTTGATTTTGTTAGTAGATCGATAGATTTCAGATTTTGGGTTGCTGTTTTTCTGTGTGCTTCAACCACCCAGTGAGCAGCTGAGTGAACCTTGCCAGCAAACTTTGTTGTGCTTCCATTTTTATGTTAAACCTGGTTTTGCCAATACCTTGTGATTCCTTAAGCAGCCTCAAAGCATTTATTCACAATGGGCACGGAGAGCTGGGGAGCAGTGGAGGTTCCCAGCTGTCTTCCTACACACCACCACCATATAGGGTGGAAATACCCTTGTACAGCAGAGGAAGAAGCTGAAGGTGATTAATCCCAAATAGAAAAAGGAGGCTAAGCCGTGGTGTGAGGGGAGGGTCACTTAGCATGGACAGCAGCAGCAAGAAGATTAATAGTCCTGTCTCGCTCTCAAAATTCCCTCTTGTGATGGAATAAGCCTTTGTCATGATCAACCAGGAGGTTCAAGTAAATTGTGACATAAATCAGGCTAATTATCATGGATTTTTTTTTGATACACAGACATAATTTCTTATGTCCTGAATGGAGGATATGCTACTGTCACATGGAGTCAAGAAAGGGAGCAATGGGACTCCAGATAGGAAGAACTGTATGCCTTTAGAGATTTAGCTTTATACACTCACAGAAATACTCACTCTAAATTTATTTCAACTTCCCTATGTTACAAAATATCAGTGATGGGTATTTAGAGAAAATGGAAATAATGTAACTGTACGTCTACAATCACCTTAATTCAAGATCTGTTAACTCACATCATTGCAGACTGTTGAGGATACTGCCGTATGAACTTACTTTTAATACTGTTTTACTGTTTCCTGAATTCTTTCCTGTTTAGATATCCTTTGGGCATATTTTTTTTTGCCTCATTTCTTCCATTTAGCTCAGTAGGCACCCTCACTGATGGATGAAGTTCAGTGTTTTGGTCTCCTGCCTTCAGAAAAAGTTAAAGCAATAGAATATTAACTCACACAGTCAGTAATGCCAATGAAACCTTGTCTTAAAAGCACTCCCAAGAGGCTAATGGAGACTATGGATTTCAGAGGACCCTGCTTAACAACACCACTCTAATTACAAAAGGATGATGGTAACTTCTGCTGTCTGTCAGTCACTGATGAAGTGACATCATAATGAAGCAGAAAGGAAAGCAACCACAGCCTGATTCAAAATTGTAACTCAATTCTGATGTTTTAAGGTTCCAATAATCTTTGAATTACTGTTGCAAAGTTTTGGGTGAGCTGAAGAGAAAGTATTCTGCAGTGGGTTTACAAACTTCTGAACTCCTAACACTGCAGGGTCTTTCTCAGTGTCTGTAGTTCACATGAATTAGGCTTTAAGAGAAAAAGTAGAATGGGTAGCAATGTCAGATTCAATTAATGTCTTCTGCACTGTTTTTTGTTTTCAAAGAGGCTAGAGGCACAGAACCAAGAAATCATGGAACAGTCTACCTGCTTCTCCAGTTCAACATTGATGTGATCCATTTCTGGATGCACACCTAGCAATAGCTGCTGTTATTTTTACAGGGCCTAAAAACGTACCCAAAAATCATGTTTTATATGATGAGATATGCCTTGAAAACTCATGTTCTGTGCTAAGCAGCTGTCACAAAACAAGACTTGCCATTACTTCTTTACATATTAATTTCAACAGCAAATCTTGACACCCTAAGTTTTCTTCTCTGACTCAGCACCAGATTATTGCAATTTGTTCTGCCTGGTGAATCCTTGCTGTCAACCAGCCAGTGAAGTCAGAGGTGGTTCCTGACATGAAAGAATTCCAAATAATAGCTCAGAATTTTGACTATATCAAAGTCTGCATATTCTTCACAAAACTTAAGACTTACAAAATACTTTCCTGCCTGTTTTTAAGCCTAATGGCTGGTACATTATAAACTGTTAATATAGAAACCACTAGATGAATACCCAAGTAATTAATGTAGAACAAGATTACTGCAGTATTCTATAAGGAACAAATGAGATATATAAAATTGATACACGTTTCTAAAACTGAACCCAGGCATCTACAGGTCATTCACAAGGTACTGTGATTGCATAAACATGACAGCTTCTTCTTGCTCTATGAAAACTTGCACATCTGCTGTGTACATTTGTTACAACTGAGTAACCTGCTGAAATATTCTCTATTTTCCTACCCTGAATTAGGATGGGAGGGACTTGGTTGTGTTGTAACCAACAACATAGTAAAAGAAATGTTTACAGGTAATGTTCTTGAGATTAATTACTGACAGTCTGAAGCCATATGAGAGCTGGAATTCAGCTGCCCAAACTGCAGGCATTACCCTTCCAGAGAAGCAGCTGCAGGTCAGGTGCTACTGCAATGAACACTTCATGAGTACACGCAACAAATACCCACCTCAGAAATGCACCCAGTTGTTAGAAACAAGTATAGCTTACTGTTATTACTGCCTACTCCTCCTCCAAATGGCTTTTGTAGATGTCTAGAAATTCCACCCATTGCAGGTGGAGGGGGGTGTGGGAGGGAGAAAAAAGAAAAAAGCTGTATTCCTCTTATTTTTGTTGAGTGCTTTTAACTGTCTTATAAAGTTTTATGAAGATAAACCTCTAAGTTTTCATTTTACTTTTATACTTTTATCAGAAATGTTATAAACATCTCCACAGTTATCAAAAAAAGGATTCTTGTAAGATACACTACATAGAAAGATAATGGATATAGAAATTGTATGTAGTGGAATTATGTACACTAAAATATAACTATTTTATGAATGCAATCTGTGAAATAACTATGTGACTATGATGAGGCACCAACTTTTTTGGCTTAAGTATGTTATGTTAAAAACTCTTGGGATGCTCACCATATGCCTGTAATTCTTAAATTAATGCAATCTGCTCAGGAAGACACTGCCACCTCTTTCCAGAAAACAGCTGACAAGCACAGATTTGAAAGGCAGCATCATTTTCCTAAGCTATACATTAAACTGATAACTATTCCATGAGATTGAAAGCAGAAGGATGGAGAAAGCTTCAAGTAAACAAATCCTTGTGAAGGAGAGTTACCTTTCAAGGGCATTTTCCTGAGTTTTAAGAAAGGAGAAGAGCTGACCTATGAGAACATTTGTAAAAAGTTAAGACAACATGAGATGAGAGGTGAATTAACTCCAGTTATGTTAGGCATCCAACTAGCCCAGCAGCCCTGTATTTCAACGTTTCTAGAGTCTTTATGGAGAAGAGCTAGTTATTTACGTGTTGGTGTCTGTACAAACAGGTGACTAATTGACTTTTCCTTATTTTTCAGACATTGTTTTTTTCAAAATATGTTCTCTCAAAAATAATTTTTCTTCCCAATACATCGTATTGTCTTTCAAACAGTATTTTCAGTTAATGCATTCCTTCAGAGAGAAGCAGTCCTGAACACAAATTAGACCCTCTGAACACTTTTTGCATAGTACATAAAGACTTACACTCCAGGCACAGCTGGATAGAGAAAGGTAAAGTGTAATTTTACTGTGAGAAATGGGTGGTTGATACAGATCTGAAACTGGGAGGGCTGAAAGAAGGACTGCAGCAACTGGGGAGACAAAGGTTATGGATCAAAGGCAAACAAAACACTACTGCTTCAGGAAGTACCACCAATCACCTGGAGCTCTGCAGCTGACAGGGCACAAGATCCCATCCTGCTCCAAATATAAACTTATCCAGAGCAAGCAGAAACAAAAGCACAATCACAACTATGGATAGTCAGTACTTTGCAACATTGTGGAAATTCTCATTTGCTGAGTCTTGCTGAAGCAGCACTTATCCCAGGGACAATGAGAGATGAGACCACTTCTAAACAAGTAAATTTTCATATAAATAATGTTTGTCAGCTTCAAGTTAATCACATTTTTGCTGAGATCACCACTGTTTAAAAACAATGCATAATAATATTAGACTAGATAAATTGTTTTGGGTTTTTTTTTCCAAAATAATCAAGCAGACTTCCTTTACACTTAGCTTCATGAGATCAAGACCTTTTTGCTTCAAAGCTTCGTAATGCTTAACAAAGATTTTCGTATTTTTAAAAAACATTTTTAATGCTGAACATGGCAGAGTATATCATCTTTATTGCTTAACAAGTAAATAAGCAAGTCACTATTGCTCACAATGCAAAACTAGAGACCATTATAAGAAATCACTAAACAATGAAGGGTGGGAGGGAGCCTTTTTTATATACAGTGCATAGTCAGACTCTGCAAGTCATTATCATAGACAGCTCCAGATGAACAACAACAGATATAGGAACGTAAATTCACCTCAAAATCTTTCCAAGACTATGGTGCAGAAAAAACACGTCCTCTAGCTCAGGGAGATCCTAAACTGCAGATTCTAGGAATCTGAGAACACAAGATGAGAATCTTAATGTTTTCCCCTGCTAATTCCTAAGTTTTGAAATTTGGCTACAGATATTATCATACCAAGAATATGTAGGATCCTGCACATTTGGGAGGGGAGTGGGAATGTTCAGCAACCTTTTGGGTTGGCAATATATCATACCTGCATGCACGTATTTTCACTTAGAAGCACAGGACCTTTTCAATGTCCAGAAGAGAATTATTTTATATATGAGGCTCTCTTTGACAGTTACATGCAAATTCAGAAGGACTTAATTTTCTTTTGGTTTTAATTGTTTTGGTTAGTCCTTACACATGCATTCCAGAAAATACACAGCAATAGGTACTATAAATGCCTAAGTGTTATTCAATATCAAATGATCTGCATCTAATTGAGAAAAAAATACACACTGAAATGAAATACAGCATAGTTAATTAAGTGATCATCATGAAATACTAGGGCAGTGTTTAGGCTTCAAATCAATGAACTTATTTCAGAGAAGTGTATCTGTTGGCTTCACCCAGTATGTATCATCACCCTTTTATTAGGACAGAAAGAAAAAAGACAATCTGTTTCCATCTCTTTGCACCTCACAGTACAACTCTAAGCTATATTTATGTAAGAGATGTCTTTTCCTTCAAATATTAAATTACACACAAAGAATGGTTGAGAAACAACATAATATGGGAAAGCCATTGAAAATTGGTACAGTAGGAAAAAAAATAAATCTGTCTAGTATGACCATGGTAAGGTCTTCTCCCAACATTCAGCAAGCAAATAGCAGTTACCTTCATGAATTTGTAAGATATTTTTGACAGCTTAATCTCATTTAATTCTGTTTATCATTTCTACCAGGATTTCTAAGATGCAGTGAAGTCTTTGAAATGTTTCCTGTCTTTAAAATAGTCATTTCTGACACCATGTCCAGCACATACCAAAGTCTTCTAACATGGATGGACCAATGTCTATAAACTCTAATGAGCCAGTAAAGCTCTAAGCTGTACCACTATAAAATAAGTTTTATTGAAAGACATTCCTGAGTGGTTTAAGTTCTGGGTTTTTTTGTCATCAAGCAACTCGTGGAATCAATTCCAAGATGTCATACCAATAAGAAAATGGAAATCTATGTCAACACATTTTTTTCTCTGTAGCGCTACCAAACATTTAAATATCATAGATACTGCAATACTGCCTTTTCATATAAACATATAACTGGTAAAAAAACCAACCATCCAAAACCGGCACAAAACAAACAAAAATCATCAAATAATCAAACAAAAAATCGAAACACTGCACACAGCAAAAAGAAGAAATGAAACATCAAAACCCAGGTGCCCTCAGAACTGACTCCTGCACTCTTTACTTCTGCATTAAATAGAAATGCATCCAATAAGAGATTTTCAAAAGATGCTTAAGTTCTTGAGTTTGTTTTCACAGGCATCATTTAATTGAGCAATTCCATCTGGAAGTCAGGAAAAAACATTACTTATGAGGCATATACTAAGGCAGGTTACTCAGAGAGGTTCTACACCCTTCAGCCTAAAAGATTTTCAAATCCAGAATTAAGACAACCTGGCGCAACCTGGTGTGACCCCACAGCCAATCATGCTTGAGCAGCTGGAGACTTCTCGAGGTCTCCCCGTTCCAGTTGATATTCTTCTATAGTCCTACATTAGATCATTACTTGTATAAAACATCAAAGAAAGTGTTGGTATCACCTTTGAAAGAGCTGCGTGTTATTAAAATTTGTTTCACTTTCAAAATACAAACTGAACAGTCAGCTGTAGATATAGATCTACTATAGGCCTTCTCAAAACAGTCTCATGGCCTAAAAGGAGACACAGATCAAGGTATTTCAGTCAATTAGAAGTCTTCATTTTACACTCACTTCTGCAGGCTCTTACCCTGAAGTAGTTCATTAGTTCTGAAAACGTTTTGGTTCTTAACATGACAAAGTCAAGTACACGATATAACTAAATGAAATATGAGCATAGTCTTGAGTTTACTACTACAAAACTTGCCCTAAATTTTAACTTTTAGCAAATTATTTCATTTTGAAGTAAATTGTCTTACAATCAAAAATCACCATTTACAATTGGTTGCAGTTACTAATACCTGCCGTTGGAACAGATGACAGGATGAAACCCCAAGAGCAGGTGTATTCTTTAATCCCAGAGTTGTTGGCTGTCAGTTTTATACAATTGCTTTTTAATGAAAGGTACTTACATCAAAAAGAAGCTGTGTTTGGGCAACGACAGGTTTAAAAAAAGAGAGGAAAAAAATTTCCACTGGAAAACTAATTGGTATCCTGCTCATCCTGTGTACAGAGGACGTTTAAAATACTCAATAACAACAAAGTTCATCATTGTTCCAAGAGCATCCTGGGGATAATAAGAAAAACGTAAGATACTGCTTCAATACTGAAGAAAGCTTCATCTTAAAAGAGAATGCATCCTATTGTAAACGGCAACAACTTGGTAATTTTGTTCATTCATATATATAATGCATTTTTTCACTGAGACATGATTTTCCTCCCTCACTTGTGTCTACAAAATGTGAAAAAAATCCTTACTATCTGAAAGTTCATGATTCTTCTCCTTCCTCCTCAGTTCTATAAATCAGTGCTAGAGTCAGCTCCCATGAAAACAAGAGTAAAAAACAGATAATGATAAAACCAACAAGAAATTTCCTTTGACTCTAGTCCCACAAATACTTTGTATAAATCTTTCCCTGCCTCTCCATTTACTAGCAATTTTTTGATTTTTAGGTAGGAAATAATGTATATCAATCCCAGCTTATCAGGACAGAAGACCTTCCCATCTACTCCACAGCAGGCCAGTGATGCATCCAAACAAACGAGGAAAAAGGGAGTACAAGCTCTTCTAGGTTAGATGGAAGCAGCTTCCTTAGTATCTCTGAGGATGAGCAGACTGTAATTTATAATATTCTATACAGTAGAAAATACACTAAAAACTCCTTAGATTTAATTGGAAAGGGGAAAGAAATGACAGGTGTGTTCACAAAACAAACAGAAATGAGTAAGAAAAGGAAGATGACGTTCTTCCAACAATTTACTGCCGGTGTTTACCAGACGAAGAAATCAGATAATTGCAAACAAACACACATTTATGGAGACTGCTAGTCTGCCTAGTATTTAAATAAAAATGTATCACCTAAGAGCAATTATTTTTCTTTCAAGAGTTTTTCTGATACTATTTCGAAGTCTTTCTTTGAAACGTAACTTATAATCCTGATTCATTAAAAATGGTTAAAGAACAGCATATCCAAGAAGCTTATGGATCAAATCCTTTCCTTTTCCTTGCTGAATTTTAATTTGTTTATATTTGTTTTGTTTGGTTTTTGGTTTAAGATATTCTCTACAGATAAGTCAAACAAATACTTCCTGCTGAAATATTAATTTGTGTTAAATTATTTTAGCCCAGACTTTTCTGCTGTGCACTGTTATTTGCAATAAGCATAAAGTAACAATCAATCTAATATTGACATTAAAATTTCATTTAACATAGTATTTTCCTCATATGCATCAGTCTCAGGCATAATTAATGCAGCATTAGCATTGACCTTAACAAATTCCTCTTACCATTAAGTTTGAAGTTACCTAGACTAAATCTAAGATTCCCCCAGCTACCACGAAGTCTGTTATGTTAGATTAAGAGCCGAGCTAATTTATTCAGAAAAGATTACATAATTAAAGACCTTAGATCCATATTACAACAATTGACTATAAAATATTTAGGAGCACTAATTGAAAATCAAATTACTAACTTTTCCCATAAACCTTTAGTCATATGATTGAGCAAAGTTTGGAAGTCCTCTTCTGTGCCTTATCAGTAGCAACTTATGTGTTTCTTATACTGCAGCAGAGAAAGAAAGAATGATTAATTTGTGTGCAATGTAAACATGGAATACAACACAAATCATGGAAAAAGTTTTATTAAATAAGTACCCCTATTAATGTAGTTCATTGGCAGTGACAGAATCAAGTGTTTCCAAGTTACAATAGGGGGAAAAAAATATTTAGACCTGAGAGTAGGGCCCATTTCCATTTGCCTCTGCTCTGGATGGTAGAGTACCTGGAATCTTTGGTGGCAAAATTAGCAGGATAAATGGGTTCAAACCTTTTATCTTATGCTCAAGGAAAAATATTTGAGAAACTAGTAAGACCATGCTGATTTTTCCTGCAGACAGTTATGATATATTAGTTATTAGATATATCAGTTATTATTGGTTATATTAGTTATGCAGCAAGTTTATTACATTTGTTTACCCTCAGTCACTTCAACAATTTTTAAACTTGCAAATGCCAAAAATTTATTTTCTATTCAAAGCTCAATAAATAATCGTAATAGTCTTCTAATTCTTAGTCATTTAGAATCCTCAGTCCTCTTTATATCAACAAGGACTAACATGTCCTATATTAATACTGTCCTTTTCATACAAGGTGAACAAAGTGGCCTGAATGATCCAAGATCATCTATCACTTGCAAAGAAATTCCTTCTGCTGTAGGTACAAGACCCATGTCAGTACACACCCACAAGTGGGTGTACACAACAAAGGGCAACTGCACCTTCCTGAGACTTCTCCCTTAGCTTCTGTCTAGAAGAAGATTCAGGGTAAAAAACTTAACTGTAGAGCATAGAATTTTTTTAATCTTTGATATGTGGTTTATTAGCTAGTATAAAGTAACACTGGAAAGAGATTAAAAGGAATGAAGAAGGTAGCTTGGGGGAAAAAAACATTGACAGCATCTCAGAAATAAAAAAAAAGAAACAAAATGAAGCTCAAACTAGTACTATCTTATAGGGCAAAGCTGACTGAGCCAAAGTGTAAGTAGCTCACTGTAAAAGCTTTATTAGTAACATTTGGTGACCTTGTATATAAAATTCAGACAATTACACAATAGTGACATAATCATAAAAATAGGCTTTCCCTTGATATTCTGTTCCTCCTGCATCAAAGACAGATTAAAGCACAGGTTGCCATATCTAAAAGCTTTAAGACTTCTTTGACATTTCATCTACCACTTATGGACAGCTCAGTATTCACTCCTAACAGAATGGTCATCCGGCAATCCCCTTCAAGGTAACATTCCAAGCTTGGAACATAAACTTTGTTTTCTTTCTGTTTGCCTCTGTAGTGACAAATTGCACCCTATTACTGTAAGTGCACTCTTGTTTTACATGTATTTCATCAGCCTTTACAGACTTTACCAACACATTTAAGACAGTAAGTGCAATTCTCTTCTTTGTTATGACAGTTTTGTACACAGTGACAAGTTTACTGAGCTCTCTTCCTCAGAGAGAACACCACCCAGACAAAAACCAGGTGATGGCACAACTCACTGAAGAAGCTTCCAGTCTAACACAGACTGACACAAGAGCAGAGGAAACAGCATTCTTGCTGGAAATGAGTAAATACACTCTTGTTTCTTGTCTAAGCACGCCTTCCTAACAATGCAAAAGCTGGAAGAACGTTAATCAGAGATGAATCAAATATGTTGGACAGTAAAAGGATGAAAGCAGAAAACTTTCTTTGTTTGTTGTTTTTTTTTCCCCCAAAAAAGCATAAGAATTTTATTGTTTAAGTAAAGATCAGATTATGTCTTACACACGTCAAGCTGTAAAGCTCACAATGCTTCTACAGCTGGAATGGGATGTAATGAAGGATAACTCAGTCTGGTTTCTATTTTATGAAAATCATCACAGAACAGGCAGTTAAAATATTAACCCTTAACATTTCAAAACTGAAGCAACAGTAAGTTGCTTCAGTTGTGTCAGTCAGTTGTGAACAGTCAGTTCACAAGGGCAAATGAATATAAAGCATCTGCAATAATACACCATGTACACAATCATATTTATGTGTGCACTGTACCCCATACCTCTCTTTTGCAATACTGTTTTGTTCTATTTTGCCTACTTAAACCGAGCTGTACAAGCATATGTAATATTGAGCCTTTAAACTTCATCTCTCAATCAAATTCAGATTTTAAGGAACAATATGCCTTTGTTTCCAACTGTTAGTAGAAGCACTGTAATAATGCAAACTGTCAAGAAAACCTACTATTAAATTTCATTGTTATGTCGTTGCCATTTCATATCTAAATCCTCCACCCCAGCATCTCTTCCATTCCTTTTCACCTTGACCATCAAAGCAACTACAGCTAGAGACAAAAACTTTATAGAAGACTATACATTATTTATGTGCTTAAATAATTCATCTGTAATCTGCTTTAAATAATTAGGAAAAATAACACAGAACATATTCTGGATTACTATAATCAGCAAAACAAAAACACTATTAAATCATCAATGTTTTAAACAGTAGCATTAAAAAAAAAAAAAAGAAAGAAAGAGGTACTTCGTATAAAAGGGATCTCATACCCGGGCATTTTACTGTCTGAACTTATAGGAAAGGTTCATATAACCTGGTACCAGCTCTGCAGCTAGCTTTTGGTAAGGAGCTCAGCTCAAAACTTGTCCTATGGTTAGTTTCAGATATATCACCTTTTCTCTTTTCACATTACTACAGATCCAATAAAATCTCCTACTTCCTCCAACACACAATTACAAAGAAATGATCACGGGAAAGTGAGCAGTCTGTGCCTCCTTCGGACAGTAGTCATGAAAGACTACCTCGCAATTTTTTCTCTCAAAATAAGCATTTTTGAAACAGGCAAAGAATTTTTAAGAAATCTACATTTACATGTATACAAATGTACAACTATTTTTCTTATTCAGACTTGTTTTCCTTTTTTCCCCCAAAAATATAGAAAGTCAACTTACTTTACTTTGAAATGAAGTTTCAGAGGTAAAATATAAGACTCAGAACACTTTAGCTTTTTCCACAGGTAGAACTGTATGATGAACCTCTGGCACAACAGCAGTTTTTATGAATTCCCAAACACAAAGAGTTAAATACTGGACAAGCTGAATGTTGAAAGGAGTTCCAATTGTGTGGAATTGGAAATGAAGGAAATGCAAGATGAACAAACACATATATGGAAAAGATGCTCTGAATATGATGGTACATAAGGAACATAAATTTTACAAGACATTTTCAGTGTTTTCAAGAGTAGAGTCCATTGCAACAAGTTGCTAAAATTCTTTTATTCAAAATTGTGGATGTGAGATGTAGAGTTCAAGATTATCAACTCATAGCAAGTGGAATAACAGTTATAGAATAGTAACCTCTATGCCTTACAGTACAAATTTTGGAAACATTAGCTTAATCAAAACCAAAAGTAAACGAAGTGCTGATAGCTTTTTTTTCTGAGCATATCCATTCATAGCCTGTCCAGTCTCACATTAACATGGTTTTAATTACTCTCCATCAACAAGATTGGTTTACCTGTGCACTTGTCTATGTGAAATGAATATAAATATTACAGTATCACCTATGCATTTAAATCACAAAGCTCATCAACTTCTGTTGGCAAGGTGAAAGATAAAAGCTACAGAAGGTCCTTCCCAGCCTCTGTCACTAATGATAAACAGCATTAAATGCTTCTGCAGACACTAATGCTGCTATCTTGGGAACACAGGCAGCCACCATGAGAACTTTACAGCTTCACTAATCATACTCTTGTTTGTCACAGAACACCAAATAATATCTCAACGAGAAAAGGCAATAAATATTAACAGCTATGAACAAAGGAAGGTCACATTAATATGTAGATCTTTAAATACAAGATGCTTTCTTCATTAACTAAATAACTTGTTCATTATTATAGAGTGTCAAGGGGGCGTAAGGGAGAAAATACATTAAAAAAATTTCCTGATTGAGAGGTTTAATATATTATCTACTCAACATTTAATATTTATACAATAGGGATTTTTGCTTGCTCTGTGTTTAGTTCAAGGTTGTAAGATGTTTGTATTGTCCGTTTTATAACCTGTGCATTTTGGTTCCATTTGCATTTACCTACTTTTTTTTGTCTTACCTAAGTTCCAGGTTTTTTTTTTTTCCTTCTCTAGTTACAGAGAATGTTGATGGCATATCTGGACACTGTCCTGTTTCTGATCACACAGCCACAGTGATGGTTTTCACCTTGCTTCTTTCCAAGAACTAGATGGAAATATCCCTACCATGAACTGCCAAATACTCCTTTAAAAACACAGTATCGGATGGACTTGAGATGTCACCCGTGCCCCAGTATGTGGATTCATGCTTAGGTCTTGGCATTCATCTACTCCAACAATACCTTTATTACACAAATGCTTGGCAAAGGATTAGCAAGAACAAAAGGGAAAGAGCACATCCAAGCTCCACTGTCTCTTGTATAATGCTATTCCTAAATACATTGCTTACACATAAGAAAAGCAGCCTTTTG
>VXAU01000942.1:0-50920 GCA_013399695.1 Formicarius rufipectus | reverse complement strand
CCACTAAAATTCAGCTACAGAAACCCATGACAGAAGGTTTTACCTGGAAGCTGTCTCTGACTGTAGCTGTTTGAAGATTGTTAACTCTGAGCCTCCTTCTTGGAATGCCACCTCTCTTAGGTTTGGGTTAAAAGTGAAGGATAAGTTTGCAACTCACCAGGCAGTGGTCTGTTTAACATTCTACACTGGGCATCACTCGGGTATGACAGACACTGCAAACATTTCTCTGTCGCACTAAGACAGAGTCAATGAGGTGCCAGTGCTTGGATCGAGGATCCATCCAGGTTGACTTCAGACTGTCTTTCTGTTGAAAGACAGTGTTGGTAACGGTGAGCTACCGCTCCGCACAAAACTCTAGTAGGAGGCATTCGCTGTCATTGCAGTTTCCAACACCATGCTTACCTAGCACTCCTTTCCAGGCTTCAGAGTTCCTTTCTACTCTGGCCTTGAAGTCACCAAGGATTATGATTTTATCATCTGCAGGAACCTTTTGGGTAAGGCGGTGCATGTCAGTGTAGAATTTGTCCTTTTCCGCAGGGTCAGCTTGGAGAGTTGGGACGTATATGCTGAAGAGAACATGTTGCTCATTGTGTAGTGGGAGGCGTAGGGAAATAATGCGGACGGAATAACCTGTCGGCAAGTTTTCAAGTTTGGAGTTGATGTGAGTTTCTAATCATGAAACCAACTCCTGAAAGGTGACTTTTGGTTTTGGGTTTGCCTGACCAATAGAGTGTGTAGCCGGCACCATGTTCTTTAAAAGGCTGCCTACCTCGTGGAGATGAACTTCACTGAGAGCAGCAATGTTGATGTTGAGTTGTGCCAGTTCGTGGGCAATTAGGGCATAACAATGCTCAGGACGTCCACTATCTGCAGTATCAAGCATGGTTCTGATGTTCCAACATGCCAGTGTCAATTTGAACACACCTTTGGAGATGGGTGTTTGCCTTTGTCTCTTTGCCTTGGTTTGACCGCTTTGGAAGATGCCTGTTGACCGCGGTTCGCCAACCAGGTGAAGGGTGGAGATGAGCTTTGGTTAGGCTACCTTTTCTAGGCCCCTCTCTGTGTGGAGCAAGCAGTGCTCTCCTTGAGAAAGGTTGCTTGGTCATTCAGGATGTTGCTGCACAAGACTGTCATCTGCAGGGTCAATCTCGAGTGACCAACGTCCTGACGCTCCTGCATGCAGGGTTGGGTCTGCAGCTGCCAGTGCCCCTCATTGCCGGCCGTTTTGTCCCTTGCCTGTTGCTGCAGGGCTTTGCAAACATGAGTGAAGCCTTCAAACCTGCACAGTGGATTTTTTAGGTGAGGCACAGTGTGCACAGAACTGGCCCCACCCTTTATTCCTTAGGTTCATCTACCAGGGCCTAGTGAGCTTGGATGGTGACAGCGAAATCCTCATGATGCAGGTTAGTTAGAGCATCCTTCTCTTAGATGGATGGCCTTACAGGGCTAAGAGAGCTTCATCTGCCCGGGATTGGAGTTAGAGTTGCCCTTCTCCTAGGATGGCTGCCAGAAGGCTGATGAGCCCATCCTGCCCGAGGACACATTTTCTCTGACCCTTCAGTTGAGACCTAACCAGCATGGGAGACCCTACTGGAGGCACATACCACTGCCAGCACAGCTCACAACCTCATACGGGCACGCAAGCTTCTCCCCCACGACAAGGCGGTGTCTTTGGAGAAGCCAACACCGTTATGTACCTGTTAACCACAACTAGACAGGATATACCTGAAGTACATCACAGCAAATAAGGAAATTCATTAGTTGGCAAGTGCTGTTCAGCAAACCATATTCTGCAAGAATCTTTACAATGCAATTCATGCATTTTAAAATTAAGGTTATTACAGTAGTGAAAGCATAGCTTTCTTAGGAACCCTTATGGCCCCATTGCACTCACACACACAGAAGGTGAAGATAGTCTGAAACATAAACAATTTGGTTTTGTCTGAATTTGTCTATTATAGATCACCCATATATCTACAGCTTCCAAATAGCACTAGTCCTTTTTCAAACTGGCTCTTGACGCAAGTTTCAGATCCAGAGAGGCCTCACCTCAACATGCCATTGCTTTCCCAGAGCGTTGACCACTCTCCCTTCTATGGGCCTGCGGCAGGCTCCACAGATAGGGATCCCCATCTTGTCATGGCATGGCAGGCAATACAGCTCTCCCTTCAGCTCTCGAGCCTCAGCAGTCAGTTCCTTCCTGAAAACACAAACATTCCCTTAAGTAAGAACACCAAGTGAAGCCCTTTAATGCCCAGGATGAAGTTTTGGAAGACTAAACTTGAAAGTTAACTTAAGCAACACTCATGCTACAAATGCAGAGTCATAAAGTTAAGCTAGTGAAATACAGTTATTGACAACTCATCTTTCTAAAACTGCTTTCTCAGTTTGCCAGACAAGAATATGTGTGGAATATCATGTCTTCAGCTACATACTCTTGCAGAAATACAAGGTGCACTTATATGTGGAACAATGAAGTGCCATCGAGCTAGCTTTGAGCTGGAGAGCTCAGGTACAAGGACCATCCCAGCAGTGCTCAACACTGAGTCACTTACTTGCAATGTTACCCAATCCAGGGCAGTACTGTGTCCCAGTTACACAGCCTTTGTGGTGAGTAATTCAGGTCAGATAGTACCAGCATGGTTAATGGCCTGTGCCAGAACACTGACACAGCTCACCAAGTTACCTTTTTTTTTTCTATGCAGGAATTCAAAGTGAAACTATTTTGAAAAGCCTGGTAACTGCTATCTTTGGACAACACTACCATGGTAATCTGGACACGGTCTTTCAGGTACATTCATACTGAGGAAGTATTTTCATTTTCATCATAAAGTAGTGTCATTCAAGGTTAGAATAAGAGAATATTCAATGGCAAAATAAAACTAAAGTTCCTGTAGGCTTTTCAAATTTATTTCAATTTCTCCTCACCCAATTTCTATTCAACAATGTGAAGGCAGCAAAGTTCAGGCCCTGGGAAGGACTGCAGTGCTGACTGAACTGTTTCTCTCTCTTCTTTTTTGTCAGAGTTTACAGTATGAGAACATACCCACAGTGGGTGCAGTTGAAGTGATCCGGATGGTAGGAATCATTCCTAAACATTAGAGGCTGCTCATCAATTATCAAGTGGCACTTCTGACAAATGTACTTGCCCAGTCCCTTAGCTTTTTCACGGTTATGGCAGGGCCTGCACAGATGCCTGGTTGAACAAATGAAAGAAAATAAATTTTAAAAAATGCTTTCTCTTAAAACAACATACAGTGTATACTGCAGGAAGCACTTTATTTAACACAACTGTCTTCCAAGGTCAGACTAAACACAATTATGGCATCCAGTGTTTCAGAACAATTGCACAGAGAAGAATACGTGGATAGAGCAGTCACAGAGCTATATTTCCTTGGAATACTCCTTCAACATTCACTGATTTACATCCTATCAAAGACATTACACAATTATCCTTCTAGGAATCCTTTCCAATCCTTTTTTGAGAGCTGGGCAAGGAAAGGTGGCAACACCCTTTCTATATTACTAACCATGGGATCTAACCATAACAGAGGCATTATGGAACTGGGAGGGAGTCAAGGACAGAGAATAAAAAGTATTAAACTAAAGTGCATTGCTTGCATGTTTTTACCATGGCTGGTTTCCTTAGTCTTCAATAGCTAGGATGAACAAAAGACCATTGAATGCTGGCTCTTCGGCCTACAAATTCCTTTTAGTCCTAAGTCAAAGAAAATAAAGAACTATGCAATTTGTAATTTTGTGTGGTATAAATCCAACTGTGTTCCTATCACAAATTCTAGAACACATTACAAGTACATTCCTGAATAGGGAGATAAAGCAAGTTTCTGGTAGAAAAACTGAAGACAAAGGCATAAAAAAACCCAAACTTGTGTAAAGGCTGATGGAACCCACCAGTTTTATCCCAATATTTGGGAGCTCTGAGGAGATGATGTTTAGTTTACTAGCCTATTATCCAACCCTCTAACTGCAACACTGTGTACTGGGAAGAATTTATGACAAAACAAAAATGACAAACAAATTATTTCTGTGGGTTGCTTTGTCCCAAAACTAACAAGCCTGCTTAATTCCTTCCACTGTATCACTATGTCAAACACTCGCTGAGACTTACAGGTCATTCTCAAAACACACCAGACAAAAGGAAAAGTTCAAATGGAAAGGGCAGATTTATGGATGAAGCAGTGGGTTCTTCACAGGGTCGCTTCCCAAATTCTGCTGTGATGAATCACTTACCCTTAGATCTGTAAAACAAGGATAAGAATACAACACAGATGTTGTTGTGAGACCTCAAACACTTATGGCTCTCAGCTGGCAGGCGCCTAAGTCCTAAGTATCGTTATTATTCTCTCCAAATCTTGGCCCTCCTGTCAGTAAGTCTCTCTGTCCAGGGTGGGAACTACTGTCTGCCCAGACAGAGTCCAGAAAAAGCAGACAGCACCCCATTATAGGGAAACATGCAGCTGTGCTCATCTCAGCATAAAGGCATCAATTTTATTCGGCAGTGTCAAATGCAGAGTAATTATACAGGGCAGGACATGGGGACCCCAAAGCAAATGTCCTGAAAGAAATCACTCTCATTCGGCTGAATGATATGCCTTCAGCCATTTGCACTGATAAACCACTATCAACCCTCTACCCACTCACAAACCCTCTGCCCTCCCACAGACCCTCCTCTATTGCAAGCACAGGGAAGTGCTGGACAGGCTAAGCTGTTACCATAGCAGCTTCCCCTCTCCCCCTTCCCCTCACCCCTCCCATCATTATGGAATTATCCTATTCTGAAATGCCCTGTTGTGCCTATTAATACTACATTTCCCTCAAACAACGCTTCTCTCCATTCTCCTGAAAGTGACTCCAAGGAGTCTGTGTTCATGGCTGGGAGTTCAGTAGCAGCCTTCAGAAAGCACCATGAACACTCGAATATTCATGCAGGATGTTCAGATTGATACCACCAGCAGCAGCACTCCCAGTGCCAACAGCTCAGCTGGGATGAAGACTGCTCCTCATTGCCAGGGTGTCCTCTTCCCTGCTTTTTTGTGTGATTGAGCTGATAATGCACTATCAGAGCAAGGAGGACATTATATAGAGGGGCTCTCCTCTCCACCCTCAGCAACTCTGCAAAAGCGTGCTCTTTTGGGATCATCTTGTTTTCTCCATTCTGCTTCTTCTTTGGTTTACTGTCATCAGGAGTTCCATGAGATTTCCCCCCAAAGGACCCTACACTCCACCCACAGGACTACACTGTAGAGAGGTAAGAGATAAAATCTTGTTAAGAGGGGCTTTAAAAGCTTTCTTCTTTTAGAAGCATTTCTTAGGAGCTTTCCTAATGGCATTAGTTTTAGCTAGTGCCAGTGAGGAGCAAAGACACATATTGAGATGGACGAACATAATGAAAATGTCTGAAACTAAGAATAGACAGCATTTTTTGAATTTCAAAGAATAATTTCCATGCCTTTCTTTACATTGCTTCTTAAAAACAAAAATATTTTCAAACTTTTGTACATAGCGTATATCTATTTGTGCCAGTGATATGGTATGCCCAATGCTGATACTGCTTTCATGCTCACAAAAACAAAGTACTTCAGCTGAAGTGTGGTGGGCTCAGCAGGGAGCGATTTTCAGGAGAATAACTTCAGTCAGACGCAGACTATTTCTAATGAAGAGTACTTGGAGAGAAAGATACGAGACACTCCTATTTGACAAGACACTAAACCCATAATCATAGCAATGGACAAAGTAGTGTAATCACAAACCAGAAACTTCTTTAGCTGAGGGCAAGAATAGGAGTATCTGATATCCACCACAAACCCAAACAGAGTTCAAATCTCTTTGCAGTGTGTGTTATAACAGAGCTCCAAACTAGCCAAATAACTAACTTATAACAAGCTAAAGATTTCTTCCCCTAGTTAACTGTTTCATTAATGACAGATGGAGCACCTGCTGAGAGAGTGATTGCATTACATCCACATTGACACATTCGTGGATTGTTGTCTTCTTTGTTTCTGAGCAGAAGAGAATTGGGGCATAAAATATGGTCAGTGTGCACACACTTGGAATGAGCAGAGACATTCTCATTACAGCTCAGCCCTGGGAAGCCTGGGATAATGGCTCCTTCCAGAATAGCGCTCTGTTTAGCAACATGTAAATCACTCAATAGTCACACAATGCCAAGAGGGGAATCAAAGTGGAAATTATTGGATAATGAGCCAGACTCCTAGAGGAATTTTCTGTCTGTGGAGTCACAGCTTCTTGTACCACATAGCTTAACGCAAATTAAACATTCTAGGTAATTTGGGAAGGCTTCTAACTTGCTCTCAGCATTTATATACAGACTAGTACAACAGGGTTTCTAGGACTCCCAGTGCTCTTTTTGTAAGCATTAAAAAAACCCCAACAAAAACAAAAAACAACAACAAAAAACCCCAAACCAAACCAAAAAAAAAAAAAAAAAAAGAAGAAGAAGAAAAAACCTAAAAACATTTATTTTAATTTGATAAGATAAAACCAAGGGAAATAGAAGTGGAACTGTAAATAAGAGCAGAGGGTTTTCGACACTGTCTATAGAACACACTGTCAGAGAATTATTACTTACATGTTTTCAACAAAATGCTACAACTTTACAGAAGTTCTAAAAATAAGCCAACAATTAACTCCAGTGACATTAACTTTTTTCCTAACCTACACCACAGTTTTCACCCAATAAGCTGAATTGTAAAATAAATAAAAGCTTTAATTATAATTTCCTTCTAATTTAAAACATAAGCAAAACTAGAAGGAGGATCACCTCCCTTTAAAATGATTTCTAATCATTAAGTAAAAAAATACCTTCCTTCCCCTTGCTATCAAAAGTGAAGTGGGTAATAGCAGTTCTCCTATGAGAAGGCACTCATTTGCAAAGACTGAATTTATTTCAATTTTATCATCTGTTTTAAACCTCTCTCTTCCTGATGCTGATATACTGGGCTTCTTAGATAGCTCTGACATTCTCCTTTTTATTCCACCTCACAGCATTTTGCACTGAAAGCAGGTCTGGATAGAAATTCATGGCAGACTCACTGCTGCAATCAGTGAGGACAGAACTCTCAGCTTGCAAGTCTTGCCTATTCAAAGTCTGGCACTGACACTCAAATGAATCTGAACCCTCAAGATACTCCTTAGGTAATCAGCTGAAACAGAATTGGTTCAATGTATCATGTTACAAGCCCCTAATAATTAGCTGCAAACTGGGAAAACTCTGCTTACTGCTTCTCTTCCTGAATTGATTTAAATCGAACAAGAGCCATCCCAGTCTGTTCCACTAGACAACTTTTGCTTCTGCCTTTTCAGCTGCTCCAAGACAGCATTTACTGCTTGCTCAGGTGTCAACACCATGGATTAGAGTAATATTTAGCCACAGACCACCCCACCACTAACAGATGACCAGAAACATCACCTGACTACATTTTGCAGATGAAAAGCATAATTAAACAATGGGCCTGACACAAAAAAAGGTTTAATAGTGATTAATAAAGTGATACGCACTGTTGCAAATTAACAGTAAAAAGACATGGTCTCGTGTATTTCTCCTTTGGTATGCAACCGAAAAACACATGTTTAAACTAGTTCCATCCAGGGAGGACAAATATTTGAGTTAACATTACCATCACATACGAACTTCAAACTCTTATGTTCGAGAATACCTGCAAGTCCTACTTTGTAAGGGACAAATGAATACTAAAAACTGTAGGTGCCTCTGCAAATCTGTGAGCTTTAGACAAAAAAACCAGGCCATTTTCCTTCTGTACATGAAACCGGGACTTCACATTTATTTTTACAAATAAATTGTCCCTTGGACAAAAGGGCTGTATAGTCTTCCCTGTCCATGCAGTTGCAAGTAATGGCAAGATAATAACTTCTTATTAAGATTCAAATCCAGAATACCCAGGCAATGCATGGAGTAAGAAGGACCCTCTGTGGCCATAGGAAGAAATTTCAATTTCTGAATTCCATTCAGTCTCCCTTCTGCTGTGAACCAAGCAGAAGCAGTCCAGTACATGAATCCCTAGCTGTTGCAGTTCTCTGTTCACCTGAAAGTAACAGCAGACAAACAGAAGATGCTAACTACCTTGGAATTTTGCTTACATTTTGCAACATGTTTGTCTGTCCTTAGTCCCATTTCAGTTTTTCGATTACCCCAATATTTTTAAACATCTGAATAAGGATTTAGGTTGGGAAGCTGGATGCACTGTATATTGGATATATTTAAAGACGGACTGAATAATACAGAGAAATGGTCAGTCAGTACAAAATGCAGTGGTGAGCACAATAGAGGTACCGTCACACATCCTGTAACAGCTCTGAGGAATCCAAGAAACAGAGATGATGATGCTGACATTTCAGACAGCCTGCATTTCCCCCTCACCTACACCCACTGATGATCAATGTATAAAACACCATGGGGAGGTGCCCAGAAAATCTTACCACTTTCTGTTGATGCTGTTCAGGACACTGCAAACACAGACTGGCAAAGCTAAGCTCAGCTTTACTAAACTGTACTTGGAAAAGGTCCTGAATAAGCTACAGTGGAGTCCAGACTTTTGAGGGAGGAAAAGTGATAGCTGTGTTGAGAGAAAAGCTGCAGCGAAGGATGACACTGACAAGTGACTGACAGCTTGGGCATTATTAATCATCTTTGGGTCAATTCAGTGTCAAATGTGAAAACTTTGCTCCCATATTGAAAATAGGTGTATTTGACTTAAATACAGGACATTAGACTAAAAAAATCCTCAAAGATTTCCAGGAACCCTGTGGATTTTTTTAATAACAGCAATACCTGATCTGTCTTCCACCTCTTCTAGGAAGAAGACAGGTATTCTAAGCTAGGTCACATTACCTGTGCTCAGAAAACCTGACTCATTAGGAGCGCCTCAGTCCTGAATCAGGATTTCAAATTACAACATGGCAAACACTTTCTGGCTAGACATACAAAGTCCACTTCCACTCCTCTTAACTAGACACAAACATCTCACTACTTGGTTATACAACTCATCACCAGCAAGCCAGCTCTTTATCAATGTTCCCTCCACAGGAATTACTGGTCTGGAAAACCCAGCTGAGCAGGCAGTATTCAGAATTTTAATAAAAGGGTTTATACTCAGACTGACCTGCCACATTAAACACCGAAACTAGCAACAGGAGACATTGCTATTTCCATAGGTAGTTTTTCGGGTATTTTGTTGGGATTTTGTTTGGTTGGTTGGTTGGGCTGTTGCACAAACCCCGGCTCTTTTGTAATATACTGTCTTAACTCTTTCAGGTTTAGGGGTTGTTATTTTTTTTCCTTCAAAATTGTGGGGAAAAATGAATGGCCCAGCAGATTCAAGCCTACTCTTCAACTGCTCAAATAAATCAAATTTTGTTCTGGAAACACCAGAGCAATGTGGCAAAGAGACACACATTGAGAACATCCTTTTTGCCACTTTCTACTTCCTGGACTTCATCCTGGCTTTTGCTGGCAATGCACTGGCTCTTTGGCTCTTCATCCGGGACCAAAAGTCAGGCACGCCTGCCAACATTTTCCTGATGCACCTTGCTGTGGCTGACCTGTCCTTTGTGCTGGTACTTCCTACCCGGCTGGTGTACCATTTTTCTGGAAACCACTGGCCATTTGGTGAGATCCCTTGCAGACTCACTGGCTTCCTTTTTTACCTCAACATGTATGCCAGTATCTACTTCCTCACATGTATCAGTGTTGACCGTTTCCTGGCCATTGTGCACCCTGTGAAGTCCATCAAGCTCCGCAGGTCCTGTTATGCCCATGTGGCATGTGCCTTTCTGTGGGTCATCGTTGGGGTGGCAATGGCACCTTTGCTACTCAGTGTGCAGACGGTTCAGATGGGAAACACAACTGTCTGCCTGCAGCTCTACAGAGAAAAGGCTTCAAGTCATGCCCTTGTGTCCTTAGCAGTGGCATTCACCTTCCCATTTGTTACCACAGTGACTTGCTACTTACTCATTATCCGAAGCTTGAAGAATGGGAACAGAGTTGAAAAACACCTGAAGGAAAAAGCTGTCAAAATGATCATCATGGTCCTGATGATCTTTCTGATTTGCTTTGTACCTTATCATGTCAATCGCTACATTTATATTCTCCATTACAATGGGACCAAAGCTTCCTGTGAAACACAGCGTATCCTAGCCCTCAGCAACCGCATCACTTCCTGCCTCACCAGTCTCAACGGGGCCTTTGACCCAGTCATGTATTTTTTTGTAGCGGAGAAATTCCATGAAGCTTTGTGCAATCTGTTTTGTATTAAAAAGACAGTAATGCTGCCTCAAACATATGAGGGTAAGACAAATGAAAGCTCGCTAAGTGCTAAATCTGAACTGTGAACATGACTCTTGTCACTGCTTTGACTTAAGGATGCTCTCTCCCACCAAAAGCTGAGCACAAATAGACAGCGAGACAGTCCACCCAGAGTCCAACTCATCCCAAGAAGGGAAGTTCTGTTGGTTTTGTGGAACTGCAACTAGCAAGAACTCCTCTGACAACAGAGATCACACATCCTTGTCTTAGTGAAACTGTAGAGAGAAGGACAGTTCTACTGATTTCCAAGATGTGAAACCGAGGCTTGAGCACTTAGGAATAGGCAAGGGGGCAAAGAGGGAAATGGACCTTTTTTCCACTTTTTAAAAATAACTTAATTCCCAAAGCACTCAGTAATGACTCTTCTTCTGCAAAATGCACACAGCCTTCTTTAAAATTTCATATTGTGCCAGAAGTAGAGATCCACTCCTGAGACAGACCTGTCTGATGAAAAAGCAGCACATCTTTCCCAAGTCTCTGAATGCAAAGCATTTACACATAGTAGAGAGGAAATTGGTACTAAACAGTGACAAGAAAAAAAAAAAAGACCAAACTGCTGAGATGAACCCAGTGTGGACTGGAATTAAGATAGGACTTACAGTGTGGGTTTGGTTTTTTTTTTAATTCTTCCCATCATTCAGAACTGGAGATGAGTATGAAACTTCTCACTACCTTCCCTATCTGTCCTCTGCTATTGTCTCAAAGCTGCAGACAGTAGTTGGACAATATTAATACACTGTCCCTTTCATGCAGTTCCCTGAAAAACCCCAGGTATCCTGATAACCCTCAAAATGAGGAGTTGAAAAGGGCTGTTTAGGAATACAGCATTCATCTCTGCTGAATAGTGAATTGTAAAAATATGACCCTAAATAGTAGAAATGAAGAAAAAGTAAGTATTTGAATAAGTGAAGTCTACTTGGTCCATCTTTAGGATGGTTTATAATTTCTTTTTTTCTGACTTATCTAGCAAGACTATTCCTTCCCTGTGGATAAAGCAGAGATTACTCTCACTTCTCTGCTTCCAACAGAATATGTTTGGAAATGACAGGCAGACTACAGAAGACCATGTACAATAAGAAGGGTGAAAAAGAACACAAGGGTTTCTAATAATATTTACTAGAAGACTGCTTCAGTGCTATGGAGATAAACATTATAGGAAATCATGAGACAGGTGAAATGTATTTTTATGAGCTCCTTACCATTGTAGATTTGGCCCACAGAAATCAAACATACTTTATCTTGCTTGAATCGCTTCAGTCTTGACTGTTTTCCCAAAACACCCTAATTACTACCCCAGCAGCCCATTCTAACAAACTCAGGTGTCAAAAGAACATCTATTATGCCCAGCTCCAGCTGGTACAAAGGTACAGAAGTTGCATACAGGATGGAAGAGGAAGTTGAGAGGACTACCTGCCGAACAGGGTACAAGTATATAACCTTTCCTTCCTTTCCTCACCAAAATATAAACTCCACGACAGACTACTAGGCTTTGCTCATGACATATGAAAGCCTAAAATTAGCTGTGCTTTGTGTACTATCTGCTAACTGCTGGATTGTTTTATTTTCTTATCATGGCATGCTTTTGTATAAGCTCTCTTTTGTGTTTTTATTTCTTACTTTTTAATTAAAATGTATTAATCGACCTCCAGGACTCATTTTTATATTTCTGAATATAAAACTAATGACTACAGAAGACCAGTGGAATCACATGCTGAACAGATGTTGCTGTAATGATAGTGTCCTTTGTCTATAACTCTGAGTTCCTTCTCAGCAGTTTACTTGATAAATAGCCTGCCTGGAATCACATAATCCCTTTTTCTCACCTACTATTCAGCTTTCTGCTTTAAATCCCTTCCTTCTGCCTGAAATCCCTGCCTTCTGCCTGAAATAACTTTCTTTTCCAGAACCCATCCACTAGATACTAAAATCTGAGTTTCTGCATATTTCATTGGATGAAGAATACCATTCTTTATTCCGTTTCCCATCTAACAGGTTACTCCTTAAAGCTTCTTCTGTACCCTTTCAAGCATTTCCTCTGTGTACAACTAACTGACCACACTCAGCATCTCACTGCTGTATCAATAATCCACTGATAAAACTTTGCAAGCTTCTTCTCTACTTTACCTGCCAGCATTCTTCACAAAGCCCAGGTCAGCAAGGGTTATGTCACAGAGCTCACAGCGGAAACATTCTGGGTGCCAGTTGTTGTTCATTGCCTTGATAACACGTCCAATAATGAACTCACCTGCAAAAGGAAAGCATCAGCTTGAGATGCATCAGAAAACAGTCATCAAAATCTACTGTCTTCATAAACCTTTCACTTCAATTCCACAAGTACTATTACAGTGACTATTACTAACTTTGACAAAACCTCAATGAATACCACAACCAGAATACCCCAAATCACTGCTGGTATCAAGCTTCATTTCCACCCAGAGCTCCTGCTCCGTAAAACGACATCAACAATCCCAGCCCCGAGCTGGATGTCACAGCAGTGCTGAGAGGTTTGCACAGCCCTGTAGCTGTTAATCCCATGGTGATGGCATGTGCCACATCTTACCACATTCCCCACAGCAAGGAGCAAACAGCATCTGAAAGTCATGCTCACAGTACTTCCGACCTTCAAACTGCGAACAAAACAAGAGAAGGAACCCTCATGAGTAACTGAACTACTTTTACATCTTGACAGTTCAGCATGATTTTTCCATTGAAATGTCCAATGAGTCAAGGTCACTCGAGTTTCCTGGTTCTAGCCCACACATACCTGTTTTTCAACTTCTAAAGGTTTTTCTTAAAGAAATATCCAGATATGGCTTCAGCCTCATAGGGAATTTGCACAGCAAACAGTTAAATTAACAGCAATGCTGCTACAAGACAGTAAAAATCCTGAAGAATCACAGAGTACTATTCCTATAGTTACCTTTAATTTCATTTTTGCTTTAGTTTAGTTCAGAACTACTCTTCCTACAAGAGGTTAAAACTCATGTTAAAATAAAATGCCGTATGTTTAAAATAATGTGTTATTCATAATATGTGCTCACACATACTCTGTAAAAAAATTCCAGATTAATTATTAAATGGATTCACCTATTTCAGTTGCCCAACTGGAAAATTTTGATACAAAATGTCTAGAATAAAGAGAAAAAATCACTTATGTGTATGAAATATTAAGGCCACATAGGAGGGGACTTTGAGTAGCCTTGTCTAGGGGAAGGTGTCCCTGCCCATGGCAGGTGGTTGGAACGACATGGTCTGTAAGGCCCCTTCCAATCCAAACCATTCTACAATTCTGTGATGATTAAGAAACACTTATAGTTCTCTTTTTGAAATGCCTCTCACTCAAAGAGCAGCTTTCGATGATACTGAAGGAATAAGTGAGAAGAAATAAAGGGAAATTAAGTTGGAAGCGCCTTCAAATAATGGCCATAGAGGTTTAGGACTAAGAAATTACTCATGAAAGAAAAATGAAAATTCTCATTTCTGGCAGAATTTTCCCCTAATTCCTTGCAATTTAATGAAGATATTTCTCTTGTATTCCACACAGTTTGAGAGCTCACCTCATAAAAGAGTCCCTCTGGAAACTGCCGAAAGCACTGAGCACAGACAAAGCAGTTCTCATGGTAGAGCTCCCCATTGCTGTTGACAACCCGCTCCGCAGGATCGAACCGTGCCTGGCAGCGCTCACACACTGCATTTGCCAGAGCATCCGACATATTACTGCAATGAGGACAGGAGGAAGAGGAGGAGTAATTGTCAGAGACAGTAACATGAGAATAGCCATGTCATCCAAGCTTCCCCAATGCCTGTGAACACATTTCTACTGCTTGAAACTCCCTTTTATATGAAAAGAAAAAAAAATCAGTGAGTCAATTAAGGACAGGCATGAGTTAGAAATAATGTTATGGCAACTCAGATGTGGCAGATGAGGTCATGTAGCAGACTTACCTATTACACACTTCTAGCTACTTCACCAGTCTTACACCCTACTATGTACTCCAGCTAATAGCTCATAGCAAATATTCACATTTTTAAATAAACCAGAAGTTTGGAGGGCAGCAAACTGAATGATTCTGACTTCTTGGGATTTCCTGTCTCAGGATTAGACATCTGAGGATTTTCTGATGTGTAGTAAATGCAGTCTCCCCTTCCCTGGAGGAATTAGCAGGGCATTCCCCCTCTACATGCCTCTGTCTTCCTGACAAATTAGTTGAAACTCTCAAACTGTTAGAAAGACATGGGAAGAGAGAAGTCCCTCTTGCTGGCCTGGCCAATTCATCAGCTTCATTTCTTGGAAACTGAGGCTAAAAATCCCCCAAAGCTGCACTTACAAATTACATAATTAACACTTCCTCGATCTCCCCTAAAATATGGAATGACCCCAACCTCTTCCACAAAATTTTCATGCTTGCCATCATGCTAATCTAGGTCAATGCAGTTTTAAAATCATGTATCACATATCCAATGGGGATGGAAAAACTGTAAGATAAGTCTCAGTTTCTTGTTGCAATGTAATCTTTCTTTTAACTACCTGACCGTCCAATAATATAAAAACTCAGTATCGTTGCACTTTTAGATACAGAAAAACTATTTTATGCCTTCTGGGCACCTTTTGAGTTCCATGATTGGAAAGATTACAACTTTGTAAGTGGGAGTATAAAAAATTTCCAGCATGTTAAAAATCCTCAGACTCTTTGTATAGTACGTTTCTTGAAGTACACAACGTAATTATAAAAGATGGATTGGTTTAAAAGTTGTTTTTCCTTCTTTTTATATTCAAAGCTACTCTGAGCTGAATGTCCATTGTTAGTGTTATTCTACAAACTATCATCCTACTTTCCACGCCTCTTCACAGAGAACAGTAATTCAATAAGCATATTTCAGTAACAGAAGATTCTCCTTCCTCTGGTCCTCCCACAAAATATGCCACTGTCTGCATCCCAGGGCTTTGTCCTTTGAGCCCAACTGGACTGAGCAGGCAGCTACCTCATACTTCCACGGCAACAAAACCAGCCCTGCACTCCAGCTGGCTCAGCTAAGCCAAGTGTCTCCCCTCTGCAGCCTGCTGTAATCCTACACTGTGACCTGGAGCAACCACTCAGTAAAAAGAGACTTTCCTTCTACTGCTTCAGTTTTAAGGGAAGCAAAAACCAAGGGAGATTGTAATAATTTCAAGAATGGAGTACCACTTCAGCAGAAATTTGTTACAGCTTGTTTCCTTATTGCAGTACAAAGGAGCTTTAAAAACAGACATGGAGCAGAATTATGGACAAGCAGGAAATCTTGTAATTTCATAAACTAGAGATCACAGGTTAAAGAAACATTTTTATCTTGACACAGTATCAAAGGAATAGGTCATCACAAAAACACCAGTGTTTGCAGCAAAGCTGAGAGACCTAATGGGCCTGGTTTTCAGTAACCACTCTCTCAGTTACACCATGCCAATGTGTGCCAGGACTTGAAAATTTAATCTTCCCACAAAGTATTTTTTCCCTCTTGAAAAATTTGATTCCAGAATTGCAAGACTTAAGCCAGCCAACAGCCATGATTAAGAAAAACTCATGTCAACATAATGGAAAAATCTCCTTTAGGAAGAAAACCAGGCAAGTGAGAAAGCATTATCCTCTACATATTAACAACAAAGCACCATCTAAGGTTGTGTTCAGTGGGTTTTTCCTTTTAGAAATATGACATCAACATTCTTAAAAATCTTGGTTTTCTTTTTCCTTTCCCCCAAAAGACCCATCAGTGCCACTACCAACTTGCTGGGTGAACTCTGCAAGACCAGAGCTGCCAACTCCACAATGGCAGTTCACAACGACTGCAGCCTCCAGCTCACATAGCCACGTTTCTGTGTGAAACACAGCACAGCAGAGCCACTTCACACCATGCCCCAGGGAATATACTTGTCCCAGGAGAGATACCCACACAAATCCCATGGCTGTGTTTGCAAGGACAAGGACTCACTCAGGATGCTGCTGTTGACACTGACAAGATTTCCTCAAGGGCATAAGGAAATGATAGACAAGGTTTGTGACTGAGCTGTCCATTCAAACAAGCTAATGAGTGGGACTTGTTACCCATACAAGAGAAACTATCAGTCCAGGAAAATTTTAAATAAAAGAACCAGTACACAAAATAACACACTTCTCTGCCACGGCTAAAACCCAGCTGAAATTTGCTGGGGAGAACCACACTATTGGGAGTCAACTAAACACACATCTGCTCCTGACCAACGTGTCTCCCACAATACTAACCAGCAGCTCCCTTTGACAATCACAGCTTGAATTTTACATCCCCACTTTCCTTCCATTTTACGTTTGCAACCTTTTTCACCTAAGACATTTGTTTTATACTTGAGCTAAAATTTGCCAGTTCAGCATTGTCCTGAATATATGACTTTGCATTTATCCAAAAATTTTGCTTTAACATTTGCCAGTTTCTTAAATTCTCTCAAGAACACACCCCTGTTTGCCTGCTTTCTTGTGCAAAACCAAGCATTTATTCAACTAGCTCAAGGTTAAAATTAACCAAGGCTGGAAGGAAAAGGGAGTGCTAATTCAGAGCAGTTTTATGATTCAGTTCACTACAATGCTGCAAAAACACTTCTGCCAGCAGCATGGGGAGAGGAAGGGCAACACCAAAACCATCCTTTGCATGGTGATGGTACCAGGAGTGACCATAAAAGTTTGACTTCCTGTGTCAATCATGATCTAAATCTTTCCCACAAGGGACAGTCCCCAGTATAGAGTGCTGCTTCTATCCTGTTTGCTCACTGGTTTTTTGCTATTCAATAAAATAAAGAATCTTCTTCTGTTTTAAAAATCAGCTGGTGACACAAAGGCAGGAAAGGCTATTAAAACGTGATGAGATCAACATCCTGAAGTTATCCTGTCCTGCACGAACTCAAAAAAAACCAGTGACCAAGCAATGCTTTTTCCAATCTTTCACCATTATGTGCCATATCTTTAACAAATTATCTTTGTCAAAGTACCTAATTTATAGAAATTAGCTTTTTCGCCATTATAACTAGGTTTTTCATGTTTTGACTTCTCAGAAGTATTTACTATAAATTGTTCTCAAATGGAAAGAAAAAGAACAATTCTTTATAAGAAGTGGACATTAATTAGGAGAGCCATTCTGTGCAACAGGTATAGGTGCTACAGGAATATTTCAAAGCACTTTACTTTCTACCCCTGAAATCAAAATTACCTCATTTTTCAAACATTTGTTCGCATGGATCTAGCACTGGTGACCGAGGAAAAAGAAGCAAATCTAGTAACTGCACTGCTAACACGGTAGAAGCTCCAGCCTTTGCATTAATAGAATTCATAATCTTAAATGTGTCTGAAAGACATAATTAACCAGAACTGGACAAACAGGAGAAGAGATGAACAGTCTCAGACTTTGCCTGGTTCAAGAAAGGAACTGCAGGAGCAAGGAGTGCTTCTGACAGAAAAGCCCAGACATTAAAAAAAAAAAAAAAATCACTTTAATGGGTTTCAAAACCTTTTTTAGTGTCAAATAGAGCTCTCCTTCATCACAATGCTGTTGAAGACTTACTTTAATAGAGATGACCCAAAACTTAGAGATGTTACAAAAAGAAAGGAAAACAATACTTTGAGATAGAAGCACCCAGGGCATTACCCAAATCTCAACAGACAGGCACCATGCTTGCACTGGGGAGCCCTAGAAAGGTATCCTCTGCTCATTCTGTTCTACAGTAGAAATACGTGTATATAGAAAATATCCAAATATGATTATTGACATGGTCATTTCCAGTGTGCATGCACACACGGGAAGGATGGTGAAGAGTCAAACCGAAAACAGCTATAACCACTTGCATATACCACGGATGTCAGCTGCCAAGACAAAAATCAGAGCACTCTAGCAGAGGGGCTTCTTCCCATTGTCACAGCATGGCTGAGAATCTGTGGCTTTGAGTCCTCAATGCTGACAAAGAGGAAAAGAAAATCTGCTTCATGACTTTATGTTATAGTTTCAGAAGCTAATGGAATTTTTTTCCCCACCACCAGAATGAGGTGCGAATGGGTCTATCTCCATTCACTGTCCCTGACAAAAGAAAGCAAGGTGTTACCTGCACTGGGGTTCGCTGGGTGTGGGGGGAAGCAGACACTCTGGTGTTGCAGTTGGCAGCAGAGAGACGGCTGCAGGGAGAAACCTCTGCTGAGTTTTGGTTTCTTTCCTTAGTTCTTTGTTTGTTTTTTTTTTCTTTTTTTTTCTCACGTTTCTTTTTTCCCATTCCTGGATTTACGGAGCCTTTTGGATTTTTATTTATGACATCACTAGCCGGGGGGCTCTTGCATTGGGCCTTTCCCGGGGGGACCCAGCGGAGCCCAGCCCAGACGAGAGGGATCTTTACATCGGAAGCTCCAGCCCTGAGGCCAACGGACCACAAGCCGAGGGAAAAGGACCCCAGCACTCTGACCTTCCCGAGAAGTTTTCTCCCCACCGACTCCACAGAGAGATTTGCACAGCTTTTCGGAGGGACACACCAGTTTTTTTCTTCCCATCCACCAACCCCCCCGGGGCAACCCAGCACCGGCACTCATCTCATCACCTGCGGTCTGTAAAATACCTCCGTGCCCGCCAGGGCCAGAGACTGGGGAGGGGGGAAGGGTTTTTGCTCAGGGGTTTTCTTTTTACTCGTTTAGTTCTGGTTGTTTTTGTTTATCTTCAATACATATATAGATATTTATATATATTATAGCTAGGAACTGTTATCCTTCAATTTATCATATTTAATTAAAATTTGTTTTGAAATTAAAGGAGATCTGTCTTAGTTATAAATTTTTCTAAGTTCTCTAAACTTAGACACTTTATGATCAATTTATGACTCCATGATTAATTTCACAGATAATGACTAATGCAAAGACAAAAGAAAGAGGAAGGGTATCAGTTCATGCGCTGAAAAACAGCCCTCAACTATCCTTGCTATTCCAAAATCAGTTTGCTGCAATTGACTTCTATCTGGACAACTTTCCCAAACTAAGTGAACATCTTTAAAGTTATTATTAAACTTGCCAAAAATGCTGGAAAACAAAAATCCCATTTGTTCAAGGTATGATTTGTAGTGCATTTGTTAAACTATGTGCACAGCTTAACATTTTCTGCATTTCTCCTTCTGTTTGCATTGAATTGTCAGTTCAATCTGATCAAGTGTTTTGCATTAGCTAAATAAGAAATTAACAGTGTTTATCTAAGTATATCTTCCTTGACTATGCATGTCGCGGTCCGGAAGGGAAAGGACCAGTCCTCACACGGGAGGCTGTGAACAGGTGTGCACAAGTGTGAACACTTTATCAGGGGTGCATGGGACTCTTATAGGGTTCGGTGGGAGCATTCTAGAACTTGGGTGGAGTTAGGGTCAGATCGTGACACAAAAGGAAAAGGGAAGGAGGGTTTATAAAACTGGGGAGTGGCTAGCCTTATAGGGTGGTGCTACATTGCCCCACCGGCCAGCCAATGGCATTTTAGGGATACAAGAACCAATCTGGGGGCTGTAACTGGGGTTTCCATAACCGATCAGAACCTTTGAACATACAGAAGTAATAGAATGGTAATAATTACCTATCTAATACATCTTTTATCCTAACTATAACATTTGAACAGTATAAAACTTGCAAAAACAGCAGCTCTATGGCAAAGGGTATATAGCTGGTGGTTGTGGCAGTCTCTAGTTGGCAGCGGACAGTTTCATCTATTGGTAAAAATTATTCTTTCGGCAGTCCCCGACAGGTGCCTCTCCCGACATATGCAGTCCCCAATCTCTCAATGAAATGAACATTTTTCATTCTTATTTAGAACACAGGGATAACCAAAATTAAGATAAACATCCAAATGCAACTTACGGTCACGATATGGAAAAAATGCAATCTCTCCTTAGCCTATCAGCAACAGCAATTTGCTATTAGTAGAAGCCAGAGGGTTGAAAAAAATGCCACATATTTCAGCGAGACCACAGTACAAAGTCCAGGGTTGGCCTGCTTGGGAAGCTGCTATGAGGCAGACCTTTGAGACCAGCAGCAGCAGGGAAAGTCTGTTGATATTCACACAGAAAGAGATTCCATGTCATGGATACTTAGTAGTACCCAATCCTAACTACCTAGTACATGGGTAGTTAGTAGCTCTCAACACAAAGCAATACTTATTGCCAGTAAATAACGACCAATCACTTAAAAAGACACACATTTAGCAACGTTCACTCACCCCAGGCAAACGTCAACAACAAATATCAATGGGAAACCCACATATTTATTACCAAGCAGGTACTACTTCACCCAGATGTCTATTTGATAAATTACTCCTTACACTCCTTTAATCTTTCTCTTCTTCACTTCTATTATCTCAAAGGAGTTTAAATACGTTTGTTTACCAACACTGGTAACACAGCTCATTCCCATTGTGTTCAACAATTATCATGAAATAGCAGCAGCACTACTTTTGGGTTACTCTCATTTGCCTGAAGAAAGGACAAACTATCAGAAACTACCAGGAAAAAGAGGTAAAAATTATAATTAGCTCAAAAACTGTGGATAAAATACAATTCAGGAGACAAATTTCTCAAATGGATTATAAGCTTCAGCACTGTCACCTGCTGAGTGAAACCAAAATATGCTGGCTTTATGCTCTTTTTGCTTTAAGAATGATAATGTGGAAAATGTACTCAATTTACCTGTACATATGCTTTTTCAGTGCTTGTTTTATTTTCTCTTACAGGTCCCTTTCATGCTTCTCACTCTTTCTGAACAGCATCCTCTCCACTCAATAGCATCAGTTTCCTGCATTACATTCTTACCCTCCTCTTGTTGCTAAATTCTCATTCATTCACACCTGCACCTTTGTGTAGGAAAAACCGAAAATTTACTAACTAGTAACTACTGGATAAAAGGAAAATAGTAGGATTCTAGTGAGGGATCCACAGTTCAAACTGAAAGGCCAAACCCATTCCTCAATTCCAGGCAAGCATCAGGTCTATTTCCTGCTAAGAAAAGGCTGAAATTCAGAACTCCTGACTGCTAGAAAATCTCTCCTGCATGCTCAACGCTCAATGCAGTGACATGGGCTTCAGATCCCATCTTGCTGCTGCAGCTCACAGTTCTCCCAAAATTCAAGAAACTAAGTTTTATTCAACTCCTTTAATTTATTCAGAAGTGAAGTAAAATTTTAATGTGAAGCATGGGAAAAGTAATAATAAAATTAAGCGATGGAATTGCCTGGACAGATTTAAGAATATCTGATTGACATGTTCTAAATAATCTCATTAAGCAGCTACACTTAAAACTTCAGTTTCTGTTGGATTAGAGTTATTTATAAAACTAAAATCAATGAGCTTCCTATTAACAGTATAGTTGAAGAAATGGACTACTGAACCCTAAAAAACAAGGAACAATAGAATTTTCTTGACATTTCGAAAAATTACTGCATTTCACCATTTTTTTAATCCCTACAGTGCCCAAATACTTCACTGTTAACAACACTAGCACAAACATTGTTTCTGAACATGCCAGCAGAGAGCTCAAAACGGGAAAGGTTCTCCATTGTTGTTTTCCTCTTATTGTTAAAAACCAAAAGCTTCCTCATCAGGAAAGCCCTTTCCTTCATAATCTACTTGAAAATGAAAATAAATCTCAGCCCCTCTGTCTAGACAACTCCCCTTTTAAATACAAAAGTTCCATCATCAGAACCAAACCCCTGTGAAATCCTGGGAAATGCTTCAGCAACACCATTCCCCTCAACTCAAAGACATACCTATGAGTCCCCGCTGCCGTGTGTGTCCTGCTGCTCAGCAAGGACACGGTGCCACTCAGCCAATCTTGCCAGCGCTGGTAGAGCTTGGAGGATGCCAGTCCCCAGAGCCTCAGGCCAGCCATGGCACCCAGGGCCAGTGCAAAGGGGAAGACAAAGAGACAACCGAGCCAACACCAGTGACACCTACTCAATGAGTCACCCTCCTCTGGGGAGTTGCCTTTACATTTTAGAAGAGCTAAAGCAGGAAGCACAGATCCCTGCTCAAGCATTGCTTTTTACAACCTGTCTTCCATTTTGCCACAGTCTTAAGGATGTGATAACTTCTTTCCTCTACTACCCACTTAATGCAGCACACCAGAGTCTAATCAGCACCTCACTCTGTTTTAGCCTTGAACAGTGAAGCTGCATAAATGTTACCCATGAGGTTAAAAAATAAAAAAATCCTTACTCCTCACATAAGTAAAACACTTAATTCAAGAAAACTTTTTGATCAAACCACAGAAAAGTACAGAAAAGCAAAGCAGATAACTAGAGGTCGTGACAGGGAACACTTTGGTTTACTGCAGATCAGTATCTGACCCTAGCGTGTCCAAGTACTTCCCTGCAGGCCGCTACACCACACAAAGTCCTATGGACACTGTAAACAACAGGAATATTCGGATAAAGCATATCCCCCAAAAAAGCCATACAGACTTCTGCTCTCAGGGCATGCTGGAGCCAGCAGAAGTGCCACGCAGCAGAGGGTCATGAAGAAGGCAAAAAGAACATATGTGGCATTCCAGCCTCCAGAGCTCTCTGCTGGAAACTGAACAGGGCCTTCAAACAGGAGTTCACCCTTTCTACCCTCTGCCCACCCACCACTGCAAGAGAGAAAGGATCACACTGCACAAATACCTCGGGGCCTGAGATTACAGAAGTCAGTTTTTGAGAGAATAAAGGGAAAAGAATGGAGGTGAACAATGGAATCAGTATCATTTGTTCAGCATCATCATAAAAACATTTTCAGAGTCATTATCAACAAAATCCTTTTTAGCAAATTGCAAAAAAAAAAAAAGAGGATTTTTGTAGCATGAGCATGAAATATATTGCATGACTACATCTTGGCAAGCTACAGAGGAGAAAAGTGAGGAGTGATGACTTCATGAGTTCTAAATGAGTATTATCAAGCAGATAATCCTTCTGACAATAAAGAAAAACAGAAGAGTTTGCTGGGGTCCATCAGAACAGGCACACATAGAAAACAGTATACTTCAAAACCCAGAAATTAGCAACCTCGGAATCTACAGCTCACCCCACAGTTCACTGGGAGTGTCAGCTCCTGACTGGACAGCAATCTGCCATGTAGTTTCTTTCAGATTGTAAGTGTGGTTCATCCATTTCTATTTTATGATGTAAATGGAACAGAAGAAAAATATCCTCCATACTAGGTGTTTTTGCTGACCATTTAAATTTTAGATCAACAAAACACTTTTAAAATGTAAGATTAAATCAGCTTTTTAGCTGAATTAGCTTTTTACTTTTAGCACAAAGTATTAAATCACCATAATATTAATTCCCCTTAACCTTAAATAATCTTGCTAGAAACCTCCTTCTCTCTCAAACACCAAAACTTTCACTGTTCTGACTCATCTGACACAATTTTAGCGGTTTTCAAATAACCACTCTTCCACAGAAAGTATGACTGTCTTCTTGAAAAGGGAAGGTGAGAGATTAAAGAAAAAAAAACCACCACAACAATAAATATCCTGTCTTCCCATCCCTCAACACAAGCTCACTCACTCTTGCCACCTCACACATAGAATGAAAATGCACAAGTTTGTTTTTCTTTCCCCCTTGACAGACTGCTTTTAAGAGACAGGGTTGATGCCAAAATCTTGCAGGTGGTTACTTTCCGGGCCAAATCACAGAAGAAAGCAGCTAGACTTTTTTGATGCATAACTTGCGGTTTTGTCTCAGAGAAGCACCTCTATGGCCCAAGAACAGACTAAGGACTTTTCAAAAGGTTAAAATTTATTTAGAGAGCTGCAGAGAGCAGACTCAGATGCAAAAACAAGAATAAAATCACATTTTCAACCCAGAAGAGCAGAAGTCACTGCTTCTAACTCAGAGAAATGAGACATCTCTTATTCAATGCAGATACTCAATGCTGAGAACCTTTCTTAATATTATCACCCCTTATACTCCCTCATCCTACTTTAAACCACTTCACTTGCAACTGCTTCATGAAAGGAAGAACATGCACAGCAGCAGTTCTCTAGTGACTTAAAAAGCATAATTAAAAAGCTAGCCTAATTGAAAATCATATACTCTTATTTCTTACCTCCACTGGACTAGGAACAATCAGTAAGAGTATCTGAAAATGGAGCTGCTCTTCTTTTGTTGAATACAGGAAATATATAGGCGTATCCATATCTCAAGTTGACCAAGTACAGTGATAACAACAATTTCCTACGAAAATAATTATGCTTTGAAACACGCATTTAGGAGATTTTTTTTCCCCTTGGACTTTGTATTAGATTAATTTCTAAAGGCAACATAAAACAGCCCAGGCACTTTTTTCCTTAGTGTTTTTTAATCAACACCACAGCAGCAAAGTCTTAAAAAAACCTCTTCCATTTGGATATTTGATCCTCACTGGACATTCACAGTCCTCTTTCTTAGAAATAAGTCCATCACAAAGACAAAGGAAAAAAACAAAAAACAAAACCATGAAAAATCCAAACAAACAACAACAAATAAACAAACAGAACCGGCCTCACTCCAATTGTCAAAAATGCAAAAGTCCAAATTAACAGATTGACCAAATACATCAAATACAAATTGTAGAAGCAGTCTTTCCTTCCTTTATTAGTAAGGGAGGACCACAGTAAACTACCCAGTGCCTGAAAGAATTACATCAATTGTATTTCTTAATACTGTAAAACACAGAAAGGCTGCTTAGAAACATACTGGTTTCACATCTAACGCACTATCTCCTACAGAGAGTTTATTTCCAAATGTAGTTAAACAGTATGTAACTTCACAAAACTATAATGTGTGACCAGCAGGTCAAGGGAAGTGGTTTTCCTTCTCCATACCATTAGGAGCCTAGCCCAGACGTGGGCTATAGAAAAACTAGATAACTGGAATTTGCAAATAATGTTATCAGTTTTCTCTAACAAAACACAATCCTCACACTCCAACAATGTAACTCATAACACGTGTAAGATGTGAATCTCATTTGCTAAACAATCACCTAATTTTAATAATTTTCTACAATAATACATAAAAGTGCATGTCTTTCATTTTCTTTTTTTCCCCATTTTCCCTAATGCTAAAAATCAGTAGAGTCAAGTCACTGCATTGATTTAAATTTGAGAGATGCCCTCTGCAGCTAAATGGAACAGAACACAATGAAAATGGAATTATTTTTCATTTATTTTAATTACCAATAATGCATCAGTAATCAGAGTATGTAGAAAGGAGTCCTTTGGTATTTCCACTTGACAAGAAAGGTGAAATGAAAAGGAACGCTGTTTGAGTACCTCATGTTTTCCAGTCTTCCTTGCTTTAACACACTGTAAAACACCACAGTCATTCCCTTCCCTCTGTCAACAGTCTCAAGACCAGAGGCACGTTTATGTCCTGTTCCTGGCTTGGGAAGGTTCCCACTGATGGATATCACAGGTATGCTCCAGCTGCAGACATCTCTTTTTGCTGGGAAGCTGCGGCTCTAAATGGATGATACTAGGAACAGGGAAACAGCTGTGACAAACATCATGGCTGGACTAATTAATTGTTCTGTCTTGGGAATGACAGCAGACAGAACTTTAGAAATGTTCACAGTTGACAAACTTCCAGAGACAAACACTTCTGAAAACATTAAATGACACTTGCCTTCACTTTTCACAAGCTAAAGCCAAGGCCTGTTCATTTTAACAACACTGTAAGAGGAAAAGGAGACAGAAATCCTGCACTGCTTTGAACAGCACACTCTGCAGTGTCTCAGCCTCAGAACTCCCCACCCAGCCTCACACTTCATGTCAGAGCTTCTGACTGAATGGTGCTGCACTTTCACAGGCAGGTTTCAAAGGAAACAGAGAGAAGACAAGGATTACTGTGCAGCATTTCCCACTGTTCTACTCAGCTGAGTGATTTCACCTGAGGTAAACCTGTAATTCTAAACAGTATCACATCAGTTCTGTAAAAATAAAATCAGCTTGGTTCATATACAGTCACAATTCTATCCAGGTCCTCTCCATTTTGTCTCTGTTTAGAAGCTGGATGGGTACACACAACCTGTGAACATTTAAGACTCTTGAATCTTCTTCTTGTAAGGAAATTAACGTAAACTTGTAAATACACATCTATTTCACATGTCAGAAAAAGGGGACAATTAAAGACAAGAGGCAAAACCCAGAAGTGTTTTGAGCATGTACAATCACCCAACTGCACTAATTTCTCATCATAGAGAGGAAAAATAACACCCACCCAAATCACAGCTGAGCATACAGAACTATTCAGAATGCTTTCATACCCAACAACCTACCAGTTGGGATCTCCATCAAATTATTGTAACAAGCTGCATAATACAAACATCAAGACTTTACACAAAAGTGAATACATGTCATGGGTTTCTGTAGCTGAATTTTAGTAGAAAGTAGAAGTACTTTAGTAGAAGTAGAATTTAGTAGAAGCTGCTAGAAGTTCCTCCTGTCCTGTTGAGCTAATTAAAATTATAGATACGCCTCTGTGATACATATTCAAGAATTGGAGTGTTTGCACAGTTGAAAATTCCAGCTTTGAGATAACAACGCAGACAGACAGAGGGACCAAGGTCAGAAGAAGAGCAGGAGGAGGCGAAGGAAGAACCTTGTTGGAGAGTGGTCGAAAGGTTATGGATCGTTGTTTTGATNGAGAGGGTTTTTTCCCGGTGGAAGTGTTGCCTGGGGGGGTGGACTCGTGATGGAGAAGTTTGAGGACTGTCTCCCATGGGAGGGACCCCACAGGAGCAGGGGAAAGATTAAGAGCTTCATGGCCCCCCTGCAAAGCGTGGTGGAGCACGGTGTCCCAACTGCAGCCCACGGAAACCCCATGGAGTGACCCACAGGACGAGACCAATGCCAGCAGCACGACCACCACCTGCGAAACTCTCATTCCCTGCTCTCTCGAACAGTTGGAGGGAGGGAGGAGTGTTCTTAAGACTGATTTATTTCTTACTTTTTTAGTTTTAGTGCTTCTAGTTTTAGTTCTTGTTAGTAATAAATTTAAGTATTTAGCTACTCTGAGTTTGTTTTGCCATTATCCCTCAGCTGTTTTTTTTTCTTCCTTTTTCCCCTTTCCCTCTGGGAAGGGGTGGGGGGGAGCCTGGAGGTTTGGGTGAAAACCACCACAGTACATATACAAAAACTACTGTGGATCCATTTCAGTATTCCTAGCAGTGAAGATCAATGCTTCAGGGTTACAATGACAGTAAGATTTAGGAGGACGAGTATCCTCAAAAGGGAATCCTACTAATTTTAGTATTACTTTTTCATGCTTCTCATCTCCAAGACATTTCACAAGTGCAAGCTTATTTTCACAGACTGCTTTATAAGGTCTGGATTTTATTTTACAGATGAGAGAACAAAGGGACAGTAAAGCACTTGTGCGAATCATCGCAAAATGCCAGTGAATGCTTTTTCCGCTGTTTTCCTCATTTCCATCTGTCAATCAGGTGACCTTACAAGGTTCTCCGCTATCAGACAGCACTGGTGGAGAATCGGGCTCCAGACCTAAACAGCTCCCGGAACGTGTTAGCTTCAAGGCCAGCAGTAGGACGAGGGCAGTGCCTGCATGGGCAGAGGTGTCCGGCTCAGCCGGGCGGGCGATGCGGCGGGCCCGGATCCAGCCGTGCGGCTGCGGAGCCCGGCCGGGCTGTGGGGAAAGCACCGCTCGTCCCTTCGGCTGCTGCCGCCCAGCTCTCCCTGGGGTCTTCTTACCGCCCCTCGTCGTGTGCCCCGGCAGCGGGGTGAGGCACAGTCCTGCTCGTCCTTTCCCTGCCGGAGCGGGCCCCGCTCCGCCTGAGCCTCACAGCAGCAAAGCGTCCTCGCCTTGACTCTTCCTGCCGGGCACACCATGGCGTTTCCCGGGGCGAGCAGAAGCTGCTCCCGGCTCTTCACAGTCTGTCCGGGGGCTCCCCGAGGCTCTCCCCCCTTCCCCCGGCCTTACCTGCCCGTCATGGCGGCGAGCCCAGATGAAGGGGCGGAGGGGCTGCAGGCACAGAAACCTCGGCTCGGCTCGGCCCCGGCGGGCAGGGAGCGCTAACCCCGCCCCGGCCCGGCCCGCTCGGCGTGGGCGGGCGCCGCAGCCCGTGGTGACTCAGGGCAGCCCACCCAAGGCCCGCGCATACTTTTCCTATAAAGGGAAAAAAGTATGGAATAAAGAGGCGGTGGAGCGGGTTGGATGGGGACACGGGGCACGGCGCCTGCCCCTGCCCTGCCGCCGGAGCCGCTACTCCCCACCTGACAGTGAACACATGGCAGCTACTACGAGCCTGCCGGGGAGAGGAGCAGCGATGGCCGAGCCGCTGCCCGGTGTGCAGGTGTGTCTGACGGACCTTTCTGGCGAGATTCTGTTTCTGCGATCGAAGCATCGCGCTTCTAGCACGCTGGACTGTCTGGAGCACTCCGTGCGCATCCCCGCACCGGGAGGTTCACCCTCAGGACACGGGGATTTCACCCTCAGGACACGGGGGTTTCCTTCTCCGGGCACGGGGATTTCACCCTCAGGGCAGCAGATAACACGTCTGGGAGGCTCCCAGAAACTGTGTATGGCAGCACTTGGTGCCGAAGGATGAGGGATCGCACTCCCTTAAGGGGGACATACCTGAGAGTGTAGTATTTTTCATGACAGCTAATCCCTTCTTGCCCATGGTTAAATTTTCTGTGACATAATGTACCAGTGCTAAAATGATCCACCAAATGGGATGGGGACCTTCTGTCCAAAAGCAATTTCAAACTTCGTTTTCATCTTGTGAAGTAGCCTGGTATGATGTGACTCACCATTGCTGCTTATATTGTTGTGGCTTGGGATTGCCTACACACTATTTCCTGGTGTCCAAACACCTAATTTCTCAGCCCTGCAGCAAACTTATAGAATTGTAAGGGGTAAATTAACATTTGATGGGTTTATTACTTAAATCAGGTTGAAAAATTTAGTTAGATGGTTTTATTTTGGTTTAACTTTTGGTTGAGGCAAAGGTAATAGATAATAATAAGTAACCAGCAACTCAAAAGATTTGGCTGAGTGCACAGAACAGACAAGCTGTTACTCATTCTTTGCATCCCAATTCTTTCCTATTGTAGTGGTTTCTGAGTGCCATCATGTCATGTCTTTACTCCTACAGCTCACCTTTAGAGAGAAGCACAGATTACTGGGATTGGATGTGCAAAGGAGCTTCCAGGTGTTTCCAAGGGTGCTGAGAGGAGCATGGCACAGGGCAGCACTCAGGCTCGAGTGACCTCCCAGCCACTGCCCATCATCACAGCCAATCCTTCATCTTGCTTCCTGTGTCCAGTGGGGCTACTGTGAACTATATTGATCTCAAATACAATCTTTCTCTTACCAACCTGACAGAGATGGATTTGTCTCCCAGGTAGGACTTGTCTGCAAAACACACATTCCGGAGATGGGAATGCAGTGAGAGGCCTGGGCAGCTCTCAAATGGCCGTAGATAAAGGTCTGCCTACAGTTCCTCCACCATGGGCTGCTCTGAAGAGGAACCATGAGATACTTCACCCCAGACAGACTCCACCAACACCCCAATATTACCCAAAGAAACCAGCTGGCACTTGGGAATGTTGGCATGTTGTGTTTGTGGAGAAAGACAGACAGCAGTGCCTGGTGCTGACCTCCCAGAGCTCCCACACTGTCTCAGGTATGTCCTTCCCACCCCATATCCCTGCCCTTCCAGCCTGAGCATGTCATACATCAGCCCCATTAAAGCCAAGGGATTTTTCCCTCACAGAAATTAAATCCCAAGCAATTGCCTTGGAAATGCCTTAAAATAAAATATTTTAGTTGGATAAAGTTTTGTTTGGATGAAGTCTGGAGTTTTTTCCAACCAGAACTGCAGAACCAATGGAAAGCTTTACAAGCGGGTCAGACCTGAGATGCCCTGAAGGCAGGTATGTGCATCCCTTTCTTCAGGGAAAAGAATTTCCAGAGGCCACCCCTGAGGCTCTGAAATGAAACAAGCATCCTGCTTGGAGAAATGTCCCCATCTGTGCTCAGGTGCTGCCTCACCATATGCCAGGAGCATATCCAACCACCACCTTCTTCTTGAAAATACCAACTGAAGCCCAACTTCAGGGGAGTGAAAATCAGCTGAATTCCAGGGAACTCAGTAAAGTCCCCCACAGGGACATCAGTGGGGCTCGGGGATGAAGGTTATAAAGAGCAAATTCTATGGAATATAAACCTGTCATTGTCCTGATGGTGCTGAGCTTCCTTGGAACCTTGGCTGGTTCCTGACAAACCTGGTGTTAGATTAGGAGCTCTGCATAGGAATATCTGGGCTCCATGAGGTACTGTGAGGTTATTCCAGCAGGAATTCAGCCTGGAATTCTGAGCTATAGGTAGAATTCATTTAAACCAGCAAAGGTGACACTGAAGCCCAAATCTTGGCACCACACAGAGAACAATCTTTGTGCTGCCATGTCAGTGAAAGCTGCTGAACTGGGAAATTTTGGCAGTCAAATGTACAGAATTATATAGATCACAGCAACCAGCATCATCCAAATGGAAAATCCAAGGCCCAAACAATTCCTTTTGCATTTCCATAATGACAGTGATCCTAATTTGGTCCTGTTTTCTCATGGTTCATTTTGGGATATGGGTTTGTGCTGGTTTAGATTCAGTGACTCCACCCACCATGTGGAGACTTGAAGTTGTGCTTCCCTACTTCCAGTAGGTTCTGTGAGGACACAGATATTCCCATAATCCCTTTTCTTAACTCTTTAGGTGAATTCTGTGCAAGCCAGTCCCCCATTTCTTATCCAGAGTGTACGTGCTTGTGTCCTTTGTAGAGTTGGCTCTGTCTGGGTGGGAACTGATAGCAGGAGACACAGGAGAGCAGGTTGGCTCCCCAGGGAATTTCCAGGAGATGAAGATCCTGGAATGTAATTTCAACCAACTAAAAACACTATATCTCTGGCAAAAGCCAGGAGCCAAAGCAGATCCTACCTGACCAGACTGGTGGGCACAGTTGGATCCACTCGGGAGGAAAACACTGTGCCTGCCAGGAGCTCTGACTCTGTTTTACCTACCAGCTCTGATCAGTGTCACTGCCACCGTGAGGGATTCAAAATCCAAATAAACCCCAAATCCTACAGAAGGACTAATCCAAAGGAGGAAATGGACTGTTGTCATAAAAAGCTTGAAAATCTGTTGAAAATTCTATGACAACAATGTAATGGGATTCCCAGGAACCCTTGGTTCCACTTTAATGTATTTTTAGTTCCTCAACTGGCAGCTTGTAGAGCTTATCCTGGGATTTAGAGGTCAAGCAGGGTTTGCTTTGGATTGGTCTTCACCTCTGGCCCCAGTTGGTGCAAACACAACTTGGGCCAGCATGGTTAAACCCTGTTTGTGCACATCTACAGGAGAGACCCCAGCATGGGGAAACACCAACGACCTAGAGCTCCAACACCCAGAATATGCTTGATTGAACACAGGGAAAAACCTGGATTCTGTGTGTGGCCCCTCTCCCACCACTATGCTCTCCAGGGAGGAACTACTCTGTCTCCTGCAGCCCTATCAGTCCTTCCCTTACCATTACGGAGGGTAAGTTTGCAAACCAGGCCTTTCAATCGTTCCGGTCCCCATAGCGGCACAGGACCTGCTGGCTCTCAGTCCCACCCCTGCAGGTCACCTAGCACTGCCAGACACAGAGCGGGCAGCTCAGGACATTCGGTGTCACAGCACCAGGCACAGATTCCCGTGTCCTAGCCAGCTGCAGCTTGGATTTCAGGACAGGCTGCTGCTGCCACTGCCTGCCGCTGCCCACACTGGACAAGGAACTGACTTTCCATGGTGCCTGGTTGCTGGACTGTCTGCTCTCATGGTGATCCCCACTGGAGAACTTGGCATGGATGAAGTGGTTGGTGTAGTCGGGAAGATGTTAATTTTAAGGGGCTTCTTTCTCACTCCTTGCTCCATCAGTGGAATAGTTGTCAGGAGCACACATGGATTGCTGTCCATCCATGCAGTCCCTTCTCTTCCATGACTCCGCAGCTCCCAAGAGATACCACCTGTATTGCCAGTACAGAGAAATTGGGCATGTGGCTCACAGGAAGCAGCTGGTACACAGTAGAACTTGCTGCTTCTCCAACGATCTCTACAGCATCTATGTCTGTGGGGAATGTGTGGTGAATGGCAGCTGCCCCAGGGACATTCTGGGGACAGATCAAGGGCAGAGATACACTTTGCATAAATCTCTCAGTTTTGTATTTGCAGCATTGTATTCCTCATAATTCCCTGAGATTTAAATTAAATTAGAGAACAGCACAGACCTGTTCCATGGAAATACTCCTCTTCCACTGATCATTTCATATAATGGAATCCCAAAATGGTTTGTGTTTGAAGGGACCCATAAGGATCATCTCTTTCCACCTACTGCCATGGGCAGGGGCAGCTTCAACTAGACCAGGTTGCTCCAAGCATCCATCATGGACATTTCCAGGGATGGGGCAGCCACAGCTTCTCTGGGCAACCTGTGCCAGGACCTCACCACCCTAATAGGGAAGAATTCCCTCCTAATACCCAGTCTTTCCCCATTTTCTGCAGAAAGTGGGCTGTGACAGGGGAATTAGCTTCAACAACAATTCCAAGGATCACCACAGGCGCTGTGGTGAGGATGACTCCTGCTGCCAGACAAGGAAGGGGACCTTGGCCCCCACCCCCAAAAAGGTAGGAAGGAGTAACATCTGCCTGCAGCTGGCCAGATTTCCTATTGGATCTGGGGTTTCTATCTAATATCCAGGGGATAATGCCTGGAATCATTCAAACCTGGGGAACAATGACCTCCACACCACCCCTCTAGCCCATTAAGGGCAGAGGGCTGCCCATTGCTCTGGTTACAGGTGGATGTGGAAGGGATGGATGTGTTTAGGGAAGGCTGATTGTATTTCCCTAACTTTAGGAACGTCCACTTTCAACAGGGAAGCATTTAAACAAGAGGTGCCAGAAAGAACTGGGATTTCTGGACAACAAAATCTGCAAGTATCCAACCTGAAATCAGCCCCCAAGACTGTCACAGGTCCGATTTCCATGGCCAGAAGTGTCCAGTCCTGCTGTGAATGCCTCAGACCCTGATGCAATTTCAATTTTATGCTGGGAAAGAAATTAGTGTGGCCCCCAGGCAGTAGGGTGACTGGGCTGCCTCCCAGGGCACCCATTTCAGTTTTTAAGGGAAGAGCAGGGGAGGCTTTCCCTTTTGGCAGAAGAGCTGCAATGGTTCCCTCTCTGGAATAATAAGAAATAAAAACCAAAAATAAAATAAGAAAAATAAAAGTAAAATAGAATGAAAAAAATTGATTAAAAATGAAAATAAAAAAGAAAAAAGAAAACTAAACAAACAAAAAAAAAGAACAGAACCAAAACTCATAAATGAAAAAGTAAAAGAAAAAAAATAAAGAATCATATTAAAAAAAATAAACTTAGAGTAAAAAACAAAATTAAAAAGAAAACAAAAATTAAAATAAAAAGAAAAATAGAATTTAAAAGAAATTAAAATAGAAAATAAATTTTAAAAATAAAATTTAAAAGAAAACTAGAGTTAAAAATAAGAAAAGGAAAATCAAATAAGCAAAGCCCCCTCCCCCTCTTCCTACCCGTCAAGATCCCAGCCATCAAACTAGCCAAGCGCCCGCCTTGATCACTCTCTGCCTCATTTGGTAGCTAGCAGTGGGGATACACTAGGCGTTTAACTCCCANTGCAATGGTTCCCTCTCTGGAATAATAAGAAATAAAAACCAAAAATAAAATAAGAAAAATAAAAGTAAAATAGAATGAAAAAAATTGATTAAAAATGAAAATAAAAAAGAAAAAAGAAAACTAAACAAACAAAAAAAAAGAACAGAACCAAAACTCATAAATGAAAAAGTAAAAGAAAAAAAATAAAGAATCATATTAAAAAAAATAAACTTAGAGTAAAAAACAAAATTAAAAAGAAAACAAAAATTAAAATAAAAAGAAAAATAGAATTTNTCATTTGGTAGCTAGCAGTGGGGATACACTAGGCGTTTAACTCCCAATCTCTGTGTTGGTAGGGGAAAGAAAAAAATCCCATCAGATCCTAAAATTACTACAACATCTTCGAAGAAGCACGTGCAGTAGCATGTTTCCCTTTTGCCAAGTAGACCATGAAACCTTTGGCTTTGCAAACACACTGCCAGGGCGACACAATGGGAGTGGGAAAAGAAGTGAGAAGGAAAGTACAAGGCACTTGCCTCCTGCCATACAAGCACATTGCCAGTTTGCTTGTGTCCTCACACATTTTCATAGCGATAAGAGTACTGCATATTCTGCGGAGCACTGTATTCAGTCCGCAGTCAAGTGAGAGTCTCCTTCCCAGCTCTAAACTCGAGACCCACTGCAGTGCTCTGCACTTCCTTCTCAGCTGCCAGCCCCATCAAACACACTCTCAAGGCCTACTGAAGGCTCAAGTCTCCATCTCCTTCTTGCTCTTCTGTTCAATCCATCGAGTTGCATCATCAGGCTTTGGGAGACAAGCAAGGTATGGTGCTGAGAAGGAAAGGGCACAACACATCTGTCTAAATTAAGAGGAAAAAGAAGATATTTATTTAGAATAGAGACCTAAGAAGGAAGGGACCTCGTTTAAATTTAGAATAAACTTTCATTAAAGACGAAATTATAGAAAGGATAACAATTCTTAACTCCGGTGTGTCTATATGTGTATATATATATATTTACATACAGTCAGGGCAAAACAGAGAAAGCAGAAGTGAACAAACGGTTTGTGATTAACCCCTTTGAACACTCGGAAGTGTCTGCTCCCGTGGGGTGCAGTGATAGTTACAGACAGAAGGTGGCGATGTTGCTCCACCGCCGGGCAAGGGGCCGCCCCGGGCACAGCCGGGTCCAACTAGTCCCTCGAGGATGGGCAGTGTGGGATGGTTGAGGTGCTGCGCTGAGAGGGCCGGGCTGGCGCCCTTTCCCTGGGCATTGCAGACTCTTTCCTAGTCCTTGAATGGAGCAAGGGAAAATGTTCTTGGCTGGAGGGCAACCCCTCCCCAGTCAATGACAGTTGGTCCTGTCAGGAGATGTAGAGCAAGTCCAAGGTAGCCCAGGAGCTGGAGCGGGGAAAAAGGGAAGGAGCCAAACCGCAAGGCGACAGGCTCTCTGCAGATGCTGTCTCTCTCTACAGCCACTGGAAAGCCACGTGCTGCTCACCACCCCTGACCCTGCTGACGGAAAAGGAGAACAAAGCCCCCTCCCACTCTCCCTACTTCTCACCATGCCAGCCATCCAACTAGCCAAGCGCCCACCTTGATCACTCTCGGCCTCATTTGGTAGCTAGCAGTGGGGAGAGACAAAGGCATTTAGCTCACAAACTCTGTCTTGGCAGGGGAAAGAGAAAATCCCCCAGATCCTAAAAATAGAGCAACCTCTTCCAAGAAATATTTGTAGTAGCACATTTCTCTTTTGCGAAGTGGACCTGGAAACCTTTGGCTTTGCAAACACACTGCCAGTGCAACACAATTGGAATGGAAAAAGAAGGGAGAAGGAAAGTACAAGGCTCTTGCCTCCTGCCATACAAGCACATTGCCAGTTTGCTTGTGTCCTCACACATATTTCATTGAGAGAAGAGTATTGCATGGAAGTCTCCCTCAGAAGAGCATGCAGAGACTAAAAGTTGTTTCTGCAGAGCATTGTATTCACTCTACAATCAAGTGAGAGTCCCCTTCCCAGCTTGTCTTAATTTAGAGGGAATTAAGAAATTTATTTAGACTAGAAACCAAAGAACGGAAGGGCCTCCTTTAAATTTAGAACAAATTTTAATTCAAAATAAAATAATAGAAAACATAACAGTTCTTAACTACAATATATATATATTCAAGAAGAAAACCCCAGAGAAATCAGAACTGAACAAGCAATTTGTAATTAACCCCTTGGAACACTATGCAGTCTCTGCTCCCATTGGGTGCAGTGATATTCACGAACAGCAGGTGGCCATGTCACTCCACGGCTAGGGCAGGGGCTGCCCCGGGCACAGACTGGTCTGGTGAGTCCCTCTGTGATAGATGATGTGGGATGGATGGGGTGCTGTGCAGAGAGGGATGAGCTGGGACCCTCTCTGTGGGCAGTGCAGACTCTCTCCTAGTCCTTGGTAAGAGCAAGGCAAAATTCGCTGACCTGGGGAGCCGAAGGTGGGGAACAACCCCTCCCCAGTCGATGACAGTGAGTCCTGTCAGGAGATCTGCAGCAAACCCTGGGCAGTGATGGCTCTTTCTCCTTCTCCTTCTGAAGCACTGGGTACTATGAGCCCAGGGGTTTTAGCGGGAGTAGAGGGAAGGAGATAAAATGCACAGGGAAGAAGCTCTCCAAAGGTGCTGNGGGCAGTGCAGACTCTCTCCTAGTCCTTGGCAAGAGCAAGGCAAAATTCGCTGACCTGGGGAGCCGAAGGTGGGGAACAACCCCTCCCCAGTCGATGACAGTGAGTCCTGTCAGGAGATCTGCAGCAAACCCTGGGCAGTGATGGCTCTTTCTCCTTCTCCTTCTGAAGCACTGGGTACTATGAGCCCAGGGGTTTTAGCGGGAGTAGAGGGAAGGAGATAAAATGCACAGGGAAGAAGCTCTCCAAAGGTGCTGTCTCTCTCTGCAGCAGCCATCCGTCCTCCTCACCAACCCCAAACCTCTCTCTCTGCAGCAGCCATCCGTCCTCCTCACCAACCCAAAACCAAGTGCTGCTTCCCCTACCCCTGCCCCCCCGTAGGGGAAAGAAACCAAAGCCCTCTCCCTCCCCCTCACTACCCCAGCCATCAAGGTAGCCAGGCACCCCAACTCAACCATCATCTCCCCCTCTTGTTAGCTAGCAGTGGGGAAATTAGAGGTGATTTGTAGAGGCTTGGTTGGCCGATAAGGGTCATGAAGACATGCTGCAGCTGGTTGAGCAGGAGCTTGGGAAACATCGGACTCGGCTAATTTGAGTTACTGAGGCACAAGGACACAGTGCCCTTGCCTGCAGCTGTTATATGATAACAGAATGTTGTGATTAGAAAGGCAAGAAAAATATGGACGTGAGAACAAACAGAATGAAGAGTTAGAGGTGGGATTTTCCCTTAAAAAAGCATCCAATAAAATGTTTAGGTTACAGAATATGTATTAGCTCATTATATACAATCTAAGAATGTAATGTGTAGATCAATAAATCGATGCTTGCTGATCACTTGTATTGAGCGAACAAGTCTCCCTCACTGCGACAGTGATTAGCTCCCAATATGTGTTGGTAGGTGTGCTGGTTTAGAGTCAAACCGGGAGGAGAAATGAATCTAACTCAGAATAGGACTGCAATCAGAATAACAAGTTAATAAAAGATCACAAAATACACGGATAAAGAAGAAAAAAATTCATTTGTGCCACAAAAACAGATGTACAGCCCAGCACAGTGGGGCACGAGCAGAATGGAGCTCACCAACCCCTGTGCTGAACACCACATGTCTCCCCTGAATTCAAAGTATGAAGAAGGGAAGAAACCTGCTGGTGAAAATGATGGTTGCAGTCTGGTGGCAGTCTCAGTCAGGTCGAGGCTCTGCTCCTCCTCTGGGTCTGATGATAGATCCCAGTCCCAAAGCCCCAAGTTTATCTCTGCTTGGCCTCAGATGGGAATGCCCAGTCCCTCCCCCAGGATGGAGAGTTTCACAATGGGTGATTTACTCTCTGAGGTGAACAATGGCTTATTTTTGGCATCCCTGATGGCCCACTAACAGACATGACCCCTCAAGTGAGTGTGGAGGCACTAGTGGCTCACTGGAGGGGAGTGAATAGGTGTGAAGATAGGAAACCTTCCTTATCTCACAGAAGTTCCTAAACACCCAGTTTGTAGCCTGAGGGGTTGGATGTGCCCAGGACAGCTGCTGCAAATATTCCATTTTGAGCAGTTCATGAGAAAAATGACATAGAGGGTTTAGAATACACACCCACACAGTGACAAACTGATCCTGGCTACTATAACCAGGACAGAATAAAGAAAAATTCCGCCAGGTCCTAAAACTAAAATGCAACTGTAAACCTGAGACCCACTGCAGTGCTCTGCACTTCCTTCTCAGCTGCCAGTCCCAGCAAAGAGACTCCCAAGGCTTGCTGAGGCCAATGTCACTGCAGCAGTGACGCAATAGGAATGTGAAAAGAAGGGAGAAGGAAAGTGCAAGGCACTTGCATATTTCCTTGAGAGAAACAAACTGCATGCAGTATCCCCCCTCAGAAGAACATGCTAATGCTGAAGGCTTATTTGCAGCATTCTCTATTACTTCTGAGCACTTTATTCACTCCACAGTCAAGTGATAGTCCTCTGCCGTTCCCAGACCGTAAACTCCAGACCCATTGCAGTGCTAGGCACTTCCTTCTCAGCTGCTGGCCCCATGAAACATACTCTCAAGGCTTGCTAAGGCTCAAGTCTCCATCTCCTTCTTTCTCTTCTGTTCAATCCATCGAGTTGCATAATCAGGCTTTGGGAGACAGGTGGTAATAAAAGCTGAGAAGGAAAGGGCACAGCAAGTCTGTCTAAATTAAGGGGAAAATTAAGAAATTTATTTTGATGAGAAACCAAAGAAGGAAGTTGATTCCTTTAAATTTAGAATAAACTTTCATTAAAAAATTAAATTATCAAAAACATAACAGTTCTTAGCTCTAATGTGTATACATGTGTATATGTATATATCATCAAGGCAAAAAACGAAAGCAAAAGGGAACAAACAGTATGTCATTAACCCCTTTGAACACTTGGAAGTCTCTGCTCCCCTGGCACGCAGGGATATTTACAGCCAGAAGGTGGCAATGTCGTTCCACATACAGGGCAGGTGCTGCCCCAGGCACAGCCGGGTCTGACTAATCCCTCTGGGATGGACGGTGTGGAATGGATTAAACGCTGCACAGAGAGGGCCAGGCTGAGACTCTTTTCCCAGGCAGTGTAAACTCTCTCGTAGTCCATGGCTGAAGCAAGAAAAATACACTGGGCTGGGGAGCCAGAGGTGGGGGGCAGTCGATGACAGTCAGTCCTGTCAGGAGATGTAGAGCAAATCCAAGGCAGACTTGGCTATCTCTGCTCTCTCTGAAGCACAGGGTGATCATAGCCCAGGAGTTGGAGTGGGGAAAAAGGGAAGGAGCCAAACCGCAAGGCGACAGGCTCTCTGCAGATGCTGTCTCTCCCTGCAGCCGCTGGAAAACCACATGCTGCTCACCACCCCCAATCCTCCGGATGGGAAAGAAGAACAAAGCCCCTTCCCCACACCCCTCCAGATCACAGCCATCTAACAAGCCAAGGGCCCACCTTGATTACTCTCTGTCTCACTTGGTAGCTAGCAGTGGGGAAAGATGAGGCATTTAGCTACCAATCTCTGTATTGTCTGGGGAAAGAAAAAATCCCACCAGATCCTAAAATCAGAACAACGGCTTCCAAGAAGCATTTGTTGTAGCACATTTCACTTTTGTGAAGTGGACCTGGGAACCTGTGGCTTTGCAAACACACTGCCAGCGTGACACAATGGGACTGGAAAAAGAAGGGAGAAGGAAAGTACAAGGCTCTTGCCTCCTGCCATACAGGCACATTGCCAGTTTGCTTGTATCCTCACACATATTTCATTGAGAGAAGAGTACTGCATGGAAATCTTCCTCAGAAGAGCATGTGGAGACTAAAAGTTGTTTCTGCAGAGCACTGTATTTGCTCCAAAGTCAAGTGAGAGTCCCCTTTCCAGCTCTTACTGCTCAGCACTTCAGTAAGTCTAGAGTTAACAGGCTGGGAAGGGAAGAGGACTTTCACTTGACTGTGGATTTAATAAAGTGCTCTGAAGTAATGGAGCAAGCTGCAAATAAGCCTTTCCCCTCTGGAGAGTCGGTGGTGGGGAGCAGCACTTGGCTTTCCAGTAGCTGTAGAGAGAGACAGCATCTGCAGAGAGCCTGTCCCCTTGTGGTTTGGCTCCTTCCCTTTTTCCCCGCTCCAGCTCCTGGGCTCTGGGCACCCTGTGCTACAGAGAGAGCAGAGAGAGCCATGGCTGCCTTGGATTTGCTCTACATCTCCCGACAGGACCAACTGTCATTGACTGGGGAGGGGTTGCCCTCCAGTCAAGAACATTTTCCCTTGCTCCATTCAAGGACTAGGAAAGAGTCTGCAATGCCCAGGGAAAGGGCGCCAGCCCGGCCCTCTCAGCGCAGCACCTCAACCATCCCACACTGCCCATCCTCGAGGGACTAGTTGGACCCGGCTGTGCCCGGGGCGGCCCCTTGCCCGGCGGTGGAGCAACATCGCCACCTTCTGTCTGTAACTATCACTGCACCCCACGGGAGCAGACACTTCCGAGTGTTCAAAGGGGTTAATCACAAACTGTTTGTTCACTTCTGCTTTCTTTCGCCTTCATTATATATAGAGACATATCATCACATTGGAGATAAGAACTGTCATTCTTTCTAGAATTTAATTTTTAATTAAAGGTTAATCTCAGTTAAAAGGCGTCCACTTCCTTCTTAGGTTTCTAGTCTAAAGAAGTCTCAACATTTTCCCCCTAAATTTAGACCAACGTGCCCTTTTCTTCTCAGCTCTTACTACCACCATACCTTCCGTGTCTCCCGTAACCTGACTATGTAACTTGATGGATTGAGCAACAGCAAGCCTTGAGAGTGTGTTTGATGGAGCCGGCAGCTGAGAATGAAGTGTGGGAAGGGAAATGTGCTACAACAAATGCTTCTTGGAAGCCATTGTTCTAATTCTAGGATCTGGTGGGATTTTTTCTTTCCCCTACCGACACAGAGATTGGGACTAAACGTTAAAAAGGTCTTTCCCCACTGCAAGGTACCAGATTAAGCAGAGAATGATCAAGGTGTGCCCTTGGCTAGTTTGATGACTGTGATCTAGAGGGGTAGGGGTAGGGGGAGAATGCTTTTTTCTCCTTTCCTATCCAGGTGGTTGAGTTTGGGGAAGAGCACGTGGCTTTCCAGTGGATGCAGACAGTGACAGCATCTGCAGAGAGCCTTTCCCCTTGCAGTTTGGCTCCTTCCCTTTTTCCCTGTCTGAGCTCCTGGACTATGAGCACCCTGTGCTTCAGAGAGAGCAGAGAGAGCCATGGCTGCCTTGGATTTGCTGCACATCTCCTTACAGGACCGACTGTCATTGACTGGGGAGGGGCTGCCCCCCACCTCTGGCTCCTCAACCCAGTGTACTTTTCCTTGCTCCAGTCAAGGACTAAAAGAGAGTCCACACTACCGGAGAAAAGGATCCCAGCCTGGCCCTCTCTGTGTAGCACCTCATCCATCCCACAGCATCCATCCCAGTGGAACTAGTCGGACCTGAGTGAGAGACACTGCCAACTTTTGTATGTAAATGTCACTGCACCCCATACGAGCAGAGACTTCCGAGTGTTCAAAGGGGTTAATTACAAACTGTTCCCTTCTGCTTTCTTTCGCCTTCATTATATATAGACACATATAGACACCATGGAGCTAAGAACTGTTATCCTTTCTAGAATTTAATTTTTAAAGTTTACTCTCACTTAAAAGGAGGCCACTTCCTTCTTAGGTTTGTAGTCTAAATAAATCTCTTCATTTTCCTCTTTAGACAGACATGCTTTGCCCTACCCATCACAGTTCTTACTATCACCATACCCAGCCTGTCTCCCGAAGCCTGATTATGCAACTCGATGGATTGAAGAGAAGAGCAAGAAGGAGATGGAGACTTGAGCCTCAGCCAGCCTTGAGCATTTGTTTGCTGATGCCAGCATCTGAGAATGAAGTACCCAACATTGCACTGGGTCTGGAGTCTGTGGCCTGGAAAAGGAGAAAAATCTCATTTGACTGTAGAGTCAATGCAATGCTCCAAAGTAATAGAGTAGTCTTCAAATATGCATTAAGCAGTAACACGTTCTTCTGAGGGGGATACTACAAGCAGCTTCTTTCTCTCAAGGAAATATGCAAGTTGCCTGCACTTTCCTTCTCTCTTTTTTTCACATTTCCATTGTGTCACTGCTGCAGGGGCATTGGCCTCAGCAAGCCTTGAGAGTCTCTATTCTGGGACTGGCAGCTGAGAAGGAAGCACCCAGCACTGCAGTGGGTCTGGAGTTTAGAGCTGGGGATGGGACCCTCATTTGACTGTGGAGTGAATACAATGCTCCAGAGGAACAGCTTTTAGTCTCAGCATGCTCTTCTGAGGGGGACTTCCATTCAGTACTCTTCTCTCAAAGAAATGTGTGTGAGGACATATGCAAGCTGGCAAAGAGCTTGAATGGCAGGAAGCAAATCCCTTACACTTTCCTTCTCACTTGTTTTCCCAGTCCCATTGTGTCATGCTTGATGCATGTTTGCAAAGAAAAGGCTTTCAAGCTCCACTTCGCAAAAGGGTAGTGCTACAGCAAAAGATTTTTTGTAGAAATGATTTTTTTTAAAGGCGGAGTCATTTTTCCTCTCAGCTCTTGTCACTGCCAAATATATAGTTGTGCTTCAGTGAGTCTTGAGAGTTTGTGTGAGGTGGCTGTCAGCTGAGAAGAAAGTGCTCAACCCTGCAGTAATTCTGGAGCTTACATGTTGGAAGGAGAACTCTCAATTGACTGTGTAATGAACACAGTTATCCATGGAAATAAAGAAAGCACTGAATCGGACCTCTTACAAAAATGGCCAAGAATGACTTTGAATACATTTTCGTTACACGAAGTGGAGGTGGAAATTTTTGACTTTGCAAATACCCTGCAAGCATGACACAACGGGAATGGGGGAAACAGCAAGAACAAAAGAGAAAGGCAATAGCATTCCAAGGTTTTTACCAGCTTACTGGTGTCCCTTTTTATATATCAAAGAGATACATCATCATGGCTAGACTTCGCAAACAAAAATTTTGGAGGGTTTTACCCACGCTTGCTTGATAAGGCCAGTGAGAGACAGGCAAGTCTGGTTGCAAAAGGCACAGCAGAAAGTCTCCATAGGTGGCACTGTCAAGGCACTGTTCTTTCTGCATTGTCTTTTCTCCTCCAGGCTGATTCTACGTGCTGTTTCAAAGGAGACAGCAGCGTTATAGATTGTGTGTCTCCATGTCTCTCGATTGGAGACCAAAGTGGACCACTGATGGTGGTCACTATGGCCAAGGCTGAGGTGTTGTTTCAGGCAGTCCCTGTATATCCTCTTTGGGGCTCCTCTCTTGCGGCAGCCGGTGGCGAGTTCACCGTAGAGCACAATCTTAGGGAGGGGTGATCCTCCATCCTGGAGACGTGTCCTGCCCAGCACAGCTGCGTTCTCAGCTCCATGGCCTCGACACTGGTGACCTCTGCCTGTTCCAGGACAGACACACTGGTCACGTAGTCAGAGCAGTGGATGTTTAGGATTGTATGGAGACAGCGTTGGTGGAAGCATTCGAGGAGTTGCAGGTGGTGGCAGAACATGACCCAAGATTCAGACTCATAGAGAAGAGCAGACAGTACAATGACTCTCTAGACACTGATCTCTGTACTTTTCTTCAGGTGTTTATTGCGCCAGACTCTTTTATGGAGTTTTCCGAAAGCTCTGTATGCCTTTGCTAATCTGTTGTCGATCTCTTTGTCAGTCTTACCATCTGAGGAAATGATGCTTCCCAGATAAGTGAACTGCTGGACTGACTTAAGCTCTGATTCGCATATGGTGATGTGAGGGTGATGGAAAACTTCCTGAGGTGCAAGTTGATTCCTCCCAGACCAAAGGTGCCAGAACATGGAGCTTTTGCTGCTTTCAGAGTGCTCCAGAAACCTTGTCTTTGGCCCCTTCAAACCGTAGGCTGTGGGCTTTCTTTTTTGTGGAAAAGGGCTATCGTTTACTGGCAGAAGCACCCCTCCACAATGTCCATTTCTCAGTGGAGGATTACATACAGAAGAAGATTCCTCCCAGACTCGAGGTGCCAGGACTTTGGCCCCTTCAAGCCCAAGGCTCTGGGCTACTTTTCTTCAGGAAAAGTGCAGTCGTTCGCTGACAGAAGCTCCCCTGTGAAATTGCACCTTTGGGAGCAGGATTCTGTCCGGATGAAGATTCCTCTGAGACCAAATGTGCCAGCACATGGATCTTAGGCTGCTTTTGGAGTGCTGTGGCAGACACATTGAGCACTTCAAGCCTAAGGCTGCGGGCGTTCTTTCTTGGGGAACAGGGCTGTCATTCATTGGCAGAAGCACCCCTGCGATATGGCCCTTTTGGAAGCAGAATAGCGTATAGATGAGTATTCCTACTAGACTCAAGGTGCCAGAAAATGGAGGTTTGGCTGCTTTTGGAGTGCTGGGGAAACCACATCTTTGGCCCCATGAAGCCTAAGGCAGAGGGCTTTCTTTCTTGTGGAAAAGGGCTATCGTTCACTGGCAGAAGCACCCCTGCAAAATGCCCTTTCTTCCAATTCAGGATTTCATACGAATGAAGATTCCTCCCACACCCAAATGTGCCAGTAAATGAATGTGTTGCTGCTTTCGAAGTGCTGGGGAAACCTCATCTTTGGCCCCTTCAAGCCTTTAGGCTTTCTTTCTTGGGGAAAAGGGTTATACTTCGCTGTCAGAAGCACCTCTCCAAAATGGCCTTTTGTGGTGGAGGACTTCATACCAATGGATTGCTCCCAGAGCCAAGGTGCCAGGAGATGGAGCTTTCACTGCTTTCGGAATGCCAGGGAACCCACATCTTTGGCCCCTTGAAGCCCAAGGCTGCAGCTTTCTGCCTTGGGAATAAAAGTTGTGGTTCCCTGGCAGAAGCACTCATAGGGAATGATCATTTCGGGAGCGGAATTGGAGACAGATGAAGATTTCTTCAAGCTAGAAGGTTCCAGGACATGGAGCTTTTGGTGATATCAGAGTGCTCAGGAAGCCGTGTCTTTGGGCACTTCAAACCCTAGGCAGTGGGCTTTCTTTCTTGTGGGAAAGGGCTATCATCTCCTAACAGAAACCCCCCTAGAAATGGACCTTTTGGGAGCAGGATTCCGTACAGATGAAGATTCCTCCAAGAGCAAAAATGCCAGGACACGGAGGTGTTGCTGCCTTTGTATTGCTGGTAAGCCGCACAATACATAACAATACATCACAATATACAGAGTTCAAAATACAGAGTTCACAATGCAGAGTTAAAAATACAGAGGTCACAACACAGAGTTCACAATACAGGGTTCCCAATATATCACAATACATCACAATACAGAGTTCACAATACACAACAATACATCACAATACAGAGTTCACAACACATAACAATACATCACAATACAGAGTGCATAATACAGAGTTCACAATACAGAGTTCACAATATAGAGTTTACAATAGAGTTCACAATACAGAGTATACAAAAGAGAGTTCACAATACATCACAATACAGAGTTCAAAATTGTATTTGTATGGCTAGACTTTGCGAACGAAGATTTGGGAGGGTTTTTACCCACACAAAGTGGGTGAATCCCTCAAGCCTGCGCAGAACTGGCCCCACCCTTTACTCCTGAGGTTCATCTGCCAGGGCCTAGCAAGCTTGGACGGTGACAGCGAGGTCCTCAGGATGTAGGTGTTGAAGTCAGAGTTCTCCTTCTCCTAGGATGGTTGCCAGGCAGCTGACGAGCCCATCCTGCCCGAGGCGAATGTTGCATTGGCTGGGAATTGAACACGGGTCCCCTGTGTAGCAGATGAGAATTCTGCCACTGAACCACCAATGCTGCCTTAGACTTCAAAATACAGAGTTCACAATACATCACAATACAGAGTTCACAATACAGAGTTTACAATACATCACAATACTGAGTTAACAATACAGAGTTCACAAAACCTCAGAGTTCACAATACAGAGTTCACAATACATAACAACACAACACAATACAGAGTGAATAATACAGAATCAATACAGAGTTCACAATACAGAGTTGAGTTCACAATAGAGAGTTCACAATAGAGAGTTCACAACACATCACAATACAGAGTTCACAATAAATCACAATACATGAAAATACTTCATAATACAGAGTTCACAATTCATCACAATACACCACAATACACAGTTCACAATGCATCACAATACATCACAATACATCGTTCACGTTTGATCACAATACAGAGTTCACAACACAGAAGTCAAAATACATCAAAATACCTCACAATACAGAGTTCACAACACAGAAGTCAAAATACATCAAAATACCTCACAATACAGAGTTCACAACACAGAAGTCAAAATACATCAAAATACCTCACAATACAGAGTTCACAACACAGAAGTCAAAATACATCAAAATACCTCACAATACAGAGTTCACAACACAGAAGTCAAAATACATCAAAATACCTCACAATACAGAGTTCACAATACATCACAATACATCGTTCACAATACATCACATCACAGAGTTCACGATGCTTCACAATACAGTGTTCACAATACACAACAGTACAGAGTTCACAATACATCACAATACATCCCAATACACAGTTCACAATACATCATGAAACACCACAATACAGAATTCAAAATACATCACAGTACATCACAATGGATTTCACAATACATCACAATACAGTGTTCACAATATATCACAATACATCCCAAAACAGAGATCACAATACAGAGTTCACAATACGTCACGATACGTCTCAATACAGATTTCACAACACATCGTTCTCAATACATCATATTATTGAGTTCACAATACATCACAATACAGAGTTCACAATACATCACAATACAGAGTTCACCATACACCAAAATTCATCACACTACACAGTTCACAATATATCACAATACATCACAGTACAGACTTCACAATGCATGACAATACAGTGTTCACAAAACATCAAAATACATGACAATACAGTGTTCACAACACATCACAGTACAAAGTTCAAAATACATTACAATACTGAGTTCACAATTCATAATAGTACAGAGTTTACAATACATCACAATACAGAGTTCACAATACATAACAACACATCAAAATACATCTCAATAGAGAGTTCACAATACCTCAAAATATATCAGAATACAGGGTTCACAATAGATAAAAATACATCACAATTCAGAGTTCAGAATAGATCACAATACATAGTTAATACATCACAATATATCACTGTACAGGTTTCACAATGGATCACAATACACAATACTTCACAATACAGAGTTCACAACACATCACATTACATAACAATAGAGTTCACAATGCATCACAATACATTCTTCACAATATATCAAAACGCAGAGCTCGCAATACATCACAGTACATCCAAAAACAGAGATCACAATACAGCACAATACATCGTTCACAATACATCACGTCCCAGAGGTCACAATACATTACAATACAGAAATCACAAAACATCAAAATACAGAGTTCATAATACACCACAATACATTATCCTGGCTGGGATATACTTTGAGCCTCGTTGTATGCTGTGTTGTAGTGCTGAGGTCTACAGCGGCATGAATTTAGTCTCCAAGTTAGGTTTCAGTCCATGAACCTAGGAGAAAGGTGTGCTCGCTGCTCCCCCCAGCTACGTGGTACACGAGCCCTGGGCAAAGGATGCAGAGCCCACACACCTTGGGAAGAGGGCAAACGGAGAGACTTTAATCAGACAAACACGGGTTTTTATAGACCTTGGAGGGAGTCCAAATCCTCCAGTGAGGGGAAAGGGGAGGGTGTCTGGCTTTGGGCCAATAGGGATGAGGGAATTTACATTCAGGTGGGAAGGGGTTTCAGGTAACAAGGTGGACCCCGCCCCTCTGCTCACAGAATGGGGTTCTCGGAAGACAGAAAGGATTTCTGGGAAGGGACACAGGGGATTCTGGGGAGAAACACATGGAGAATTCTGGGAAGGGGAACACATGGAGAAGGTAAATATACATTTTAAACAACATTAATGCATCAGTGGTCAAAACATTTTCAGTGACATTCTGAATCCATATTTTAGTGACATTCTGAATCCAGTCCCACAATACTGAGTTTAAAATACTTTACAATATATCGCAATGCAGAGTTCACAGTACAGAATTCACAACACATCACAAAACATCACAATACAGAGTTCAAAATACATCCCAATATAGAGTTCATATTGTTGTAAAATAAAAAGAAAAATGTATCTTTTCTATTTATTAAAATGCAGGCTCACAAAGAGGCTTGCATAGAGGCCCGCAAAGAGCTCGAGCCACTTCAGGGTAGCACAAACTCACACAGACACTTCATGCAGTGGATCAATCAAAAAACCTTTATTAACATACCAAACCTTGTATTTATAATCTGTGCTTTTCAGTTACATCATTATATCAAATGATTGGACAGCTTAGAACTGTCCATTCTCAGGCCACCTAAAGTCTGCAGTGCATTGGTCTTAACATTAATTAGTCCCTCCTGAGAACTCATCCCATGATGGCTCTCTAAAGGAATTTTAGGAGTATCAGCAGATGTTCTTCTTATAGATAAGTCCCACTCCAAAGCTGAGAACTGCTCTGCAGAAATACGTAAACACAGGCCTCTTTCTCATGGGAACTGCACAATGGATTGTTCACTGAATATCCACAGAATATCCAAATTTCTGCATTTTGCAACATCATATTACATCACAATATATCGTTCAAAATGCATCACAATAAAGAGGTCACAATACAGAGTTCACATTACATCACAATACATCGTTCACAGTACATCACAATACAGAATTCAGTATACATCACAATACATCGCAATACGGAGCTCACAATATAGAAATCACAGTGCAACAGTATACGGAGTTCACAATACATCACAATACATCAAAATACGGAGTGCACAATACATCACAATATATCACAATACAGAGTTCACAATACAAAGTTCACATTACATCACAATAGAGTGTTCACAATGTATCATAATACATTCGACAACAGAGATCACAATACATCACAATACACAGTTCGTAATACATCACAATACAGAGTTCACAATACATCCCAAAAGAGAGTTCACAATTCGTCACAATACAGAGTTCACTATACATCACAATACACCGCAATACTGATTTCACAATACAGAATTCAAAATACGTCACAATAAATCACAATACTGAGTTTACAATAAATCAAAATACATAACAATGCATCACAAAACAAAGTTCACAATACATCACATTACTGTGTTCAACATATATCACATCACAATACATAGTTCACAATACATCACAATACAGAGTTCATAACACAACTAATACACCACAATACATAGTTCACAATACATTACAATATATCACAATACAGATTTTGCAATACATCACAATGCAGAGTTCACAATACATCAAAATACAAGAGTGCACAATATATCACAATAAATGACAATACATCACAATACAGAGTTCACAATGCGACTAATACACTGCAATACATAGTTCACAATACATCACAATATGTCACAATACAGAGTTCAGAATACATCAGAAAACACTGTTCACAATACATAGTCCACAATACAGGAAAATACATCACAATACAGAGATCACAATACATCACATCATAATACAAAGTTCTCAATTCATCACAATATATCACAATACAGAGTTCAGAATACATCACAATACAGCATTCACAATACAGAGTTCACAGTACATCACAATACATCACAAAACAGATTTCACAATTCCTCATAATACATCACAATACAGAGTTCACAATACATCACAATACAGAGTTCATAACACAACTAATACACCACAATACATAGTTCACAATACATTACAATATATCACAATACAGATTTTGCAATACATCACAATGCAGAGTTCACAATACATCAAAATACAAGAGTGCACAATATATCACAATAAATGACAATACATCACAATACAGAGTTCACAATGCGACTAATACACTGCAATACATAGTTCACAATACATCACAATATGTCACAATACAGAGTTCAGAATACATCAGAAAACACTGTTCACAATACATAGTCCACAATACAGGAAAATACATCACAATACAGAGATCACAATACATCACATCATAATACAAAGTTCTCAATTCATCACAATATATCACAATACAGAGTTCAGAATACATCACAATACAGCATTCACAATACAGAGTTCACAGTACATCACAATACATCACAAAACAGATTTCACAATTCCTCATAATACATCACAATACAGAGTTCACAATACATCACAATACAGAGTTCATAATACAACTAATGCACCACAATACATAGTTCACAATACATTACAATATGTCACAATATAGAGTTCACAATACATCACAATACAGCGTCCAAAATACACAACTCAGAGTGCACAATATACCACAATAAATGACAATACATCAGAACACTGAGTTCACAATACATCACAGTACCGAGTTCACAATACATCACAATATAGAGTTCACAATACATAACAATACATCATAATACGGAGTTCTCAATAGAGTTCACAATACATCAAAATAGAGTTCACAATACAACTAACACAGCACAATACTTAGTTCACAATACATCACAATATATCACAATACAGAGTTCACAATACATTGCAATACACCACAAAACAGAGTTCAAAATACGTCGCAAAACACTTCACAATACAGTTTACAATACATCACAATACA
>VXAU01000941.1:47884-61603 GCA_013399695.1 Formicarius rufipectus | reverse complement strand
TCCACAAAACAAAACAAAAAACCTCAAGTGAAAAAAGAACCCTGGGAATGTGGGAATGGATTTTGGGACAAAATGCTGACTGACAATTTGGTGCTGTAAGCCAAGAGAACTACTCTTGATTTTTTGATTCTTCTTCTGCTAAATAGCACTTGAATCCAAGTACCCAGCTGTGAACTATTCTCTAAATTTGAAAGGTCAAGAACATCCCATGATATCTGTCTCAGTCTAAGATTAGTTAACTACTTCATAACAGAAATTTGCTGGACTTCATTATAAGCACTCATTAAAGTATGAAGAGTACTTCTATTATGCAAAGTATAATGCAAAGAAACTGAAATAGGAAAAACACACGAGGTGAAGGATCACTCCTGGGGACTACAAGCATATGAGAAATGAAAGCAAAGGAAAGGCTCAATATTAGGAATACTTTGCTATCAGATAACAAGCAATCTGCTGAGGTGAGAGAAACATGTCAGCCTAGACCGACAATAGAGACATGGATAGCCAGAGCTTGGACTGATGGATAATCTAACACAGTTTAAGAAATCTTTTCTCTCCAAACTAGAATCTTCTGTCAGTGCCCATCTTCATTTACTTGAGTGAGACACCAGTGACAGGGGCAGGACTGGATGCAATTGAATACAGTGGTACAGCTCACCTTTGATCTTAATAAACAGAAGGAAACTGCCAGTTATAGGGTCTCTTTATATTAAAGATAACGTATGTAATTAAGGACTGTTAAGGACTGTCAGCTCGTTGATTACATTTCAGTAAGGATACATATCTGCCCAGTAAAATTGTGTCAGAAGCTATTCAATTTACTTGCTACAACATTCATGTAAAATATTTGATGTTCATCATCAACAATTATAAATAAATTTCAGCTGAAAAAAAATTTTGCAGTAACCTAATGGGAGAAATTAGATGGTAAATTGGTTTCCACTGAAAAGACAAAATTTTATATTTGAAACATCTGCTTGGTATTTTACTTTATTCAGCTGAAACACATATTTAACATTATATGAACACCTAGTCAGCTGAATCATATCTGACAACCCACACTGGTTCTACGGATAACAAAATATGAAAGAAGTTGATGGGTTGAAGTGTACTTTGGCAGCAATGGTGGCTTACAAAGTCCATTGGCACTGTTTCTGTGAAGTGGCCTTTCAGTGTTTTCATCAGAGACTGCATTCTCAGTATTCATAGCATAGTGATAGCTGTTTTCCCTACTTTTCCTCTCTGACACAAATGAACTGGTATGTCACAGGTGCCTGAAATTTGATGAAGGAATTACAAAATGAAAAAAGAGGAAAATCAGAAGAATATGCATATGCTTTAATTATATGCATTAATAGCTGAGCTACTAGGTGACCAAAAAAATTGCTACCCAAGACCTTATTATAGAATAAATCAAATCTCAGCACCCTTCTTACAATGTTATCACTGTTCCATCACTAATGTCCATGGCATGTGTGAAGTAATGGTGTTTTTATACTTTGCTTTGTTTTATCAGAAGTACTTTATCAATGAACGTTTTCAATCACAATACTTATGAAAAATGGAACTTTCTATTCAGGTATTGAAACATACACTTAAAGAAAGAGCTAATAAAATGCTAACAAGTGCCAAAAGATGAACTGAGGCAAGTACCTATGTAGATTATCAAACATAAATCACACAATTTCTTAAATAGGTATTTTAAATGGAATACAAAACACTGGAATAGATAACGTAAAATCTTACATTTACAATGGATCTTGGAGAATGGAAAGTATTGATTTGTGTGCGATCTTTCATATTACAAAAGCATCTTAGTTTTCCTGCTACAATGACATACTGTGAGTACTGTAACAGTACTCTGCCATTAGGATGTAGACCTAACCTCTCAATTATATCACAGCAGCCATACACAAAGTTGAAAAGTCTATCAGCTATTTGCACAAGTTCAGGAGGAAAATGCAATAAAATAAAGGATAATTCATTTTCAATTATAAGTCTTTGTTTTTTAAATTCCCATGTAGCTAGCAAAGTGACTAGTTTTAAAATAAGTGACCAAATGCAGCATCATTCTACATGTTGCTTTTATTCTGAAAAAATGTGTTGCCTTCATTCTGAAAAAAAAAAAAAAAAAGCCATTGCTTTGATTTTTCAAGTCATGGTATTTAGGAAGGAAGTTCTAACTGAGCAGAACAATTTACTAGATAATTTTGTATAAGATTTTTCCATATGCTGAATATTCATTCTGTTCTGGTATGTCATCCTAAAAACATTATTGTAACATCAAAGATGACAGAGGTGAAAATAATAGCTCTGGTGGAAAAGAGCTACTATACAAGGAATGACTAAATAAAGCCCTTTAATTTGGTAAAAATACTGCTGAAATGGGCTATGTCCTAGATGTTACAAATCATAAAAAGAAAGTAGAAAATTAAGTCAGCAGTGCAGGAACTAGAGAGCTGTGAGGGAAGTTGTCAGGAAACAGTACTACCGTCAAGAAAGAAAAGTACTTTCTTGTGTGATACACATTAATCTGTGGAACTCAATGACTAGGTGCCTAGGTTCCAGAAACCTGTGTGAGCTGAAGATGGGATTAGGGGAATTTACTGAGTATGGTTCCCTCAGTAGGTCTTAAACATAGCGCAGATTCAACTTCCGTTAAAATGTCTCATAACAATTCCATTAAAATAAACCTCTGGAAACTGTCCAGATATACAAGGGTAATGATCTTTCCACTTAGGTCCTGATATAGTACACTTTTCAAAGTATTTCCATAGCTAAAGAGTCAGCCTAATCAGTATGGCATTTCTTTGGTTCCCTGGCACATGAAGTGAGAGGATTGCTTGTTTTGTCATCTGAAGCTTATTGCCTGGTAGTACTTCAGATTTGCTCTACAGAATATCTGGACATTTAGCAACTTCATCATTTCTTCATGTTTTTCAAACAATAAGCTTATACATTTCTTTCCTAACAGTTATATAAATAGAACCTTAATGACTTCAGCTGTATTTCAGTCTATGGTTTTGTTGAGTATTTCTTAGAGGAAAATTAAATAAAATTAAAAAAAAAATCTCTAAATATTAACCAGCATAAATATTATCAAAAATATGCTTCAGATGCAAAATAGATTGGATTAAATACAGTGTATAAACATGTTTTGCTCACAAAAGGCATTTTCACATAATTAATCTGTTCAGAAGGGCATTTAAAAATGCCCATTTACAATATACCTGTATTTAAAATTAACCCAGCATCATCATCTTGAAAATTTAGCATACTGGTTTTCTTTAACATATTCTTTTCGATGTGGCACTTAAAGTAGGATAGTATCATACAGGGATTCTGGCTTCAGCATAATAAAATCCTTAATGAATTCAGAGGATGTCTCAGTTGGTTTAACTGTCATTTTACTGCCTTTCTTTTTGGTCATACCTACTTCTTCTGTAACATATTTTTCCCAAATGTATCTATATTCTTGCAGCCCCACTGCAGTACTTCCACTTGTATCATGTAGGAGCAGAAATGTTCCATGTCAGCTTGTTAACAGCCTTCATATCTGGAGGCTATTGTCATATACATGTTCCTAAAATACTCAAGAGTTTGTTACTTAGCTAAAGATAGAAAAATAACTGGTATAATGTTTCTATTTTCTTCAAATAAAACTGATTTAATTAACTAAGCGAACAGCAGGGTTGAAGGCAAAATATGATTTAAATGTGTTGATTCTATCCTTTCCTCATTTCTTGTTAAGACTGTAAAACATACAGGGTTCCTTGGGACAAGAGCCAAATCTCTGTTTATTCTGTAAAATGCTTAGCACAAGAGGAACCTCAAAAAAATTTCCAAGTTGCAATTCTTCTCAAGCATTTCCTTCACTGTGTTTATACTGATGTTTTAAGAATATTTAATTCTCTCACTCTTGAAGGTTTTCAGTAATTCACAGAGTAAAGAAACAGACGCACACAAGTACAGCAAGTGCCTTGGAGAGGCCCTTGAACCTATGTTTAAAAAAAAAAAAAAGTGCCTTGAAGTTTCAGAAACCTGATTTTTCTGAGTATCATTAGGCACCCATACAATATTAATGCAGAAACAGTTTTAGATATTAAGCAAATGAAAACACATGCTTAGGGTGATGAAGCAAAAGCAAGGCCTAAAAAGAGTTAACTGTCTTGTTAGAGAGTTGCAGACTGACTGTTCTGTGTGGAATGTGGCGGGCAGTTTGTTCTGTTCTGTTTGCTAGATCAAAACTTTGAATAGAAGTTGGGAGTATTGTACCCAGGACCTAGTGGGCATAAATATAGATAAGGTAGGTGTCTGAGAAGACCATGAGCAAGGAGTTTGCACAACTCCGCAAGTGAGTCAGCTAACAAGGAAAGGTGAAAAGTTCAGTGTGAGAAAGATAAGAAGACGACCCCTAGAGTGAGGTTAAAGGCTAGAATGACCACCTAAAAACTGTGCCAAGGGATGATTCTGGAAGACTCTGCCCCAAGCCCTGCCTGAACTCCACCTCCTATGAATATGATAATCAGATAATAAAACTTTATGAATATGTATGTTAAGATTATGTAATCTTAAATGTCTGCTGGATAAATTACCTTGATTCTTACCGAAAACTTAAAAGCGAGTTTGTGCGGTGTGAACTGCCTCGCTTCCCAGCACTGTGAATAAATACCTTTCTGCTTAAAGACCAAATTGTCTCTAGGTCATTCATTTATTTCATGTTTTTTGACATCACTGGCAGACAAAAAGACTGTAAAATTGGTTCCCATGAAATGCTGACAGAGAGTTGTTGCATTGCAGGAACAAGCCCTTACAGAGATGTGAATGACAGCTACACTCAGTGTACCCTGGGTAAGTTCTGCAAAACTCCATCTCTGCGTTGTCACTTTTGCAGGTACTGCTGGGATGGGTTGTCCTCTATTTGCGTAAGAATCAAATGATGTTATAGACTTGGATTTCATGGTTTCTCTTGACAACAATATTGCATAAACTTGTGGGACTCATGTAACATGGAATGTGGCAAATTTCATTAGAATCACTTGTCTTAGAGAACTGGAATGATTCATCTCCTAACTCTGACACAGCCATCTCTAACAACCTCAGCTGACTTTTTATGTACCAATATTATTCACACAAACAGTTGTTCTATTGATCTTTTGCAAAACATGGTGTCAGTTTTAGAAGTCCAGCAGTGGAAAAAATTTTGTGTGCACACATTTGCCTGTGCCTTTTATCTTCTTTCAAAGGTAACAAGACTCACATTAAAGGTATCTTTAAAAATAACAGTCAAATGCATAAGTTCTTTCTATATTTGGTTACAGCACCTGAGGGTACATTTTACATGTTTCATGAACTTGATCTGTCTTGTCAACCCTATTGGTTTCCTCCTGCTTCAGAACTATACAAGTGTGCTGTGGAAAAGGCCGCATCTGCTTCCTTAGACCTTGAGATGGCACACAGCAATTGTATCATTCAGGTGGAAGAACTCAAGAATCCAGTAACGTTTGGTTTGTATTTTTTTTCACATTTTGAAGCAAATAAAAGTAAAAAGTGATGAAAAAATGTTTAACTATACACTGTGGGGAAAAAAACCCAAAACACAAACAAAAAACAAACCAACAAACAAAAAACCCTAAGCAATAATTGAATATCCTGCTTTTATTCCTGTGTTGTCTGCATCTGAAGTGGAAAAATACTAAATGAGGATTTTTGCCCTTAGCAACTAATTTCTGTGATTTTATATTTGAAATAATTCCTATAAACAGAATATAAATACATAACAATTTATCCATAGAAAATAAATCATGTTCTCTTTTAGACTCTGTGTCATTGTGAAAGAAGCTTGTTTCAGGCATCTTCTGCTTCCTAGTCCCATAAATAATCTTAAAAGCAGAGAAGTACTTTTAACTTCAATTCAGTAGAGAACTGAAATATAAGAACCTTTCCAAGATTGAAATACAATCTTTATGTGGCAAGATTTTGGTAGCAAGGGTTCAGGGGGGCTGTAGGAGTGGCTCCAGTGCTGCACCTGTGTCAGTCAGAGACAATTCATCCATTTAGGCCCCTAAAACTGAGCCCCTAAAACTGATGCTGGTGGTACCTCTGTGCTAACGTACTTAAGAAAGGGTTCAAAATGCTGCTCAGCAGCTGTCAGAGAAAGGAGTGAGAAATGTGTGACAGAAATGATCCTGCAGACCCCAAGTCATTGAAGAAGGAGAAGGAGGAGGTGCTTCAGGTACTGGAGGAGATATTCTCCTGCACCCTGTGGAGAAGATCAGGCTGTGCCCCTGCAGCCCATGGAGGTCCACAGTGGAGCAGAAAAGCACATTGCAGCCCATGGAGACTGCTACTCTGCAGCAGGTGGACATGACCTGAATGAAGCTGCAGCCCACATCAAAACAGGCTTGTGGAATCAACTGCAGCCCATGGAGAGTAGGCTACACAGGTGGAGACTTTCGGGCATTGTGGCCCATAGAATACCCATGCTGGAGCAGTTCATTTTTAGTAAAGAGTACTCCTGGGAAAAGAGCCGTGCTAGATAAGTTCTAGAAGAAAGATGCACATTGGAGCACTTTATAAAGGACTGTATCCTGTGGGATGGACTCCATGTTGGAGCAGGTGAAGCACATGAATGAATGAGCAGCAGAGACAGTGTTATGAACTGACTGTGGCACCCATTCCCCATCCCACTGTGCCACTCGGGCCATGAGGAAATAGAAGAATCAGGAATGAAGGAGTGAAATTGAGACTAGGGAGAAAAGTGGTTTTAGTTTGGTCCTTGTTTCTCATTATCCTACTGTATTTTTAAATGTCAATACATTAAACTGATTTTCCCTGAGTCAGGTCTGTTTAGCCTGGGATAGTAAGTGGCAACTGATCTCACTGTCCTTATCATGACTGATGAGCTTCTCCTTCTTATTTTCTTCTCCTGTCCTCTTGAGGAGTGAGAGAGTGTCTTGGTGGATGTCTGACATCCAACCAAGGTTAAACCACTACAAAGACAGAAAATTTATCTTTGTTTTCATAAAGTAGAGTTTGGTGCTGTAAAAACTGGTCTTCTTAAATGTTGATTATTCATCCCTCATCTGCCCCTCATTTATTACCACTACTTACATTTACTTAGTCTAAATAGATTATGCCCAGACTACAGACTGATTCTATCCATCCCATACCTATTCTTCTGTAGCTTTAGAGGAGACAGAGAACCATTATTAAGGCAGCCCTTTACGTTGACAGACAAATAAATATTTGTCATTGTAAAGTGCATAGCCTTTGCCCTGCTGCTCCCTTTAACTCAAATCCCATTTTATCCACACTGATCACAAAGAGGATCTAAAGTACTGTATCTAGACTCAGACACATACAGGATTTAACAGAAGGAACAGTTTCTGCTTAACAAGACACTTCTGTGACAATGACTTGTCATTCTCAGTAGGATGCTCCAGAAAATCATGGAAATTACTAAACCTCTTTATTTAGGAAATCACCTTTACTTTTAAGCTCAGAAATGTGTGGAAGATGATAACATAAAAAATGCCAAGATGAAGAGCAGCAATAATAAACTGCTGCAAAGACCAACACAAGTGTTGACAAACCTCTCATTTCTATCAGAAGTCTTTAAGATGTACTTTGCAACAAAATGATCAAAGAAGGGTCTTAGTTTTCTAAGATCCAAAGTAATGATCTAGTTCAAAAAAGAAAGGGAAAAGTGGTTTTTATTTTTCAAAACAATATACATTTTAAATTGATATTGTAATTTCTTAATATTGTTAAAGACAGTACTAGATCTTTGCTGAGGAAATGGTGAAAACTTTAGTTATTTGGTTTGACAAGACACTGAAGGAAATTCAAATTAAGAGTAGCTGATAAGCTGAATGCAGTTGATGATGCCTTGTGAGGTTTGAAAAAATTGTGGTTTCAAGAAACCTGTCCAGGAAGTCAAAGTGACCCTGGAAAAGTGTATTGGGAGAATGTTGAAGGAACCTCCTTGGCTGACTCAATCAAGTCAGCAGACATCTACTGCTTCAAGCCGCCTGCATTTGACAAGATTTGTGGGTTTCTATGTATTCCCTAGGCCAGATAGAAACTTTCCTTATCAATCCCTTTTTTCTTCTGTCTTTTGTTCATTAAATATAAACTAGTCTTACATTCTTGAATACCCTTCAGAGCAACCACAATGTATTCCTTTAGTTATAATATCTCCTCCCATGTTTAGCATAAAGCCAGCTCCTGAGATTAATATTTAATTGTTGAACCTATACATTGTGTTTTGTAACTTTAAATAAATGTTCTTTGTTTGACCTCCCACAAACTGGGACTGTGCTGACTGCTACAATGCCTAGTCCAAATATCTTAGGGCAAAAAAAACCAACAAGAGTGTTATCTGTGAGGTTCTAACATAATGGAAAGCTGCCTCCTTGGCACAAATTTAACGTGGTAGTGTTCCCCTCATGATCTTTCCCTCCTCACCCCCATGCTTCATACTCCATCTAGTCACGTGATAACCCTTCTCTTTCTTATTTCTTTATTTCTGTGTTTTATACAAAACATCCTTAATATCAACTACTATTGAATGAGTTCTTAGATTTTCCTCAATATAATATTTGCAATTGTATTGCCTCATTAGTTTATGTTTCAGTGAATCTGTTCTGAGAACTTCCTTTCCTTCTAGTCCCATATATTTATCATTACCATCTTTGGCAGCTAACTGTAACCACTATCATGTCTATTGACTGTGTTACTACAGATTACTGACTGTAAGAAAAGGTGATTGTCAATCACAGAAGCAAGCCAGCATGGGGAAAGAGTCCCAGAGTCCTAACTGGGACACAGCATCTGAGAAAGCTGACCTCTCACAATGACAGTATGCAACACTGACTAAAGTTCTATTCTCCAATTATATCTTTCTCTACCAGGAAAAACACTAGGAACTTCCTAGAAATAGGAAGTGACCAGGATAGCTCATCAAAGGAAGGTCTGATTCCCTTCTGTGCATATAGTTTCTGTAGAGATAGTACAGAAGGGTTTTTTGTTTTGTTTTGTTTTTTGGTTTGTTTTGTGTTTTTTTTAAATTTTAAATCCTCAACATTTTTGTACAAGAATCATGATCAAAGTAAAATTTGAAGAAACTAGTCAATTCCAAAAGCTAAATATTTTTTGAAAGCCAAATAAATCCTATAGAACTGGATCAACACTAAGTATTTTGGAGTTAAATCTTGACTAGTTATCATAAGGAGAACTATTTGATGTTTCTTCCTGACATAGACATCAGCAAGGTAATCACTGAAGGGCAAGTAGCTAAGGCTCTTTTGCAACCTGACAGTGCTATTATGAAAAAAAGTTTATGACACATTGTATAGCATGTTTCAACTATTGCTTTTGCAGAGTGACAAGATGGACAGAGATTCCATAGAAAACAATCTAAGGATTATTCTGCTTCAGATGTGGACTATGGGCCAACAATATCATGCCACTGCAAATACACTGCAATATCATGCTACTGCTACTGTACAATCCTACTAGGAGGATTATACAGAATGCTATGTCACATGTATAATGATTTGACCTTACCTATCCCTGTAAAGTTCACTTTCTCAAGAGCTCTGTCTAATTCTGCATAACAGATTTTAAGAAGAAAGTAGACATGGGGCGGAAGGGGCAGAAAGGTAATTGAAAATAATCAGAGGTAAAGATGCTGAGTTTGTAATGAGAGAAATGGAATATGAGCCTACCACTGAATGTGGTACATAAAGAGTAAAAAGGAAGACTATGTCAGTGATAGATGTTGCAATGGTAAAGATAATGAGCACTGGTTTAGTCTGCTTGGAGACCATGAGAGGCTTCAAAGAAGAAGAAGAATGTGCATAAAGAGTGATATGGGCCCTGCCTTCTGACAGCAACGAGAGACTACGCCAAGGTGTTTTTTCTAAAACTTCTCTATTTTTACTAGAATGAATTCCTAATTTATTAATGCATTCAAATATTAACTCCTTTACTACATTGGTTTCCTCTGTATTCTAAAGAATATATTGGGTCACCGCAGCACTGCCTATTTAGTCCCCAATGCACACTAGTATTTCTCTCTCTTAGACTTGTAAACTGAGTCTTGAAGAAGAGCTGATCTAGTTCTGCTTCAGGCTATGTCTCTTGTGAAATCTGTAAGTGACATGTTAACAAGACATTTTTAACGAAGAATTAACCTTCTTTAGTCTCTACACATCTTCACTAATTCTCCATTTTTCATTTGCACACTTTGACAATTCAGTGCTTAAAATGTTACCATTTCCTCAGCCAGGGTGGCTTCTTATGGTAAACAAGTGTTGGCACATTCTTCTGATAGATGTTAAGCCACACTCTACTGAACTTCCTAATTGATTTGCTGAAGCAATTGAAGTGCAGCTGGTGACTTTGAAAAAACCGTGTAGTCAGCTTCTAAGAATGCCCAGGAGAGGGAACAATAGACTGACTGCAATTAAACTTCTTTGGAGTATCTTTGTACTTTTGACTAAATAGTTTGGGGTTTCAGAAGGATATCAGTAGTCCTAAAAATATTTGACACCTCAACTGAATCTGCTTCCTCAGTTAACCCATCCTTTCATTACTGGCAAATGTCTGTTAGTGTGAAAGATTAATGCTTTGTCAGCCACCACATTAATAAACAATTGGAATAATGGAATGGAATGGTGAAATAATGAAGAAAGAAACCTAAGTAGAGAAAGAAATCCAAACTTGGATTTCCTATAAAGATGGTTAGCTCAGGGTCTTATTGCAGAATTTTTACAGAACAAGATTAGCAGGCAAAACAAAGTGGGTGCAGTCATAGTGGGTATCTGCTATAAATCTCCTAATCAGGAAAAAATTAAAAAATAAAAATATAAACACTTTTTTACAAGTCCTCCAGCTGAGTATTTGTTTATGAGTCATCAAAATATTGAATGTTTGTCCTGGCAATTCACACTGGAAATATGGTCAGTAGACCAGTTGGATCAAAACTTAAATTTAGTTAATCAAATTTTTATGCAATTGACATGTATATATGAAGGAAAAATCATGTTTAACTGAATGCAATAAAGAACTATTCTATATCAGATACTTCCTAAATGCAAACATCTCTTCAGTTTGGTCAAATTATAACCTATAACAGTCATTGTGTTTCTAAATCTATCAGCAACTCTTTGCCAGTGCCACCAAAGGTGTGGAAAGTTAATGTTCAACAGGTTGGTGGAGTATCTCAATATATCCATTGAGCTTTTACTTTTAAAAACAGAATCTACATTATATCTTCTTGACATTTTAGATAGTGTAAATTTTAGAAAAGTGTAAATTATATCTTCTCTGTTACACTCAACTGGTCTTTTGAATCTCAGTTGAAAAACTAGAGTTTTGTATCAATTTGATTGAAAGACCTGTGAAAGCTATGTAAGGCAATAATTTCAGGTAGAGCGGAAGCTTCAATTTCAATTTTCTTGATTTAAATTATACTTATTTTATCAATAGAAGATCAGATGTGTTTAAAAGTCTCAATAAAATATTTCTTGAAATAAAAATTGTTTAAAAAGACTCATTTTATAATTTATATTATGACAGAATGAGTAAAGCAGACATTCAATGAGATAAGCAGGCCAAATACCCTATGTATAAACTGTTTCACTTTCAGACAAGTTTGTAACACTACTAAAATTTTATTCAAAGTGAAGCAGGAAGTTAAAAATCTCCCTACTTTTATTCATGGTTCAAACAAAGTGGGAAGCATTTCAATTTATAATGGATTTTGTGAGCAATGGTCCACATCTTCATTTATTTTTTAACATGAGTCAGAATTTTGGTGGTTACATTTCTTGACAGAGTTCTTTTAAAGATTCATGTACTTTAGTGCACTGAGAATTCTCTAGCTGAATCAGTGTCCTGCCTTGAATACTCAAAAATTAGTCAATGGGTCATATATTACAAAAATTGGTAATTTTTAGAGAGGAACTGCTTCAGTAATCTGTATTTCTATACTATGCTATGCAATGTCCTTCTAGATAACATGACTCTGCTAAAACACCCAAATTCATACAAGTGCTCAGAAATCTTTGGAAAAGATCTGTCAGAGATCTTTTCAGTAGTTTACATGAAATGAACTAGTTCCTCAGGCATTCTCATAAAAATTGCTAGCAAAAGTGACATCCTTATGAATGTGCACTACTACTACTTAGAGCAGATCCCTGGAGGCTGAAAGCTCAGACAAATGGTGCTGCAGTTTAAATGAAGCCTTCAGTAATTCTGTCTGTTCCGTTGTGTTCAGCAAGGAGTGCTTAGAGCTCAGAATTTTCAAGGTCATCAGTTTGGCACCATTAAGACAGAATCAAAAAATGTCATCCTATACACATAAGAAGTCACAAATGTAATATCCTGTAGGTATGGCAAATATTCTCTGTACCCTTCTGAATTATAAAATCTCATATATTAAAAATTTCAGTTGCATTATTTCAAGTAAAGTAGGGATCAATATCACCTGACATGTTCACAATGTTATTTGATAGCATCTCAGTGTCATTCAGGTTGATTGGGTTCCCAAGAACATATTCATACATGATCTACTACCATCAACAGATACATTACATTATCCTATTACTGAAAGTGTTCTCTTACTTTAGAAATGTCATAGCTATAGACTTACATTCATCTCCTATTCTGATAGAGACATTCTTTCCTTAGTAAGAGCTTTTTGCAATAATAAAAAATGCTAGGCCTTACAGGCAGTACTTTAAAAACATAATTATTTTATCTGATTTGCAATGTTTTTTTGCAAAGACTGATAAAAATTTAACAAAAGTGCCCCATGACGTTATTTAATTGCTTTCCAGGAGATTACTTATTTTATTTAGAACTACTCAGAAGTTATTTAGAATTTCACTCGGAATTGCAGCATCAGGCAGACATTCCATAGGCAAAGATGTAGGCACATTTTTCTCTTCAAGCACACTAGCTCTGAATTTTCATGTGCTCTCGTAGAACTACCTACCAGTAAATACAATACAAAAGTCATATCGTACTGCATCTTGACTTCATCCTGCAACCTTATCTTTTACTTCTGGTTCTGCATTCCCTCCACAGCTGACTACTGATCTTCAGAATTAGTTGTTGTTATGTCTTGGCATATCACAGCCATCCCTAACAGAAGGCTTGTCATTCTCTTGACCAATAGTTGTAACAGAGAACAGGCATGTTAGAGGATAGATCAAAGATAATTTTCAGTAAAAGAAAGGAGGGGACTGACAGCAGTTTGCTGACTAATTGTAGAGTTGGTGGTTATAAGAACTTCAGACTTAGCCATATAAAACCATAGCACAGAAATGTCTATGTCACAATAAACAGAAATTATTTCAGCATCTTCATTTTAACATCTTCTTTCAGCATAAAAAGGAAGAGTGTGTGTGCATGTATGCAAGGGAGTAAACTGCTCAAAATTACATTTGTGAAGAAAAATGAAACCGAACTCTTATAAAGCAAAAGAACAGTGTTGTTTGTGTCTATGCAAAGGCAATGGAGGCATGAGTGAAGAAGTATCTATCATTTAGAATGATATTTATCTACTCTTTCTTTCAATACTAAACTAATCCTTATCTCCTTCCTTCAGTACTAAATTAATCATTGTGTGGTGGATGCTGCTCTACCTGGGATACAAGTTTATAGTGAAATAATCACTGACCTACCTAGCCACTCCTGCAGATGAAA
>VXAU01000941.1:24895-47856 GCA_013399695.1 Formicarius rufipectus | reverse complement strand
ATTTACTAATGTAGGGAATTTAGGGGGAAAAAAAAAAAAAAAAAAGGGAAAAGCTAAAGCAAATTTTCTCTTCAGTTTGAATTTTACACCAGTTTCTTTCTGTCCTTGTCTGAAATTACAATGCAACATTTCTGTGCGACTTAAGCCACTAAATAACATTTATTTTATATACTAAAAGTGGCTAAATTTTCATGAGAACTAATATAAGTTATTCATACCATATAGTTTCCTAAGATTATTTTCTGGGGTTTTAGAGATGTAACAAAGATTACCAGCAATCTAATCCAGTAAGAGTGTTATAACAAAAGTCTTATGATTGTTTATTAACAGTTTATTTCAAAACATTTTTTACTCCTTGATTGACAATTATTCTCATAAACACTGCAGCAGTATTATTCATGTAAATAAATTATCATAAAACATACCTAATATCGGTCTAGGATTGCAATTCAGGCTGTTGGATTTCTAATCATCAGCTTTAAAAGCTTTATATAAAATGTTTTGGGTTTTGTTTGATTGGGTTTTTTTTCATTGTAATGACAGTTTAAATCAGAGTGGAGCAATAATATCTCTAAATTATTTCCCAAACTGGAAATCTTTGTGTGTCACATAGTTTTAAAAAATAATAGTAATACCATTATTTTAAAAGTCAATAAAAAATACACCTCTAAGTCTATCTCCAAACATCATTCTACTCTGTAATTGGCCTCTGCCAACTGAATTAAAGGTAGCTGACCACAAAGGCAGACCTGGTGTCATTAGTAATCGGAGGTGATTATTACCAAGAGTGGCAGAAGAGACACTAAGTGCTGAGTGATTAAGGAGAGAAACACAGACACTGAAATATGGGTAGTGTAGGAAAAAAAAAAACAAAAAAGCCCAAGCTATTTTGAGCTATAATATCTGTATGTGAAGACCATCTTGTTAGTAAAACCCTGCCAGATAACTAAGTAATCAGTGTATTGGAATTATTCCCATTATTTCAAGGGATTCATTCTCACATCCTCATTATTTTTCAAAATGTTTTCTTTTTACCTGTTTCATTTACTTGCTTCCTTTCCTTTGATTTGTGAACCAGTGGAAAGTGTGAGGCTGACAGATACAGTGACTAAAGTCTGTATTAGTCTTTCCATTAGGCACAACATGAGCAGTAACTGAACAAAATTTCTCCTTGCTACTGACTGTCAGCCTGAACCACCTGTATTGTGGATAAATTAGATCTCTCAGAAAGTGATAAAGTTCCGGTTGATTGGCCTAGCTAATTCTTTCAGCCACTACTGAGGAAGACAGAGTATTTACTGTAAATATGGTAATAAATAACATTTTCTGGATTCAGTTAAATTTAAAACTAAATGCTACACTGTACCATCTTGATAAAAGCATCATCCAAGTTTTAGTCACTGAAGAATAAAACTTGCTCAAAGGAGTAGTCTTAGAAAGGAGAAAAAGAAGAACCCTGACTGTTAGTATATAGAGGCAAATAAATAAATAAAGTTGCATAGATTAATTTTGGTTCTTGTGGTTCTACTGAGATGAGAGCTCTGGAGGCAAAGCACTGCTGTGTTCCCAAGACCATAAGCCTGTGACTGCAGTAGACAATGGCTGCAGAAATGCTTTCCAGAAAACATCTGATTCTTTTTTTAAGTGAAAAAAAAAAAGGGTCTTCCTATGGGTCTTCCTATCAGAATGGTCTGATTCCACAGGCTCTCAGAGGGAAGAGGTAGAAACTAAGCTATGAGGTTCAAATTAGGACAACATAACAAAAAATACGCATTTTTATAGCAGATTTCAATTAACAGCAGCTATGTTGCCATTGTTTTAGAGATGGTCCAAATTGTTCAGCAGAATTTAAATGAAAACCTAGTCCTAAATGACAAGATATAGCATAAGGCTGACTATTACCTCTTGCCACTTAATATAGACTCTCACCAGTGAGGCTGATTTCCCTGCTCTGCTCTGGTTTTGCAAAGAGGCTTAATACATATTGACAGCAATTACACAGAAATAAGGCTTTAAACAGGCCTAATTTAATCCACAGAACAGACAAGATGTATAATAAATATGCTACAACCATTACAGAGAAAGCTGATTCTGAGAGAGCTGTCTCAGCTAGGATGCTCTAGATACTTTCCATACTGTGTCACAAGAAATTCTTGTCTGAAATTCTTGCTCTTGCCTGTACCCAAATTGTAGCCTTTACATTCTGGTTCATGAGATCTACAATATGAGCTGATATATCCTCTGCTGGGAGCTGCAGACTGTTTACACTTGCAGTGGATTTCTCCATTTCCAGGAAATTCACCGTCAGCCATCTGTCTTTCTAGACACTTTTTACCACCAGGGACACTGATCTCATGCAGGATATAAGGAAACCTTCATGGGAAAGAAGGAAGGTACCTCAGTTCACCAGAAGCACGCTTTTCAGACATTTTTTGTATGATTGCATATGTAAATGATGCTGCAGACATTTTTTGAAAAACAGCTCCAGTTGTACATACAAATGAGGTCTCTGTATGTGTAATAGAGAATTACATATGTGATGGGCAATTTTCACATCCAGTTTTATTGAATTCCTCTTAGCTAGATCTTAGAGCATTCAAATTAGGTACATGATTGTACACTTATTCTCTGAATTATCATATATATCTTTTATATAAAATACTATCAGTAAATAGAAATAGACTTTAATTACTAGTCCTTGAGAACATGTGATGGTTATCAGGAAACAGGGCCAAGTGGGATGTATGGAAGCATGGGGAACTGTTGCAGGCTAAGTGTCGCTAAGCAGTACATATGATGATGTAAAGTAATAAACTCAGCTGACCTTCATTTTACTGATAATTCAATCTGACAGGAATTTTCTGGTATGGCTGGCAAGGTAGCAGGTTTAATTTAGAGAAAAAACCTGAACTCATCATTTAGGGCTGCATTGAATTTAGGCTTTATATTATTAAACAAAGGGAGCAAGAAGGAGAAAGGACTCACTTTTATACTTAACTGAGATGGTTGATATTGCCTAAAACCATGAATTATAGAAGTTATTAAAAATAAACAGTGGGAGGCTTATTACTTGAATGTCCAAGCAACTGAAGTAACAAAAATGCATAACAAAGATAAAAGAGCAACTAAACAAAGAAATTACAAGTAATGAAAAGTGTCAAAAAATAGGAGAAATTTTTCACAGGAAAGGCTGAAATAAAGCAACCCTCATATAGAAAAGCAGAAGAGTAAGAAATGATAGCACTAAATCTGAACAAATATTTACAAAAGTTATTGTCAAACCTTTTGAAGTCCTATGTCTGTTAGTGTACAAATTGCTTTACTTGCAATTTCAGTGTTTGAGCAACTAATTTTGCTGAGCATTTATCAAATAAATTAGATTTCTTAGCAGGTAGAGAAATTTCACAGAAGAAAAGAAAAGCAATTCCTCATGTAGTGTACATCCAAGCAAAAAAGAAAATCCAGTCCAAATTGTTCAATGGAAATATTTGCAAGGAGAAATTATCTGTCTGAGGATAAGTCTTAGAATAAGTTTAATATTTTTAAATCTATATTTTCTGAAAATTATTCTTCTCTTGTAATACTTTCACTTGTAGCAAAGTGGGTTTTATACCAGAATTTTAAATATAATAAGTAAGAGAGAGAATTTCTGCTATATAAATACATCTATTTTTCAGGACCTAATTTTAATACTCTTGAGTGTTGTTAAATCCACCTGTAACTTCTCATTTCAGTGTTTTTATTTTTTCATTCTTACAGTTAACAGGTAGGAAAGTAAAGTTCTGTACAAGACTGAAATTGTGTCAATGTACACGGGTTTCATAAAACTCAAGCATTATCCACACAAAAACTTGCATAGTGTATGCATATCTACATGTCTATCTACCTATATCTCACATAGTTGTGCGTTACTTTAATATATATTTCACTGTTCCATGCTGTCCCTTCACCGCATAAACAGGAGTTAGGCATATGCAGACACCTGAATTTTCCCGGTGGTGTTTCCCAGATCCCTGTCCAAGGTGAACCAGCAGATTGGCACTAGCAGACACCTCACCAGCATGTGTTTTGGGACAGTCTCTTCCCACAACCTCTTCTAATGATCTAAAAGCCAAGCAGCCAAGGGGATTTGTGTGTTATGTTAAACCTTTAATATAAGCCAAATGCTGTGTCAGCACCAATTCTAGTTACTCTCTTTGGTGCTGTTAGATACACATGGTGAGACTTCATTCCCATCATGTTTATAGTTTCAGCATTGCCTAGGGGGTTATAAAAACTAGTCGAGCCTGTGTGATTCTTGTGGCATGGGTAAAAGAATATCCCTGAACTAAGGGCACTAACAGGCTACCATTAATTCTCTTTTTCTTCTTTTTTTTTTCTTTTTTTTTTTAAATGGCTACATTAAATACCACTTTGTATTTAAACATAATTTACAACATGTAGTTGCTGAATGAGAGAGGGAATTTGCTCAGTGTGACTGCAAATGCCAACACAAATATAAGAATACAAAAATTACTGTCCTACACCTTGCTCCTCCCTGACATAAATTTGTGAAAATTGTCACGCCTCAAGAACTGCATAGCTTCTCTCAGAGGCAGTAGCCCCTGAGAAGGAAGTGGACTAATTTCTCAGCATGAAGGTATTAATTTCATTGGGATAGAAAAAGCAGATCTAATGAAAGTTTAGGATGACTTGGAAATGTTAGATGGTACAAGACAGGTTTTGTACTTCTTATGTTTTACAGTGGAGTTCTTCTAAAACTGCCACGGGTGCTATTTATCATACTGTAAGCATAGAAACAACACCATTTAGTAGCATTTAAACAGCTGACCACTTGATTCTTTTGTCACAAGAGGTTGAGAATAACGTTAACAAAATAGCTAAAGCAACAGTCTGGTAAGTGGAGCAGATATCTTCTGACTTTGAAGACACCTACTTCAGATTTTCAGAAGTCTTTGTGGTTGTATCTAGCACTGACTATATGTCATAGTACACTGGCCTAGTTGTCAAATTGCTCTGGAAATCACTTGTCTTTCCTTCCACCCACAGCTCTCATGGCAGTGGGTGTATCCAACTGGCAATCAGTAGGGTGACCAACTGAATTGGTCTAAGGACTGAAACATCCTCAAGTTCCCTTGTTTATGTTTAGTTCAACCTCCTGGCACCTCATTTCCCTATTTCTGTTCCCCTGACTCAATTGTAAGAACAATTCTGTTCTCCTTTATGCTGAAGTGGTAAGAATGTATTTGTTAAGGTTGATAAAATAATGAGCAGCGGACTATTCTTTTTCCAAACCTAAATAAACGAACAAGTGTCTAAGACAAATCTTTCCTTGTATAACTAATTCTTATATTCTTAATATGGTCAGTTGCTTTCTTAGAAATTACTTTTCTTTGATTAGCTATGACTGGTTAGCTATCTCTTTAGAGTCCTGATCCAGTAAACAACAGAAACATCATCCTTGTTCTAATTATGTGCTCAAACACATGCTACTTTTTTTTTTTTTTTTTCCAAATAAAACACTGCAACATCACCTGGTCTGCAAAGCTGATGAAAAAAATGCCATTGGCTTTTGGTGCCAAGCCATGGCAGGAGTCAGATGCCGTCTGAGGGACCTCGAGGCAGGAACCACAGCAGATTGATCCCCGGGGGACAGGAGCCTCTCCAGCCAGGGGCCAGCCCCACAGTGTCTGTGCCTGGTTGTGGTCAGGCTCAGCCAGGCACCCAGATCGTCAGGCATGGTCAGAGTGGTGAGGACAGGCCAAAGCCAGACCAGGACATCAGCCCACACACTGAGCTAGGACCAGGACTGGTGAAGGACACATGTCAGACACAGCATCAGCATGGAGGTGGGCTGTGCTGTGCAAACTAAAGAAACCCCTAAAAACTAGACAGGATTTTTAAAAAATATAAAGTAGAAGGTTTGGGCTTGCTTTTTATTTGTGTTTGGTTTTTTTGTCTTGGTTTGGTTTTGATTTGTTTTCTTTTGTTCTTGTTTGTTGTTACTGGTTTTGGTTTTGTTGTTGTTTTCTTTCTAAATTAAATGGGAAATGTTTTGGCATCTCTATTTCATCTGTTTGGAAGACAACACTTACAGTGACCTTTTTTTTTTAATTTGTGCAATATGACAGTGAAAATTGGAGAGGACCTTCTTTATGATTATGACTTTTGAAGTGTGGGAAATCAAGAATACATTCCAACATTTATTAGTATATAACTTTACTATACGGACATACACAATACCTAAGGACTTACAACCTTAACCATTATACTGGTAGATAAGTGTTGCCAAAGATAAATGTTTTGGCATATTTATTTAACCCCAGTGTAGAACTTAAGCACTTTTTGCACAGAGTAGAGCTAAGGTAATTTTTTTACTTCAGTTTAACATTTGGGTTTTAAAAAAAAAATGTTTTGAAACATAACTGAAACAGCTGTCAGTGGCTCTTGAAAATGACATTATTCTGTTTTTAAAAATCCCATTTTTTATTTCTTGACATTGTAGATTAAAGAGTTGTGTTAGATCTAGTATCTCTTAAGAAAAAAAGGGCCATTCTCTCTAGGTGCCCGATTTCTAACTGTTTTGCATTCTAACAAATCTGTGGCCACCTAGGATTCCACAGCTGTCACTCTGCAGCACTTCACGGTCACCTGGAATTTCATTAACAGGAACTAGAACCAGACCTTTATGCTCTAAAATCACAAATAATCGTCACCACATATAAAGAATCGTTAGTACTGTTACAAGTATAGGAGCAAAAAATACTATGACAGATTTGAGTAGTTTCATGTACATCTAATCATGGTTAATGAGTACCTACACTAACTAGTCTCATTACTGAATGCAATAGAACTGTATATAGAAGGATAATACTGTAACAGGCAGAGTGTGAGGTCTTAAAATATCATTTAAGAGAAGAATGTGTCTTGTATTCAGTAATCTTGAGACCTACAAAAAGGATTTGAATAGATTTTATTAAACACATTTGCATCTTTCAGCCCAAAGCTAGTCTATTGCATAGTCAGGCCATGCGATTTAAGTTCTCTGACAGAAGGAATCAACCGTGGAGAAGAATCGTGATTTACCACTTTTGTGGCTAGGTAGGACACACCCACAAAATGACTGACAGTCAGAAACCTTCAAACTGTCAAATATAATTTTGTTTTGCAAATCGATTTTGGAATGCATAATCAGCCCTCTGGTAAGAAACTATTGTTTTAAATTAAATCAGAAAAATATACATTCAAACTAAAATTGAATTAGTTGGTTGTTCACATATAACTTTCTTCCATACTAATAAAAATGGTGATCAGAGAATAAGAAAGAAAAAATAATGCAGAAAGTATGTAAGACACATTATACTGGCTTGCAAAGTAACTAACATCTTGTTGTGTTTGTTGATGAAAACTCCTGCCCTTTTTTTGTAATTTGCTATGTATTTTCTGTACTAGCCACTTCTATATAACTCAACAAAACCTCCAGAATGAAGGAGTGGTGCCCACTCCAAATGACTCGGTGTATGAAACAGGCATGAAAAGACAAAACTGATTACAGAAGAATAGAAGTGGAGGCAGATTTTGGATGGATGGATGGATGGATGGATGGATGGATGGATGGATGGATGGATGGATGGATAGATGGATGCTCTAAATTAATTTGAAACAAAACCCACGTCTAACCTCTGTGGCAATACATGAATTCATATTTCATATATGTAGGTGAAAGTGAATAAAACAGGAAGTCCTTGGACTTATTAGAATTCTTCTCCTATTTCTACTCTATTTAAAGAACAATAAACCCCACTCAATTATTTATCTTGAACAGTCTTATCTGTTCTCCTCCTGAACAGTCCTGTTTATATTCTGTGCAATACACACTGTAAAACCTGACATAGTCACAGGACATCTAAACCTAGAGTCTAAATAAGCGCTATGACATTCACTAACCCACCTTGCAGATGAGGATTCTAAATCTTTCTATTTAAATTCTTTTGTAAGAGTGTCATTGTCCCAAAGAGAGCATTTCTGCTTCTGCCTACAGCTAAAATCTTAAATTCTTATCGTGGTTTCTTGTGCTTCTAAACCAACGCTCCTAAACAATGAATCCTTTGTACACAATCCAGAATCCCTACAAGTTTTTTTCCTAAGTAGCTACTTAAGAAGTACTATGGTCTAAAAATAGGACCTCTGCAGGTTATATATATATAGGATTACTTTATTTTATAAGCTATTTCCATCCCCAGTCTTTTGCCTGACAATGCTAAAGTGGTCGACAATCAGTTTTAGTTACCCTGATATGATCTGAAAGACAGATATATTTTCCTTAGAAACTGGTTCCAAAACTAACAAATTCTGCCCTAAAGTAACCATCTGGGGGCATCTTTCTGATTCTTTCTGATCTGATCTGATTTAAATTGATGATCAAGCTGAAACCTCCTTCACACTCTTGATTGCATATATAAAGGAATAAGATGAATTTTATTTTATTTAATTTTTTAATTCTGGTGTATGTCAGATTTTTACACACGTGAGATAAATTAATGTTACATCTAATCACAGCTATGGTGGCACCAAAATACATGCCTAGTCAACCTAAAATTTTCCATAGTTCAATAGAATAAGTTAAAGTCTTTCTTTTTTATTTTTCTAGTGTTTATATCATAAATTGATAACCTATGTAAGATTCCCCCTAGAGGAGAGACTAAAGATCAGATAACCATTTTTTTCACAAATTTTATTACAACAACTTGAACTGACCTCATATGCTTCTATGTTAATAACATTGATGAGCAGCACACCGCAGAGTCAAGCCTTTTATACACTGAGGAGTTTTACTTTGAAAGACACTACCTTTAATACAAGTTTTGTTCTGTTTCTTTGTTCCAGGTAGACTGTATGCTGATATTCAAAGAATTGGCATTAAAAAAAATGTCCATTGAAATACATGTCCCAGTTTAAATCTCATTTCTTGCAAGAAAAAACCCAGAGAATATGATGATAAATTGACATTTGAATCTATCAATTTATTAAAAACATCTTTATCTAAAATTTCAAGTATTTATCCAGATATTCACATTGTGCCTTGCATTTTGTCATGTAGTATATTTTCTGCAATAAAAACATTTGAAATTGTTCCATACTACATATGTTTTAACACACATCATCATCATAAAGACTTTATATCCTCTTTAGTTTTGTTACACCAAAAGGTATTAAATACCATTTAAATACAAATTCAGATCCCAGGGAGATTTATTTTGGCTATAGATTTCAATTTAGCCAAATCCTACTGTCTATAAACATGTCAAATCATTGTCCTGTAACACAAAATGATAGATAGAGGGATTCCTTAAGAGCTTTTCCAAATCGAAGCATTATCCAGACAAGACAAATTGATATATTTGCACTTGTAGACTAGGAGATGTACGACAGAATCATAAGAAAACATAATTATACCTTTGTCTGTAGTACCTTTGCAAAGACATTTAATTCCTGACTATCACTGTTCCTTTTTTCCCGCACCATGGTTGCAGTCAGATGGGTACCCTGATGCTAGCTTACTGAATTTGCCTTCAAAGCAAAAACTAACATTCATACTGACCATTGCACAACAAAGAATAGTGGTAGGAAAGGTCACAAAATTAATTTTCTCTAATGACCTAAAGATATATTCAAATATGAAAGAATACTGCATTTGATTTGCTTCTCATGTATTTTAGTTGTTTTTTTCTTGCACCAAAAAGGCTAAATAATCATGTCTCTAAACCATTCATGCTGACAGGTCTTTAATAAATGCATACAGATGAGGGAACAAATGGCAAATAAGAGATGTAGGAAAACATTTTTGAAGAAATATTATTTGGTTTATAGTCTCTGAAGAACATCTGACAGTAATCCACAATGCATGACAAGTCTTACTGGTAACAGTTTAAAGACATCAAAATGGTCCTCCAAATATGATTAGAACAACGGTAAATTTATGAGGGTTAACCTTTAGCCAGTAGATTCACTCCTGGTACTAAAGCATAGTTAGATCAATGGTTTGTTCATTTCTTCAGAAAAGTATCAAAACATATTTGTAATTGCACGGATAGGTGAACAAACCTGAGGGTTTTGATTATCGAGCAATGAAAAAACAAAAAATGTCTCTTGAAAGTCATTCATTCATAAAGAAAAATCATATTTCTGCAGGGTTAAGATATGTATAACTGTTTCTCCTTATATTAGGTTACAAAGCAGATTCTTGTCCCCCATAGTTTTAGCATTCTTCTTGTTCTATCAAAGAACTTTTGTTTTGTTTTGGGGTTTGTGGGTGTTTTTTTGTTTGGCTGGTTGGTTTGATTTTCTTTTAAAATATAGAAGCAGAACATTCTATGATAATCAGCCTAGTGGACAGTCAATCCTCTAGAAATTTATATAAGGATTTATTATCACCACACTGGAGATACTGTGTATTACCAGAGAAACTAAAGAAGGTAAAAAATCTGAACTCTGTTTAGAATGCATAGGAAGAAAAACATAGGCTGGATTCAAAAGCAGTCAGTCTTCCTATCATCACCTTGACCCTTCAGTCAAAAGTTTTTACTTAGTCCTGCAAAATGGACTAAGTGACAGCCATTCTGCATTGCTGTCAACTATCAGCTCCTTAAAAGGAGACAAGGACATTTAAAAAACACTCAGTTTTAAACAAAATTAGAAACTGTTTATTCCTGTAACGAGTAATTCATTGGCTTCCAATCTGTGTTTACACATACAGAAATACACCCTGCAGGCAAAGGGCAGGCAGTAGTTGTCTGTTGGTGATAGATCATGGTTTGGAAGCATATTGTTTGCCTACATTTAACTTTAAGTCCTTAATAACAACAGCTTTTAATTCCTGGCTTATTACAAGTGGCAGTGTGTTGTATTGGTCATTCGGTTCAGACCCTCTAGCAATGCTGTGAGATTTGCTGAGTGAGTTGGGGTTTTATTTTGCTTACTAGGTGTCTCTCAAGTCATCAGACAGATACTTCCTGGCACTGTTCCTTCAATAGGGATAATGAATCATGACAGTTCATCTCAAATTGCCCAGCTCAAACATTTAAATGTCTGCCACAATCTACCAATGAACCCATCTGAGTGCCATTGGAGATTACTGGGAGAAACTTATTAATACACATAAGATTTGGCAACATGTCAGGCTTAATCTATCACAACACCTAAGATAATACAGTTGTGCCTTCCCCTCCCCTGTCCTGTGGTAAGAGAAGAGAACACCAGCAGTGTGATATCACCAGGTAGTGCAGTGCTGCCATTCCATTTTATAGTATCTCACTTTGTATTCATCCACTTATATGATGTTCTGAAGTGTACTCATTTCTTTCAGCAGAGAAGCTTTAAGCTTTGCAAAAAGTGAAATAAACTTTCAAGAAGCATCTTTTAGAAGTATTTAGGAAATCTATAGCATTCTGATTAAAAGCGTAATACTTGTCTGATTTTTTCTTCTATGCTAGAACCATGATAGAACAACCTGACCTCATAACAAGCATATAGATCAGTTTGATAATGTAGGTTTTTTTCAGACAGAGAATCTTAAGTATTACCAACATAAAGTAGCTGAAGGACAAATAGAAATGTCCTAATGTATAACTCCAGCTGGCTATGCATTTTCTCCCAGAAGCTTCTAGGAGCAATTGCGGATAAAGACCTTTTCATTTTGGAAGAGCATTACTGTGTCTTTGGTGTTGTGTATATATAAATAGATATGCTATACTNTTCAGAGGAAGTTACTATAACCAAATGAAATTCACTTCTTTTCCCTTATGGCAGGGGTAATACCAAGTAGAGAGAAACTTTTTCATAACAGAAATGTCTCTGGAGACACATAATAGGAAAGAAGGCATGTTACAGCTCATTTACTTATAGCAGTTATGTGCTAAATTGCGAGTGAATTAAAATAGAATATAATTCTTTGGAAAAGGCAGCAGTGAAAGGATTTGGAAATCTATCCCAACAGAATTTCTCCTCGAGTTAATATTTTATGGCTCAGTATTAAAATAATTAACCCCATTATTGATCCTGCCTATATGGTATGGGCATCCAAACAGCAATCAGTAATACTTTTAGTTTTCTCCAGAAGTCTAAAACTTGGAGTGGATTTGTTTAACATGTTATTTACAGAAGGTTATGAAGAGGATTTCTTCAATCAGCTTGCAATTCATTTTCTCCTATGTCAGCAACAGTGCAAAGCTGGGAAAAAACATTGTCAAAATAAGAAAACAATTGTGTAAGATTTGTTTGCCATTATAAACCCCTTCTTTCAGTCATTCCTTCAAAAAACTGTCATAATTTTTATATTCAGAGACAGACTAGAAAGTGCTTTAGCGCCACAATAGTGTGCTTTTGAAGTAAAACCCTCACTTAATCCACTTCATCTTGTGTTGGTTCTCTTTGCAGAGAAATTCTGATACATGTTAAGTAGATTCGTTTGGGAGAGAGCTAAACCAGAGTCTCTGGTCTGAGTGTGTACCACATTCTCCAGCCCTTCCCAGTGACAGCAGAGATGCAACCAAAGACCTGTCTTTTATATAGTTTCCATCCTTCTGCAGGGCATAGATGACTACTATAGCAGAAGGGAAAAGACCTAGGTTCAACTAAGATTCCCATGCTGCCTGTAATGTTAGTGTAGGGGCCTCAACGTCTTTTTTTTTTGCCTACTGATTTACTGCAGTAAATTACTAGCCGCTATAGATCTCACTACCAAGAGTTACTTTTTTACAACTCATAACAAAGTAGAGCAGTTGATTGTTGCCACCTCAGAAGATATCAGAAGAGCACTCATTTTCAGCCACAGTTCCAGATGCTCTTAAGGAGAGATATCTTTCTCACAAGGAAGAAGGATAGCTCAGTTAGGAGAGCAAAGGTAACAGTAATGAAAGGATTCCCAGCCTAGACTTGTGTTTGAAAGCATCTGAAAGCTTATTCAAAATACGGCAAACTTCACTGCCTTAATGAACTTTAGAATTCGTTTCTATCCTTTTCCTTTACATTTTTCACCTCTCATTCCTCTTAGTTATCTCCAGATTGCCTTGTTTTCTCAAACAGCAGGACTCTTTCACCTGTTTTCCCTTGGGTAAAGCCATTCTTTTTTCTCTTACCCTAAGTGTGAACCTACAGAATATTCATTATAGTTGAATCATTGTATTAACTGAAATATTTACATATTGCTTTGAAGAATCAATGATCCAACAGGTTTTGTCCCTAACCTAGTCCAAGAAACTACATTTCTGACTATGCAAAAATGTTATTCAGCTTCTTTTCTTGTAAGCACTAAAAGTCATTGCGACTGAACATGCCCTGTAAAAGATACTTACTCGATACTGGAGACCAGTTATTGGTAGATGAGTGTCCTGGTTTCCATCAAAAACAGGGTTCATTTTTTGCAGTAGCCACGAGGGGGTGAAGCCTTGAGGTGTGTGGGTGTGGCCAAGACCCTAATGTTATTCTATATTATCTCACATCATTACCAGGTACAGGGGAAAGGGACTTCGTCTCTCACTTTTGACAAAGGCATGTTTTTTTTTTACCAGGGGAACCAAAGCATGATGGGTGGAGAGAAGTCATCTGACATCATATAACTGTCCTGGGCTTCACGAGCATTTTGCACACAAATCACACTCTTTTTTATTAGTATTCTTCCTGTTATTGTTCATTTTCTTATTTCATTGCTGTTTCCAGTAAATTGTTTTTATCTCAGCCTGTGATCTTAGCTTTTCGTGCTTTCATTTAGAGGTTGAAATGGATTTGCAGGAGCAAATAGCTGCACGGTTTCGATGGGAGCACTAAACTGGGGAATACCATCCCTAAACAATCACAGTAAGTGATTTTTAGTTCAAGTGTAACTAGTTTAACGTGTTTTAGTCCTGGTGAAAGTACTGGATCATCACTCCAGTGTAATTAACTATTTCATCAGATAAACTTAGAGTACAATGATAAAATTACCTGAACCATTATTCCAATGGGCTCAGTTACATGAATAAGACCCCAAAGTAAGCAAGCATATATTGAAATCCCTTTAAAACCGACAAATACTTTATAACAAAGAATTGTTGTACTTTCATTAGTATGACCCTAACTAAAGCAAACTAAATAATTACACTTTTTTAAAGAAGACAGGTTTTGTTCTCAATGCTGTTAAGAACAATGAAAGGCAATATATGATAAGCAATTGGTAGCTAAGTTTCCATTAGAATAGCAGTCAAGCAAAGAAGACATTTGTCTCGGCACAATCAAAACATAAAGAGGCAAATCAATACAGATTACTGTGTGAAACCAAACTAATTAACTTCTATGTAAAGAAAGGTGAAAGTACAACTCCATGTATAAACGGCACAGACATGAGGCTAGGCAAAGATGGGATTCTCTGCAACAGATTAATTGACAAAGGATCAAAATCCAAATATATCAACACTCATGGAGGAAACTGACCAATTTAGCACAAGATGGGCACAATACGCTAGGTTTAGGGTATAAACTATTAATGAATAAAGTAGCTCACAAGCAGGAAAATCTCAATTAGGCAAGTGTTCAACCCTTACTAATAATATATGTCATATACATACATGTGTATATACACATCTGTATGCATATGAGAGTAATTATTTGGCTTTCAGAATAGGATCCCATGGATTATTTGCTTCTTGCTATTATAAATAAATCTTCATATTCTCAACTCTTGATTGTACTGTTTCAAAACCTTTCAAATAGGTGGTAGTTAATTTTTCCCCACATCTTTTCAGAAACCTAGTCATTTCTATAGCTCCTTTAAAAAGCTGAATTGTTTCATGCAAAACAATTCGCTTGCTTTTTTTTACTAAAGCTATTATAACATATAGAGTTATCAGCCAAATTTTTGACATCCAATTTCTTCTCTATCTACAGTTCCTTGCTGTAAAAACTGTGGTGCGTCTTTGTCTTTTCTGGATACTGGGCCCAGCACATATTCTGATTCTCCTTATGTCTATAGGGCTTCTGTGTTCATTCTAGGATTGCCTGTCTCTTTTCCAGATCCATAAGTAAGTCCTTGTATAGCTTATTGCAGCTATGATTGTATCATCACATCAGAATAACTGCAGTCACTGGTGAAAATTAAAAGGCATGACTACTCATATGTTCATAACTACAGAACAAACAGAGCCATGATTTTCAAAAACCTGAGTGATAGAAGATTCTTTCAGAAAAACAAAACCAAAACAAAACCAAAAAAAAACCCACAGAAAGCCAACATACTGCCCTCCCTCAAAAAAACAAACAAACCAAAACCAAAAAACAAACCAAAAAAACCAAACAAACAAAAAACCCAAGGGGAAAAAAACAAACAAACAAACAAACAAACAAAACCAAAAACAACAAAACAGAAATGGTCCCACCCTGTTTATGCAAGTTATAAGGTGAACAAGCTAATGCTGGTATTCACTGAATTCTAGTATTTGTATACATCACTCATACTGGCTGTTTGCCATTATGACAAGACACTTTCACCTCTCCGGGAAGAAAGAACTATGTTTCATATCTGAACAATGAAAGCTCAAAAATATTTAATTCAATTCTCCACTGAAGACAGAGAAAAGTTTGAATAATGTATGTGTCTTTAATCTATGGCCCCATTGCTCTTTCAGTTCTGTTTCTATTGTGCGTTTGTTTTCCTGTAGCATTTTGAATCAGAACGGATTATGCACAAGGGACCTTCATGCACTGCTAGCTATTTGGGAATTTAAACAAAGTTCTGTAACTTAATTAGCCGTCTCCTGAGGTGATAAATGCCATTTTTTGATGTTGCAAAGGAGTTTATGACCATGATAATAACTGACATTTAACCATATATTTCCTGATCTGCAGCTGTAAACATATAATTTCCCTGACTTCACTAATATAAATAAGTGTTAACGCACAACACAGACCCTGCAGGAAAGATTAAGAGAGAAATGGCAGCCCTGCTGAATTTGCAAACTCAGGATGTACAGCTAATGATTGTGAATATTAAGGCTTGTTACAGCTTTTTCAAGAATTTAAACATGGAAAATCCTTAACAGATAGCGCACCTAAGAAATTCTCAACAGTGCTGCTCTGCTTGGAATGGAAATCTATCATGAGAAAGCAATTTTAAAAGCATGGGGGGGATGAATAATTCAGTAAAAAATATGTCAGTAAATGAACAGACAGCGAAAAAACTACTGCTTTTTGGTTGTTAGAAAAGAATGAAGAGAGGTCTCACCAGACTTACACAAAATAATAAACAGTTTTACATAAATTAAAGTAGAAGCCCTTTTGACATAACATCAGAGTACAAATACATTTCATAATGACAAAATAAAAATCTTTTTTAGATGTGTTATCCTGTTAAGTTTTGGGCTACAAAACTTGTTGAGACAAAATAGCAACTGCCCTAAAAAATATATACAAATGAGATTTGCACAGCAATTTCTAAATAGAAGATTATGTTAGAATAGGTTTACTATATATAAGTAAATTAAACTACTCAGAGTAAGTTAAGTGTTTGTGTCTGTATATGTGTGCATGTACAGATCTACACACATATATCTAGTAGAATGAGGAAAGAGGAAGAGGATGGAATTAATGGAGTTCACATTATTTTGACCACTATGTTTTGCCCCTTTAACTCATTTTTCAAATATTCTGCAATCTGAAGGGAGGACTTTTTTAGGAACAGCATTTCTTTGGAATATAGACTACATTTTCTGACAGTGAAGTTTCACAAAAGACTCCTCTTAGAGAAGAAGTCAGACGCTAATAAATCCTATGGTTCCTCCCTTGCAGCTTTACTTCTGAGTCTACCTCCTCTGACCTTTTCCAGACGGTTTGTCCTCCATCTTTGGGGATGTATCTTTCTAATATTTAGGAGTGAGATGAGCCTGCAGAAAGAGGACGTATTACTAATTCTAGAAGTGCAAAGCATTCTGGTCATATTACTGCTGCCAAAATCCTTTAACAAATGTAAGTGTTATTTTTACTTTTCCAGGGAATATTTAATGAGCATTAAATATTCATAAAGAACAGATAATATTTAAATGACATCTTTAAATGATTAAAGATGTACAACTCACTCATACTGATTAATACATCAAGACCTAAAATATATTTTCATTAGGCCCAAACTGTCTCCAAGGTGATATGAAGAAAAAAATGTCTCAGAACTCCCTGTGCTATTTGTAAGGAAGTACATATGCAAGCCTGTCTTTAAGATGAAAAATCTGCGTTCATGTCAGTAGTACGTAAGGTACTAGATAAAATCACCAAACTGGTAAGGTAAAGGAAGTACAGGTCTGTTCATCCTGTTCATTTACCCCAGCCTCTGTTCCATCTAGTTAGCCTTGATGTGAGCCTCTCCCTCTGTATTTAAAGAGCAGGTTCTCTCATTCTCACTCCTGATTCTGTTCTAACAGCTTATACATCATTTGGAAACAAGACCGCAGGTAATGGCACAGCAGATCTAATGCAAACTGTGTGTTTATATCATGTTTTAAGATAATGTTAAGATAATACAACTGTTTAAAGTATCTTTGAGTAAAACAAAATACTACGGATTTTTTATAGAAAAGCATGTTGAAAACCATTCCAACAAGAGGCATAGAAATTTTCCTCTTCCTTTTTGCTTCTTCTCTTTTTTCTGTCAAAAAACTTTGAAAACTCTGGAATATTATTGTGTACACTGGAAAGAGCTGCCATGTTTTCAAGGACATAGAGTGCTTAAAGGTATACAACTACAAAAATCAGAAACAAGCTGCAGTACAGAGAAGTACAAACATACCTGTTTGTAGAATGTACATCTCTATATTCTATACTAACTCCTGAATGATGATATTGCCTCCATTTATATTTATTCCCTAATTAGGAGGTTGACTAGTATTTCAGTAAAAAAAGAAAATAACAAGAAATCCCAGTTGGGGTAAAACATACAAAAGTTATGGTTGAGAAATAAGAAAAAAATTAGATACTTAAAATTATCAAACCCAAAGCAGGTTTACAAAATGACACGTTCTGAAATATACAATAAATACATCCTCTAAACACAAGTTTCTAAAAAGCTTCCAAAGTTCATTTTTGTTTTTCCTATTTATTTCTTATTAACCAAAATAGAAGAACCACTTAGCTTCATAACAGCTAATCCTGATTTTTGTCTTGTTTAACCAGGGCTCATTTAAACTATTCTGTCACCTCCTCTATCTGGTCTATGTGTTGCTATAGTAATGATAAAAATCTTTGATGCTTGTAAACATTTATTTTGAATCGGAGAAGGGAATTTGAGGTCTACTCAACTAATTTGCTTCACTTGAAAAAGAAATTCTAAATTAATTCAGACTAGGATATAAAGTTGACAGTTATATTAATTATTGAAGCATGGGACAGAGATACTCCGGTTATCTTGGAAGGGTTTATTTTCATTTGCTCAGTAAACCAAAATTCATAAAGAAACGAGGAAGAAAGGATAGTTTCCAAAATGCCCTGCCAAAGAGCTGATTTTGCTATGACTAGAGATGCTGAGAAAAGCCCTGATAGGACTGAGCCACAGACCATTTAATCAGCCTTTTTTGTTTTGGTCTGTTTTTATCTCCAGCTATCAGGGACACAGAGGGAAGAACACACAGCAAGGCCAGAGCTCTTAACCAAGAATATTCTGTCTTTCTTCTAACGCTGTGGAACACAAGATTAAGAGTCCTGAAAGCACCCTGGTAAGTACTTGTTTTCTACAAGTGTGAGAGACTGCGAGTGGAAACAGAACAGTTGGGGAAAATTCTCCAGAGTAGTCTCTAAGTATACACCTCACTAACAAGTTTTATCTTATGAAACACAGAAAAGTCATTTGTAACACTTATTTCACCTACTTCTAGTAACTTATCTGACATGATAGAGAGATTAAAATACTTTGGAGAGGCAGCAGTGGGGTTTTTTTCCCTCTCCTGGGGAATAGAAGTGTGAGAGAGGAGAAGGAAAATGTGAAGTAGCAAAAAGAAAGAGAAAAGCTAATGGTTTCAAGAGACAACAATAAGGATCTTTCTGTTTGGGCACACTGTACCAAATGAAATTGTTCTTTACTTTCTCTACTTGCTTGTGGTACTTCTTCTGTATTTCCAGTCTATTCCTAATAGAGTAAAACCTTCAGGAACTAAGGATTATGCAGAGCAATAATGACAGTTTTATCTTAATATTAGGAATGTTTACTGTGGAATACCAAGCATTACAATTTCAGTAGTCTATCTAAAATATCCTGCATTTGTAGAGTCACTTGGACATGTACAAGTAAAAAATGACATTTTCCATGCCTGTATATTGAAGATATATTCCTTTTTATTAAAGACATTATTCCATTCCACACCATAAGAAAATCTCAGCAAGAGGAAAACAGATCTATGGTTGTCACATTAAGTCAAATATAGTCAGGAGGTCTGCTACTGTGAGGCCTTCTAATAAGCACAAGGTGATAAATGATGCAGTTTAGCCAATAGGTTGTGTAAATGCTGAGATATCCATGTTTCTCCACCCATGCAAGAGGAAGCTTCCAATTCTAGAGCCCATCTATTGCCAGCTTTAACAACTGTGTGTTTATTTTGAGATGCTCTAGGCAAATTATAGACTTCTGTAGCATGCATTGTGAGTCTTGCCCTATGCCCAGACTGTCGTGAGACTTTATTTATGTGGACTTAGAATTTTGACCTTCACATAGACAATAAAATGGCTAATTTTGAGCGTTTCTTTAACATTCTTTATTGTCTTTGAATCAATACTTTACTTGTTAAATTGCCAGGAGTTTGGTGAATTCCCACAATGGTCTACCAAGAATAGTAGGGTGTTTTACAGTGAGAGATTTGTAATGCAAAGAAAGGGAAAAGGTAAGGGCAAATGAATTTCTAGACAGGGAAACTACTGAGTGTTTATAGCCAAAAACAGAATACATAGGAAAGAAGTATGTTGACTTTCCCTGTCATCCTTCTACAAATAGCAGCTAATAAAAAAACTACACTAATTAGGCCGATCCTCATGGTGGGACAGAAACCTCTTCATGCCTAGAATAATCATCAAAAGTCCTGTCCCCTTTGTGGTAGGAGCAGGAATCTTGTTCTGTCATTAACCTCCTATAGAGGTAGCTGGAGAGCTGCCAGTTACAGAGAACACTCTCTCGTCACGAGATGTTAAGTCAGCATCCTGTACACTACATGAATTAAAGCAAGAACCATAGATGGCTTGAACAGGCATTCAAAGCTCCCTCATCATGACTACTTTTCCCCTACAGTCTTTGGCATTATATGATGAACTTCTAGCAGAATAAAACCACTCTGGTGGCTCTCCAGGGACAGAAGGTGTCCTAGAAAAAAAAAAACAAAAAACAACAAAATGAAAGTACTAAGTACTGGCTGTTTATATGGTCCAGTCCACATGGGTGCTAGAGCCAACTGGCACAGACAAGAAAATTGAACGAGCCTGCCAAAAAAGCAATTCTTCTACAGTTGAAGTGCTAAAAGGCATTTGATGGGACACATGGAGTGAGAGGAAGCTTGATTTTTGCCCCGATTATTGAGCATGGCTAATCACGTTGAAAGTGTTATTTTATACTTTCATGGATGCTTTCCCTCTTACCTAAACAACAAGCAAGTTCTAAGCACAACTAAGACCTGAAAAGCAATACTTGCCTCTGTCAGTTTGCTAACTTTTTGGAAGAGGATCTGTGACAGGGGTGTTATTTTAGCTTAGATGTTTATGAATAATGTATGTGATTACCCTTGTGTTATGGCATTTCTAGTTTCAAAAATTCCAGATTCAACTGAAGCAAATACACCTCTACATTGTGCTATTTATCTCCGGCACTGGAAATTAGGCAAATTTGATGTTACACAGTGCCCAAGTGGAGACGAAAAAGGAGGCTTTTGCTATTTTACTGGTGTTACAAATGCTTTTGACCCATCTCATTCATTGACATCACCTCATAAATGACTGCAGAGAAAAGTGTTGCCTATAAATGATTTGAGTATAATGGAGACATGGAATGCATTTCTCTAATTCTTCTGGATATACCCAAAGGTCCAATCAAATCACTTGAACAGCTCCCTCTGGCATAATGTGAATGCCAGTGGTGTTACTCTGCATATATAGGTCTAGTCTGCTAATCTCCAGTTATCTGCTTTGTATTTCTGTTCATATTGTTGTTTCTGACAAGCTGCTAAAGCCAGAATCATCTCTTACAACAACAGAAAATGTATATGCCTCTCACATGACCCTTATAGATTGTACTGATATAATGCAGATCTCAGAAGATCTCAACACCTTCAGCAGCACAGTTGAGAGTGAAAACATTAATGTTTATCATCCAGCCTATTACTGTCAAACTCTGCCTCCAGCTATGCAAATATCAGGACAGCTCAGTAGTATTTACATCAGGCAGTTTTGTGAGGTCTCTGTGTGTGTCCTCAAGCAGCACAGATTACAAAGAAAGGTTGATGATGCTGTGGCTCTCTGTGCTGAGATACAGGATTATTCAATATGAAATAACAAGTACACATATTGATATCTTCTCAAATAAAAATATTATTAAAGAAACTTTTTAAAAGCAAGGGATGTACATTAGGTTTCAGTTCAGACTCTAGCTACTGCTACTTTGCAGGACTAGCTTCCTGTACTCATTTTGAAAGTCTTAACTCTTCAGCTTTTGTTGTTTTCATTGATTAACTTTTGTTAATGCTGCACAAACACTGAAAAAATATATCCTTTACACAGACAGCTTACAACTTAAAGACAATACTAGATATCATTACAAAATTATCATCACTTACTGAGTGGAAGCCTGAATAGGAAGACTCTTCCTTTACTTTCATATATTAATATCTCTCCCTGATTCGCTTACTCTCAGTAAACTAAGATTCACTGAGAGAAGTACTTACATTCAGAGATGTAGTAAAATTATTTGGCAAGACTCTTAACCTAGCTGTTAAACATATCTCTCTGATCTTTACAAAGCACCTCTCAGTGAAAGCAGATAGCCCTTACAGGTCATTGCGTCTGGATTTGGCAGTGGGTGGAAAGCCAAGAGATCGCCACTGTCAGAGGCAAAAAAGATGTTCTTCTGTGTAGCAGAGGTGTTCCCAAACACATGTAGTTACCTGCCAGGGAATAAACTTTCAAATAACCAGGAGGAATTAGTGCACACTTTAAATAATTGGAAAAGTTTGACTTCTTGTCCGGCAGAAAAGCCATCTTGTTCATACTCCAATCTGCAATCTAGGTATACAATGTAAAAATCAAATTGTTGGTGATATAAATAGTATCCATTTATCCTGATTTCCAGTTGTCTGTCTGATAAAAAAATGTATCTAGCAGATGCTCTACTGTTCATCTCTTGAGACAAACAGCTATTTATCAGAGAAACCTTTCCTAGATTTGGTGGCTGCCGAAACACATGATCACACCCCTGTTTTAATCCTGACATGTGAATTTTAACTTGACATTTCACTAGAAAATATTAAAAAAAAACTCTCTGCCTTTGGTTCCATTATAAAAGTAATTATTTTTCACAGGTCACACTTTTGGTCTTGAGTAAAGTATATACTCTGTGTTCATATCTGAGACATATAACAAATAGACTTGCATTTTGTGAAGTGCAAGGTCACAGGGATGCTTAGTTGATAAATGGTCTGTTTTGATGCTTTGAGTTCTTAACTCTGTTGCTTTGTCTCTAATCCACTTTTGAATCTGGGTTTCTGGGAAAAAAAAGTGCTGCTATTTCTGTACCAGGAAGATCAGACAAATGGATTAATGTGAGAAAAAATATCGGTAAACTCTTGATTTTTCTGCTTCACAATTTATCATGTAACAGGGGAATTATTACAACTACTCTTTTAACCTTCTAACAGGACTAAAAATGCAAGTAACTCAGATGAATTACTTACTCAAAGTGACTATCGCATACTCTTTTC
>VXAU01000941.1:14710-24879 GCA_013399695.1 Formicarius rufipectus | reverse complement strand
TCTTTCCCCAAGTGCCTTTTCGCATACTTTTTTTTTTTTTTTTTTTTTTTTTTCCCCCCCAGGAAGTATCTAGCGATTACATTTGGTGCAACTTTGTATTTGGTGTATCAAGTCTTGCGTATTTGAACAAGGGAATTAGTTAAGTAATCTTTACAGCCAAATTCCTGACCAACAGATTTCCACTCTCTCCCTTTTAAAGCACCTTGGTGCTATAGTTCTTCTGACAGGTTCAGTGAGCTAGCAATTACCCTGATTAAAAACCCACTTGAGAATTCCTAAGGTGACAGCTTAAAGTTTTAATGCTCCCTGTGATTTGTGAGCAGAAATGCACTCTGGTCTCAAAGCACAAAACACACAAGCAGTTGTTTAATAATGTGGCCAACCCAAGTATCAAAATATAAGAATGCCAAATAAGGATTTTTTTTTTCCAATTACTTGTGGCAAAAAGAGAATGTTTAATGTCAGTAGAGAAAATTCACTGTTGTCACCCTCACAGTAGCAAAACAATACGTAGAAACATACTCACTAGAATGCAGAAACATACTCACTAAAGAAACTGTATTCTTTTTTCCCTGCCACATGAATGATTTCAGAACACAGAACAACCAGAAACATCAGATTATGTAGTTCAAATAGACCTAGACCTGTAGGAGCCACTTCTGTACACCAGAACAGACCAATGATATCATTTTATCATAGTCATTTAGAAGCTGTCTAGAAGGAAGAATTTTGATAAAGAACATATTATGAAAATATATCCTCCCATCTCTGTAATTTCTGAGCCCAGTCTGTCTTACCTCTCAGTATGCTTCACTCTGGGGTACTTGAATTCTCCTGTAATAAAGAAATCTCTAATGCCACCGTTTGACTCTCCATTTTCTGGTGGCCTGAAGCTAGCATATGCTGCTAAAATTATAAAAGAAAAATACTTTAGATTGCTTGACTACTGAGAACGTGCTATGAATATCCATTTATACAGGATGCTGAAACTGAGCTGGGAAACCAGAAAGAAAGACTGATAAGTAGTTTATCTGAAGTGGCATGAAATGCATCTTGGTAGACACTTTTTGTGATATGTTTTCAAATGGATTATAATATTTGGAGAACAGTTTTATGCTAATTAGGAAATTACCTGGATAATAAAAAGAGATGCTAAATTAACGGACCATTAGAGTACTGGAAAGCTAGAAGACATGACAACCCATTAACCAGATTTTATTCCTTACCTTTCTTTCACTTTTTCTTTTTCCTGAACAAGAGATTGAATTGGATCAAGACATCTATTCAAGTAGAATATACCAATCACTCTTGAGAAGACTCTTTTGCATTACATAGCCAACCTTAAGTTGCAGGCAGTAGTAGTTGCAACAAGGTATATTTTTTTTTTTTTCCTACAGCTAGGCTGGTACAGATTCTTGTTTTACTGTAATCCTTATTTCTGTCTCATTTGGGGAAAGCAGGATGAATGGCATCTTTAAATTTCACTGCCTGTTTTGTCCTCAGAGGCTTAATATTTACTGGGGTTTTGGTTGCGTTGCTAATAATTTCTAACATTGTATTGCTTTTTCATAATTTCTAGATACTAAATTGATGCTTTTGTGGAGAACTGAGTCATAATCCCATGATCTCAGTCCTGACTGGTAATGACCAGCTCTGAAATCATCATTTTACATATAAAAATAAGTCGTGTTTGATGATATTTGGTATCTATTTACACAAAACTTATTTTTTCATTTGGTTACCTGCTGAGTTTTATGAAGTCTATCATCCTGTGATGACAGTCTTCATCTACACTACTCTGAAAGTTTCATGAGCAAATGTAATTACTCTAAGATTCATTCTCCTTTCCAGGTAATTTGCAGGAAAATAGTCAGGCACAATTTCAATTAGCATTCTTTGAACAAACCAATCTACAGTATTTTGGTAAGAGTACAAAATTAAAACAATAAGAGAAGTAATGCTCTAAATATTTTTCCAGAATCCAGCAGTTTACCATTTGAGGACTGTTGCAACTACAGGTGATTTTATATTTAGAAGTTCAAGATGAATTTTTCTTCCATTAGTTTGTTTTCCAAATCCGTTTATATTTTCATCATCTACAGACTTCCTTATATAGTCCAGAGTACCATCACTTTTCCATCTTTGAGGAAAGAGTTTAAAAAAAATTTAAAACTGCTCACATTTTGCCTGTCTGTGAGTAAAGAATATTTTTTCTTGTTTTTGCTTTTGGCCTTGACACTTCAAATGATGCACTGATGTAATAAATCTTTGTAGTTTCCCCTGGTGCTAATTCAAACTGGTTTTTGGAGAGCTAAATTAAATCACACTCTGTGCTATTGTGCTCCAGTGGAAAACTTTTATTTCAATACTTTGTGTTTTGATAGTATCTCTATGTGTTTCAGGGTTACAATAATAGCCCTTGTAATAGTATAATTTGCCATCATATTGATATTCACTTACTGTTAGAAACTTAGTATTAAACTTCAGTACATGTGTTAGGTGATATGAAAGAGCTTGACACATAGGAGTACATGGGGGAACCACTTTAATGAGGAATTTCACTTTGGTAAGCTATCCACTGAAATTCAGAAAAAGCATACTAACCCCCAGAATTTTTCTCTCAGCTCCGAGCATCTTCAAGACTGATGAAAATGGATGTAAACACTAGGAGATAGAATTAATCATACCTGACATTACAAACTAAAGAAAAGTTAAACAACTCACATACTCATACCATTTAACACTACAGCTTAATTCTACTTTCTGATTCTATGATCAAGTGATTCAGTTATGTTTTTTGTAATTATTATTTATTGCCACTGTGTCAAAAAAAAAAAAAAAGAGCACTGAACACTGATAAATTTGCGAACTTTCTTGCTTGATGTCTTAATATAAATACTAGCTTTCAAAGTAAAAGAACTGGGTGTGATTATCCTGAAATTGTCCACTGTAGACAGTAAAGACAAAATAGGGCCTTGATATATGCTCTGTTCTTAGTCATCCTGTAGTATTCACTTAGTAAGAGGGAAATAGATGAGAAATAGTACTGAAATGGCCTCAATTGACCTTGGCAACAGGCACTAACGGCTCTGAGAATGGAGAGCTTGGTGCGCTACTTAATCCTCAGTGTCAGAAAGCAATTAAATCTGCTAATTACAAAATTATGCGTGCAAATGCTCAAAGGCAAGCAAAAACAGTAATGATCAGCCATTTTGCAAAGAAATTCTTCGCTCTGTCTCTGACTGTTCCTGGGTATTCCCACAGGAGCAACTTCAGCTAACTTAATGTCACATTAAATGACAATGATAGCCTTTGCTTTCTCCTTGGAGATAGTACATTTATGATCCCCAAGTGTCAGACTATGAGACTGGACACTGTGTTTAACACAGTCATAACCGTAACGGTAACGAAATTTAGATAAGTGAATTTATCGTAGGAGCTACTGCCAGGGAATGGAGAGCAAATTCTAGTCTTGCTTTTCAAAGGTGTAGAGGGACATGGCAATAGCACAGTACTCTATAGTGTCAGACTAAATGGTTATGGTTTTCCACCTCCAAAAGTTTTGCCCGAAAGTTTTTGTCATATTCTATACAATGACAACTAAAGAAGAACTAAAATACTCCCTAGGAATTCTTTTTGACACCTTTCCCCAAGCTTTAAAACTCAGACTGCTGAATTGAGCATATGATGGGGTTATTGTCCTCCTCAGTCCAGTGTACAATAAAAAAACCGGGATTATTTATATGCAAGTTAATCTGTAAGTATCAATAAATGGTCAATGCAACATCACAAGAACAGACTTAGCTGCATTCTTTCCAAACAATGTTGTTCCCTAGCATATTTATTATCCTCTAATATATCACATCACAACAGCATGCTGCTGGAATAAGGAAGAGGAAGGTCTGCCCTAGAAACATTTGATGAACTTTATTAACTTCTACTTCAGTGTGGAGCACCCACGTAGTCAGAGAGATAGCATAAAGGAAAAGCACAAAGGCACTCGACTGAGGAATAGCCTCTGCATGTGTGTCAGCTTGCCACTTGGCTTGTAGATTCTTTTGGAGCCTATGTTTTTGGGGTTAAAATGAAGATTTCTTGATTTTTTTTTTTTTTTTTTTTTTTAATTCAACTAGAAGCATAATAAGCTTTTCAATAGAGGTCAAACCAGTTGAAATAATTTTGCAAGTATAGAATGCGAAACTACTGTGGTTTGACTACTGCATTGAAATTCATCTCCTATATTCCTTGTGTCTGGTAGTTCAGCAAGTGTTGACAGTTCAGAGTCTACAGGACTTGGTATGCAGATGAGTTCATCTGTGGCTTTACCACTTTTGTGTAATAAAGTTCAGACTTTTGCATCTTTCATATATTCATTCTCATATATATGACAATGCCTCCTATTCAACCCTTGCTGAAACATTTATAGAATTTCTGACCGGGTTTCCCTATTTTTCAAAATGTAATTTAAAATGCCTCTAGGTTTCACAGATGATAGGAGAATTATCTAGTATTGGAAAAGTATCTAGATACAAAATTCTCGTGTACAATGTTGGGCTATCTTGTTTCTGCACTAAAACAGAGAGTTGCACTGACACAGTTGTCTGTAGCATTCTTAAGAATTCAAAATACAGGGAGCAAAAGTACTTTTCAAATAAAACCCCAACCCTTTAGCTTCTGCCACTCTAGCCTCACTTATGATGTTCCTGCAAAAAGTGTTATCATTCCCAGTGGATTGAAAACTTCTACAACTGGCTGGAAATATACTATAATTCTGTTCCCAGTTTAATGGAAAATGGGAGCACTGGACAGATTGTCCAGACTGAGTTAAATGAAGGTCTTTCACAGTTAGAGAGGAGACCCTTGGCAACATACTGCATTTCTCAAAGAGACAGAGAAAGAAAATGGATTTCCCTTCTCTGAATGCTTAGATGATAAAGAAATTCTTCGTATTTGAAATGAGCTCTTTAAAGTATTTTGCCCTGTGAGCCAGTAGAACTCCACAGAAGCTTTTGTTGCTACACAGTGAGGTGACATAACAATGTATATTGTCTTTCAGTTTAGTACGTGTTCTTTCCCTCAATGCGAAATACTTTGAGACAGCCGTGGGCTCATTTTAGCTGGGCTATCTTGCAGTTGCCTTCTGATTCTCATTTTATTGGCTATGCAGGGAAGATGTAATTTAAAACTTTAATTGCCAGAGAGGGTTGTGAAATATTCTATGAGATTTACTGCTTTCCCTTTGTGATGTACCTTCACAGCAAAGTGACCCTGGTGGTTAGGAAGCATATTGTATAAATGGCAATTTAATGAGGGCTTGGAGACTATGAAGTCTCCAAAGAACACTTCATTTTGAAATTTTCTTGTTATGGAGTATTTTATGAAGAAATCCTGCCAGGAATTCCAATGAAGATAACCTGGATCTTTAGTCATTGTCAAAAATAGAACAAAATTCTTAATTAATACTTTGAACTAAAGATCCATGAAGTCCAACCTTGCTATTTAACTGAACTGATGAAGAGAGGCACTGAAAGAAAAAAAAAAAAATCTCCATTTTTAATATGTAAACAGCTTGCACATTTTTTTGAGTTGTTGGCAAGACATCTAATCACAGTATTCATGAGTCAGAGTAAGAATAATCATTCTGAACATAACAAGTATGGTGGTAGGTTTTCTGTTTTTAAGAACCGTATAATGCATAATAGATGTATTACATACTTTAACACAGAGATTGTTTTAATTCAAATTCTGTTGCTAATCTACTGCTGCCCTTGCAAGAGAATTAAACTGTTTCTTTCATTTTATTTATTGCTTGTTAACTTCGAAAGTTAATATTAAGTATTTCACTACTGATCTCTTTTAGGAAGAACTTGCTTTCCAATTCTGTATTGATTCTGCAGTTTACTGAGATGTTAAACTCCAGTGCTCCTTTTAAAACTACTTCTGTTGTGAGTAAAGCTCAGGAGGCAGCCACGCTCCACACAGCTGCTTGCTCCCTCCCTACAGTGGGGCTTCAGAAGAGTAAAAGTAAGAAAACTTGTGTGCTGAGATAAGGACAGAGCAATAGGCAAAACAAAAGCAGCATAAAAAAAAAAAAAAAAACAAAGCAAAATCAGGCATTCATTCACTACTTCGTATCAGCAAGAAGATGTTTAACCACTTCCAAGAAAGCAGGGCAATATGCACCTGTTACTTGGGAAGACAGAAGCAATAACTCCAAATGTCTCTTCCTTACTCTTTCTCATCACCAGCTTTTATTGCAGACAATGACATCACATGACATGGAATAACCCTTTGATCAGCTGGGGTCATCTCTCCTGGCTGTATCTCCTCCCAGATTCTTGAGCACCCCCAGACTACTCAGTGGCAAGCTTTTATAAAACTAAACCAATTGTATTTACTAGTATAGAAAAAAATGTACTTTTGAAATGAGAGCTACAAGAGGTTTTTCAAGTAAGGGAACGATATTATAGGAAGTAAATATATATGTAGACATACCCTGAATGTAGTAAAGCTTGTAACAACTCTGTCATTCATGGCATTTGATCTTTAGTGTCACAGTAACTACCTTGAAAACTCTGTGTGAGAATGAAATGCAGAGCATCATTTGTATAGTTAAACATCAAAGTTGTATCTGAAATGGAATATACTGTATATGAGAACCAGACAGTTGTTTCAAGCAGGTTTTTAGCCTTTGACACTCTTAGTAACCAAGATCTGAGAGAGAAGGTGTCCCTTTCAGCTGGTGACAAATCCTCAGATTAAGTCAGGTCACTTCAATAGTCCTTTCACTTTGTTGTTGAGGTGGTGGTGATTGAAGATTCAAGCAAGCATCACCAGAGGTGAGAATCTAATTAGACCCAGAAGATTGGAATTCTGACACAAAAATGAAAGTGTGCAATGTCAGAAAAATACCAAATCAAAATAGTCTTTGTTCCTGCCGCTTTCAGACGCTGAACAACAAACACAGAAGTAAGACCAGTGCGTACATAGACATTTCTGTTTAAAAATTAAATCTTTTCCTGGACTGAATATGTAAAATTTAAAGTGGTCAGATCCAAGAGCAGAATAATCATTTCATAATGACATTACAAGTGAAGTAAATAAATGACTTGTCTAAATGTTGTTGCAAGGAATGACAGAAAATCATTCACTTCCACTCCCTCTCAGAATCCACAAGCACATTCACCAGGAAAAAGGTGCTGCTGCTCTTGCACATCCTTTAGTAAATCAGCAATTGTACATCCCCTCCCAATAAACCTTCTCAAATGTTTTGTTTCTTTCATCCTTGTAGTTCCCTTGCTCTGGCATCTCTGTGATTTTACAGAGCATAAAAAAATCTTCCTTTCTCCAGAAAACCTGGCAAGATGCCACTCATAGTGGCTCTTCCCAGAAGCCTATAGGCTGTTTAGTCATGACTGGAGAGATCCAGCCACCCAAAAATGTACCCTGCAGAAAGGGGACTAGGAGTCCATGCACCTACGGGGGACATGGATCAGACAGGAGCCAGCTATGCTCACACATTAAGCTGGGCCAAGGTTCCCAGTAGGAAAAAGCCATGAGCCTTGTTCAACACCACTGTTTCACAGAAACACTGTTTCCTCAGCATGTCAGGAGCTCCTGCCTGTCACAGAAGCAGTATAACAGGCTCACATGGTAGCTGAAAGCAACCTAGATGAGCATCCCGCACCCTGTTCATATCTGACAGGCACACAAGAGGCAGAAACTGGTACCAGCTGTCCCTCACAAGCCCACCTGAAGCAGGATGCCTTTTCCAGCCCTCTCTCATCTCAATCGCTCCCTGCAATGAGGCTGGCTCCCACGGGATCTGCCTATCCAGTGCTGGGGTCCACACTCTTCAATGTTGCTGGAACCTCCCTCGTGAGGTTCCCGCATGCTACTCCCGGCTACAGCCACTCAGGACCTTGTCAGGCAGAGTGGGCACGAAAGGCTGCGGTGGCTTTCTGCAGTGAGACAGTAGTCCTGGAAGAAGACAGCAGCCACCTGCATGCTGCTGGCAGTTCATGAGGCAGCTGCATCTGGTTGGGAAACGAGGTGCATGAGGGAAGCAAGTGGTGTGGCTGTTGGTGAGAAATAACCCTGCAGAACCATGCTTTCTGGAACTGTCTGTTCGAAATAGCTCCCAAGAAAAGTACCTAAGTGTCCCAGTAGACAGCAAACTGTATGGGAGCCAGTAGCCCATCCTGGCAGCAAAGAAAACCAATTCCAGGGAAGTGATTCTTCCACTCCACAATTGAGAAGTCCATGCCTGAAGTCCTGTGCCCACGTCTGGGCTCCTTGAGCCACAGTGCAACATCATGTGTCTCCATAAATAACCAGCAACTGCATTCTTCATTTCTTCTTCAATGACAGTGATATCCTATCCTAAGACTTCATTATAGAAGGACAAGATTGACCCAGTTGCAGACCTGACATGATAATAACACATCACACAGGCGATGCAGCAGCGGCAGCTGCAGGTGCAGCCTGTTGTCCCCAGGACCTCTGAACAGCGGTTGTTTTTCTATGGTTGTTTTTGAAACTTGATGGCTACAGGCATGTGGCACATGAAGGCAGACAGATGGTTAGTGTGGCACGCTGAAAGGTGCGTGCGTCAAGTAGATTATAGAATATGTTCTCGTCTGGTCATGCTCCAAGTCCTATGTATTGTAGATACAGCAAATTGCCTTTAGAAGGGGTTAGTCATGAATGGGAAGGATGCACACTGCTTCAGATTAATTGGAGAAATAATTCAGCAATTATACCCTTAAGCTGATCACAAGAACAGTATAGATGTAGCCTCAAGGATGCAAAACTGTTTCATTAAGTTATGGGCCAGGCTGAGAGTGATTATTCCTTAATTTATGTTATGTCTTCTAAAATATCTTTAGCCGGTCTTCTAAAAATGTTGGTAGATTTTTTGGAAGAGCATACTTTGATCCAAACTCCAGATTCGATCTAAATATTTTCCATCTCTTTTTCCGTTTTGGATAAAAATATAATAGAGTCAATGTTAAAAATCAGCCTTACTTGAATGTCTTCTTTCACAATCTATCAACAGTTGCTGTCAAAATGATCATCAAGTCTTTTAATAGATTCGCATTGAATTTCAGTGATATATTTAATCCGGTTTGAAATTAAAATTAATTTTGGATAATATACTATCATTTTCAGAAATAAATCAATTTTATTTGAGGGCTCTATTTCGTGTCCTTGAAAATCACATGGACAAGCAAAAAAAATGTGATCTCTATAAACCATGATTTTATTCATTGGGACCAATTAACATCTTTTACACTCATCTCAATATTTAGTAAAGACACTAAAGAGAACACCAATGCCAAGAAGGAAAAGAAAAGGAAGAATTGGAGGTTTGCCCTGAGCAATGACAGTATCTTGAAATTTTTCTCTTAATAACATATCATTAAAGCAGTCATAAGTGACCAGATCAAATGTAACAAAAGGAAACCTGACTTTAATATTTTTTTTTTTTTCAATATGTAGTCCAATTACTTATGTTCATTTAGATAAAATGCCTTTTTGGTCTTGGGGAAATCTCCTCAAGAGAGACAGACCCTAACTGAATAGGAGTTTTACTGAAAAATTTTCTCTTGATTGCCTGAGCTTTCAAGATGAATGCAGCAGCTCCTGGGTGGATAGCAGCAGTTAAAGAAGAAAGATGTAGAATCTGAATGCCATTGTTCTATTTTCCTTGGAATTATTTTAATCAATTTAGTGTATCCAGTAGGTATGGAGTAAGAGACCTGGAGAATATCCTGTCCTTATTTTGACTGACAGATTTCTACTAAAGAATTATTTTCAACAGTAGAATCTAGTTTATTAATTGNCCAGGTTTTATAGAATATTAAAAATACAGATATTATCATGATAATTAAAAAGGTGTTTTTTCCATTAGGAGGAAGATAACCGAGGATCTTTGGCTAGATATTTGAACTGCCAATTGGAAGCCACTATTTTAAACCTTGATGTCTTTACTTACATTTAGTCTAATTTAAACTTCAAATGTTGTGTGTCAGATACAGTTAAATCTTTATATGAAATTATTTTTCAAAATCCAATCACTGACGTAAAGCATCAGAGTTAAGAGATACAAATGAAGCAAAGGTTCCCCAGAACTGTTTCAGTGGACCAGTTTTGCCATTCTGGATTTA
>VXAU01000941.1:0-13906 GCA_013399695.1 Formicarius rufipectus | reverse complement strand
AAAAAAAAAAAAGGTATAGATTTACCTGGGAATGAAGAATAATTCTATATCAGTTTTCTTTGGGATCTTTGGATGCTCAGGGAACTCTAAAGTTTTATTTTTCTTTAGTTTTGTAAGTGCATCAGAATATTACTCAACACATACTTCATGTTTAAGTTAGAAACAATGCTTAAGGATTTATATATTATTAACAGTGTCAAAGGAATTAACTTTTTTCTGTTATCATGCAAGATAAAAGGATGTATAAATCAACCTGGTCACATATTATTAAGTGCTGTCAGCAATATATTAGATGGAAAACATACTTCATTCACCCAGAAGCTTATGAATGAAGCAAGACTAGGTTTCTGGCCTCTGCTAGTTTATTGTAGACCATAAAACTGTCTTTGATCATCCAGCATACTACATCCAGTTGCTTGAGAAGTAAAATTGTGGCAAGACCTCTGAAATATGACTGTATCAGCAGACAATAATAACTCTTGTAACCTGTTGAGCTTTAGGATTGTCAGTCTGCACACTTCAAAAACAAAGATTTTGCTTATTATAAGTCTTTACTGTTAAGTACATTTCTTAATATAGAGCTTTTGAATTATATAGATAGTACCAAGGTACTATCTATACTATGGCTTGTTTTATTAAGAATATTTGTAAGTTCTACTTTAGAAACTAAAATAGTCATGCTTCGTGCATGTAAAAAGGTTCCCTTTTTTCTTTTATTTTTATCTTGCAAGCTGTGAATGAGAGTGCAGGCATCAAAGATTTTCTGACAGAGATAATATGCAGCCCACTAAGATTTTCTGTTCAAAACTAGAAGAAATAAAGTTTCAGGACAGATTTTGTTCCCTGCTTCAGTCTGTCCTTTAACCTTGGAATGTCTTGAGCTCTCCATGTGTCTATCAAATGCTATAGGATATCACACAACAAAGCTGATACAAACTGTCACTGTAGCTGCTCTTCAGTCTTTCTATGGGTATACATCATGTTTCACCTCTGTGAGGATTAAAGATATCTGTGAAAACTCTTGAGACTTAGAAACTACTGTATGGATTTCTATTCCATTTCAAAAACTGCATCTGTGTAGAAGTCTATGGAGATCATACATATGTGTGTATATACACATATATGTGGATATTTTCTGACAAATTAATCCGCTCAGACTTTAATGACAGTTCAATCCTAGTTTCTTTCTATCTGTCTGGAGAAGGAACTAAAACATGTCTATATATTCTCAGTTTTGTAAGAAGATTTCCTTTCTACTAATGTACAAGCGTTTCTTGTATGACCAGTACTACTTATAAAAATATAGAGACCACTTTTCTGCAATTTTTGTGATCTGGAAATACACAATGGACGTAACCTACATAAAAAGAGGAAAAGAAAGGGAACAAAACTGGAATGGTTTTATTCATTTCAAATGAAAAGAATTGGATGGGAAAGCAAGTTAACCAATTAAGAGTCCATGCAGCTGACAGACAAACTGAAATCATTCTCCAGTCTGACTTATATGTGATCGAAGGGGAGCAGTTTTTACAAAGCACTTTCAAAGTGTGAACGATGAGAAAAAGTCCGGGGAAACATGGGAGCTCCGTAGATGACATTACATGAAAGAAACTGAAGAAAAAAAACATTCAATGATATAGTGTCTTCCATTTTTAGTGAAGTGCAAAGATATGAGAAGACTGAATTGGAGCAGAATGTATGGTAGAGGTAGGGCACTGAACCTTGATATTGCTGCTAATGGAGAGTCCAGAGGGCTGTTTTCCCAGAAAAGGAACAGTATTGCAAGTGATGGGAGGAAAATCAGTGAAAAGGGATTTTGAACTTTGTACTTTGGCTGTACTTTTACTACAGTAAGTTCTATAAAGCTTTCAGCAAAAAATACATCTATGATTCTCATAGCTTAACTACAAATATAATACTTTAAAATGGTGTTTTAAAAGCACCCACACAATATTTTCCTTCTATGTTATAAGTTTCTTAAAGTTTCCCCAATTTTAAAAATTGTTTTACTATATTTTACAAACTTTTACTACAGTTTTTTAGTGTATTTATCAAAACCTCATTTTCAAGATGCAAATGTACTTCACAATAAGCAAACAATTCCAACACAAACATTTTTGGTGACATTTGTTCCCAAAAGTTTTACTCTATTGCCACTCAGCATGAAACAGGTATTGATTCTGGCCTCAGGAGCTGCATTCCATTCTTCCTCAATTTTAGCAGGTGATAAATCAAAGGTGACACAACTGAAGTGAACAAGAAGTAGGACTCTAGGGAGAGGGGCAAGTTAGTCCCTTCCAACTGGCTGGGAAAAAACAGCTTCCAAACAACAAAATATTAGACTTAATATTTATTTTATAATATTATTTTAAAGTTATTCAGTGTTCAGGAGAAGATTACAAGGTTGGTGCTTCCCAGCTGTCATATTTTCTCAAGAAAAGGTTTTCTCTGATCCACTTACTTTTGTTTGATAGTGTTTCGTTTGGCTCTTTGAAGGGTTTCTTTTCAGTATTTGCAGCTTTTCATCATAGCATATTGATAAAGACATGAAAATGACTTCTTACCTTAGTCTAACATTTTCTTGTGCCTCCAACTGGATTTCCAAGGACCTGTCTATCAGAGAACTGTCTGAAGTTGCCTTTTTAATTCCTGGGCAAACAGAAGAGATAAATTAGTGGAACATATTTTCTGATTTTGCACCCAACTGAAATTATTTGTTCCACATAATCTCTCCTACCTTCTTCATATTTATTCTTTTACATCTTTGGCTTTCAATGCAGTAATTTCTTACTGACAATTTCTCACCAGTCTGTTTCTGGGACTGCTTCCTCTGATAGAATTCTTAGAGTATTCTTTTTATCACCTATGTAGCCCAAGAGTTTGTGGCCTACATTTCCCTTTTGCCTTCTATCTTGTAATTCCCAGGCCAAATTTCCATTTTTTGTTTTTCATATTAACTTCCATTTCCAGGGAACTCTGTATACCTCATGATACTTTTGGTTATATTTTCAAGTTTACCACTCTTTGATTCTATCTGTATTTAATCTTGCATATCCACCTAACTACTTAACCCTCATGGGCTTTCTGCCCATTATTTAGTGTATAATGTACTACTGTATTTTTTATTTGCATATTATAACAAGACATGCTGGAAGTCCATAACATGAAGAGATTAAATAACCTGGTTGCAAGTTGCTTTCAGTGATCTGTTTTGTGATTTGTACAGATTAGCAAAAAAAAATATGATTTTAAGATTGAGGATTTTCTTTTGTCTGTGAAAATCAAGAGACTCTTCCTGCCCTGATCTTGACTGTGAATAAAAGAGACTACATCAAACATTCACTTCCATCAGGTTCCTAGATTATTAAGGAATTAAACTTCTTTAAAATAAATTTCTCTGTAAAAAACACAGAGTACTTAATGCAAAATCAGTAACTGTCTTTGCATGTTTCAACCATCATTGACTCTGGGCTCATAAAGAAGGAAGATTTAGGATTTGGCAAAGTTCTATTTTTCTTAAATATTTTATTTTGACAAATATTTGTAAACATCTGCTTTTGAACAGTGTACTTTATAATATACTTTTATAATGAACAGTACTAAACATCGCATCACCCTTGTACTCAAGAGAGAAGACTTATCTTCTTTGATAGTTTTTGCCATTCCTGAAAATCTTGGAAATTCATTTCACAAACCTGTACCTCTGTTTCCTCAAGAGAAAACAGGATAGTTCTTTTGGAAAATAGTTTGAGTTCTACTGATTAAGAGTGCTTGAGGTTATTTAAAAGACCATATTTGTTATTATTTATATAATGCAAAATAAAACTGTACTCATTACTAGGAAGAAGTTGCTAATAAAGTGAAGGATGAACCTGTGCAACATTACATGGTAACTAAATGAATACTTGGTAGTTCTATTCAAGCTGAGGAGAAAGACTTTTCTAGGCAAAGAACCATATAGAGTTTACAGATCTGCAGAACCTCTTGACAGTTCTTAGATCTTCCACATTATTATAGGGCTCATATCCAACTGTAAACATCAAGATCTGAATTCTCTGCCATGGGAGAAATCATTTCAGTTTTTTTGTTTTGCTTTTTGTCATGAAATAGCAGAAGGAATTAATGTGGAATTAATACAGTTTTTATCTCCCAAAGCATTTAGTTTATCTAGGGATCAGTAGATGACTCTTTTAGTACAACTATCCATCTGGAATTTCTAGGTACATACATTCTTTCTGCTTAGAATTTTTGTGAAAGGAAGAAGAGGAAATTCATCATTTCTCCGAGATGTCTTCATGCCAGACAGCTAAGCCCAGGCAGAGCTTTGACTAAGCTACCTGTCCTTGAGAAATCAAAATACAGATCTAATGTACACACACTGAATCCACAGCCAACACATTGTGATCTGGCGGAAGGTCCTCATATGCAAATAGTACATATGGTGTCCACTTCTCTGTTCTGAAATTCAGAAACATAGGTCTGTAATCTTCTAAATTCTGGCAAGGTCTTAAAAATGTTTTCAGAAAGGGGAATTTTTTTCTGTTGTCTATATAAGATTATTTGTCTTTAGGTTGCAACAGTGGGTCCCTGGATGTTAAATGTATGAGGTCTTATTTTTCTTTTTCTTCAACTGCTATGCAATTATATAACAGATAATTTGTTTCATACCAGTAATTGCAGATAATTTGTGTAAAAGGAAGGTTAATGACAGAAGTGAGTTCTTCATCATCATCTCATGAGTTTCATACTCCATACATGGTAGTGTCATTATTCTGAACTAACATGTTTTGCTACTTGTACTGACAACACACTCCTGTAGTCATAAGGTTAATTACCTGATTTACAGTTTTTAACATCACTGTAATTGCAGAGTAATTACACTGCATTCAGGAGACTAACAATAAGTTTTACAGGTAACAAAAATAAAAGTTTAGTGTAATGGAAGTCTCATAAAATTGGCTGTTCTAAAGAAGTAACTTCCACCTTAGAATAGCAGTTTAGGTCTTGGGATAGAGTATTTTTCAAATCCAGCCCAGTTCCTTATTTTTACTTAAAGACCTGAATCATGGCATACATATAACCTTCTCAAGCCACATTTAGGGGTCTTTCAAAATCGGCGTGGGAGAACGCCCAAGCTACAAGAAATGGAAGGAACACCTAAGAAGCAAGAAAACCAGGACAAGAGACCTCAGGATTTTGCTAAATCAGAGACTTTTTAGAACTTGTGTTCTTTGTACAGGTTCCCCCTATAAAATGTGTGTCCAGTCATGAAGCTGTCACAAGCCTACCTCACCTAAGCTGGGTTGCCCAGCCAGTCCTGCCTCTTTTCTAACCCCATTGGCTGTGTCCCTCATCCATCCCCACTCCCTGGGTTTCTATCAGTCTGTGATCCTCCCCTTTCCCCATTGGCTAATCGTGCTCCCAAGCCAACCACCCTCCCGCTCCTGACTCCACACCCTGAAATCTATATAAACCCCTGGTTACTGTAATGAAAGGCTTTTCACCATTCAGCTGCAGAGGACTCATGTGTGTGGTCTGTTACCATCATTATGGGGTTTCTTCCACCAGCCCTGGTCCAGAGAGGCAGTGAGAAACCAGTCCCCATGGCCAATCCCTGTCAGATCAGGTAGACTTGTTTTTTGTGTTTGCTGTAAGTAACATGGAAAGAATACTGTCCTGCCTTTTTCTAATAACTATTGCCTGGGGAGCCTCGTTCACTTCAAACCAAGCAAGACTAGTGTACAGACTGCAATACAGGTGGCACAGTTTTTGACTCGACAGAAGTAAAGCAAAGCTGACCTAGAAATGTTCCTGACTTAGGAGTTCTATACAGCTCTTCTTACATAAAGGGAGGCAGATGTAATATATAGAACTTTCCCTAAGGAAGAGGAAATACTTAAAGAAGAAGTGAAATAAAAGGGGGACATTAGCATCCCTCATAGAACTACCATCCCCTACCTGTTATTATTTTCTTTTTAAAAATAACAAAAATAGCATTTTGTTAATGAGGGATTCCCAAACTGTCAGACCCTCATGTTATTGATCTGCAGCTTCTCAAATGAATTCTTAATACTTCACTTTCATTGAACTGTATATTTATTTGTTCTGTGTGTGTTTGTGCCTATTCGGCAGCTGTTAAATGAGTTTGGCACTTTTACCCATAAGCAGCAGAAGAACATTGAACCCCCGTTTAATTGGCATAGTGACAATTTTAAGTGTGCTGCTTTTGTGAAGGAAACAGATAGTTTGATTTAAGGACAATTAAAGTCCTGAACATGCTGGGGCCCATCCTCCCTTATATTCATTCTTTACATAACATGTTATCAATGATTATTGTCTTCAGCAGAAGAAGGAAAAGAAGAAAAGAAACCACCTGTGCAGAAGAAAGGAAGTTTTTTTAATAGAGTTAGAGGAAGTAGTAGAGCAATCTGGACAATAGATTCACTAGTAATTGTCAAAACAAATGGAGTCAAAGTGGCACACAAGCCTTCATTAATTTCAATGCACTATCAATATGCTAACTACCAAATACTTTATCCTGTGGAATGACCCTGATGTATCATAAAGTTTTTGTCTTCCTGGCATTATGTTTCTATGCAAAGTCTTGCAGCTAAAGAGAGGCACATTCTCTTTAGATGAGCATTTTACATTCTCACAGACGGATAAAGCACATATTAACAGAGAGAGAGAGATTTCATCCCTCACTGAGTGAATTGACTTTCCAAAGGTAGTTACAATGTGGTATGGTTCTTTATTTACTTTTCATAAGAGCAAACTTTTACAGGTTTTGTAGCTCTTTTTTGGAACAACAAGCTTACAGGAGAATCAGGAAGAATTTCAATAGTTGTTTCACACCGAGAAAAGAGATTGATTCATTTTATCTAATTCTGAAAGTATATGAACATGGTGGATGTGGTAGCTTGATTTCAAATTGTAAAGCTGGTGTTCCATTTAGTAGAATTAGGAGATGTGATGAGAACTGAACACAGTGGAGAAAATAGAAAGGCAAAAACCAAGAATCTAAAAAAATAAAAGGTGGAAAAATAATTTGAACCAGGAGATTAATACAGAAAAGAAATCTAAATAATAAATAGAGTGGATGATATGCATAAATCAGTCTATACTTTTAGGTATAATACAACAATAACAAAGTCAGGACAAAACTGGTTATGTCAGTTTAATATATAGTCAATCCACTCAAGGCCTTTCTTCTCTGTGTGGGTTGAACATGTCCTGATAGTCCTTTCACCAGGAGAATGCAGTGAAAAAAGGAGCCTTGAAGGAGGACTTTCTGAAAATGAAAACAATCCAGCTGGTAAAGAAATAAAGAATACTACTACTTAGCATAAATTATTTTCTGTGTTTGCCACTACTTCAGTTGTACAGCTTCAAATATTACAAGAGTCCTCTGATAAAATCCAGTTTTCACATTTAGAAGTCATGCCAAAATAAACATCCTCCAGCTTGACTGGCTCTCCCCCTCTACCCTCACCCTGTCTTATCCTCTTCTGCCATTCCTTTACTGCAATTCATCTGCCAGGAAAAAACAAACAAACAAACAAACAAACTACTCTTTTTTGTAATTTCTCCTTTACTTATTCAGAGACAATGATTTTTTGTGTGTATATTTATAAGAAATTACACTACTTCACTAAGTAAACATAAATAGAAATATGGCAAATGTACTTTATACTGGTCTCAAGCACTATTTCCGTTTTAGAATTTAAAAACAGAAAACAGTAACCACTGCAGTTTCCTTAGCGTGATTATTTTGCCATAAATACATTGGAACTGAATCTTCATTTTTGAGCCATCTTTAACACTCCTGTGAAGACAGTTGGAACTATATTTTTCAGCTCCTTTGCCTTTCCACATTCCTACAATTAGCTTTTATTTTCCTAATATAATTTCATACACATTGAGACCACAGCATGTTTTTAGTAAAGCTGGTTGCAGTTTTGACTCTGGTGATACATTCCTTTCTTTAAATAGAAACAGGATTTACTGATTTAGAGCTTCTTACATAATATTTAGTGGGACAGAAAGAAGACCAACCCTGTTAAACAACATCTTTGTTGTTCAGGTATTCAGTCACAATAGTGAGACCTGTTAAAGTCTCAGTTTGCAAATCCTGAACTCACCTTCCTTCTCATGTGTATGACTCAGAGTAGTGAGTCAGTTCCATGCCCCAGTAAGCACTAAATTATTTAGCACCAACAGGAAAGTGAGAAAAATAAAACATTTGCCTCCTTAAACCTGAGCTGGATGTACAGCATTTGGGTTCCAAGGTCCTCTTTTGGATTCTTTAAACAGCACTCCTGTAGTGTTGTAGCCCCTGGGCTCTTTGTAACTAGTCTTTTTGTGTTTTCCTGCTTTCTTTTATTATATGGATGAGGCTTGTTTTGGGTATTAGAATTACACAGGTAAACAGATTTCAAATTTCCAACTTTTTTTTCATGAAACAAAATTCTTCTGCTCTAGCCAGCCCTGGCTTTAGAAACCTGTTGGGAATTTGCAGCAGGAACAAACTTTGGTATAAATTATACCTTCATCAACCCTTCCCAAAATGTGAATAACTTCATGTGCAAAATACTGGAATCTTATTTGCCATTGAGTTGATAGCAGAGGATCACAGATTTTTCCAAGACAGTCCCTGTAATGTTCTGTGTCAATGGCAAATGAGAGGTATTCTAAAAAAAGGGAGGATAAATAGTCCTGACTTTTGTCCTGCAATATTCTCTAAAATTTTCCTTCAGAACTCTTTGTGAACTTTTAAGGTAGTGGTGTAAATACAAAGAAACTTTAATTATAAATGTATGTAATCAAATGTCATGCAAACATCAAAAAAGATTTTAGTGAAAGCTCAGAATTGTTCCAAACACCTACTTGAAAAGATGGATAATGGACATATGTCAATAGTAAACTAGGGACATTGTTTTGTTTTCACAGCCTGTTAATATACTGTTATTAAGCACAACCAACAGGAAGTTCTACAAAGGTTGGTGGGATAAGTTAGATAGGGTATGGGCTTCACACCTTCATTCAACCAGTTTACTACTACCCCTAGATGGTGCGAAAAACGTGCCATACTATACCAGTGTATCATTTTATCACTGAGAAGGGTAATTCTGCAGACACACTTTACCTTTGGAGATGAATTCTTGCTTGTTTAAAGCATTTGGTTGTTATACAGCTCAGGTGACTTCTCTTACTGGATCTTACATAAGAAGGACAACTTCACATCTCGTATTCTGCTCAGAGAACAACTTGTTCTTCACTGGACATTAGTTGCCCTTGAAAGTAACAACTTTGCCTATTCATTTTCTGGACTGACTTTGAAATGTTATCCAGATTTGGCCCTGTAAGCCTATTAACACCTCTCTAATCCAGTCAATTCACATCACTGCACTAAGACTGATGTAGATGTCCATTCCAAGACATCTCTGACGACACCTTTATATTACTTGCAGTGATACTTGCCTCTATGTACCACATAGAATGAGCCACCACTAAAAGCTGATTTACAAAAAAACCATCATTCCCTCAATTCAAAACCTTAAAAGCTCCCAACAGCAGGGATATAGTTTCCCTAAAATCCTAACTACAGTGAATTAAATTACTCAAATGCTACTAATTACTTTTTAATTTCAAGAGAGATGTTTACAAAGCACAGTATAATGAGTAATACAGTACTTCAAATGATTACTAATGTTGCCATTTTGTCTGACTTAATCTCAATTAGTATAAATCACAATGTCATCATTGCTAATTGCTATTCCTTTTGAGCAAAATGCTAATTTCTCTTTACAATCTTACAATTGCTATTTGTTTTTCCCTTAAATTATTCCATTTGAGAGGCCCTGATAAAAAGAGTGTTCAGAATATTTATTTTCTAGAGCTCAAGAAGAGAAAGACATGAACTGAAGCTTATAGGGTTTATTTTTCAGTAGTTTTATCTCTTTTTTTTCCCCTATAATAAAAAAAGCTTTCATCTCTCAAATGAATCATCAAACAAGATGTAAATTCCTATCACACTGCACTTTCAAGGGATTTTGCATGTTTTACTGTCATAAATTGACTTTATTATTCATCCCTGAAAGGAGGGTTAGCATTTTTTGTCATGAATAAAATGCTGTACACCTAACTGTAGCTGTGTTCTTACAAGGTGCTCACTGTACCTGTGAAAGTTAACTATCAACAGAGGAAGTGAAAATGATTTGTCCAAGGTCAGAAAGTATAATAAGGGAGTGGCAGAGCTGAAATCACCATGGACCTCATTATCCTACCTGTGGGCTAAATAGTAAACTATGCTACTGCCCTCTAAAAGTCTCACAGAATTGGATGTCAAATGATCAGGTCCTTCGAGCAGGCTGTGCATTACAATGCCAGTGGATTTCTATTCTGGTGTTGTATAAATGAACAGGGACAGGACACAGAACTTAGGTCCTGCTATCTTCGCCATTGTTAAGTGAGATCATCTCCCAACCTTGAGCCATCAGAAATCATTAAAGCTCCATTTGTATGTTGTGTCAGCTCAAGGCATTGGTCTGTCTTCAGAATCATTGGTGGGATCAAACTCAGTCATGCCATGGCATTTCCTCATCTTTCTCTCTTTGTATCATTATGGGGTCAATTTGATCAGCAAGACCTATTAAACTGAATGGAGCTGCAAAGAAGCACTGGAGAGTGCCAGAGTATGATATTGCCTAATCTAAGATATCTTCATGTTTTTAAAGCAAAACAATGACTCCAAGATCGAGTCCACTTTGCTACACTTAGCACTAGAAATATGTACAAAATATATTGAGAAAAATTAACCTCTGTTCAGAGAGTTGATGGAGCAGAATAGCTTGTACATCTTTCAACAGCCTCAATCTATGAAATGAGTCCTCTGGACTGTGCCTTTTCCATCCTGGTGTAAACTCAAGCAGTCCTCTGAAAAGCTGGATATTGTACAGAGCCCAGTATTTCTCTTTCATTAAGTTATTTTTCTTTTCCTACCGCAGTCATGGTATTTCTACTGCTTGGGATGGATGCTTAGAGGTAAGCAATTGTTGAAATTTTTAAGACACAGTCCAGAGCACAACTCCTTTAACTCTGCCTCCCAGGAATGAGCAAAGGATTAATTTCTCATTTCCTCCATACTTATGTTTTAGGTAGAAAACATACCAGTGAAAGTAGTACATTTTTCCAACAAAAAGTAAGTCACATTCCATTAATTCAGTAGTTGCATTTTAAGTATCACCTAACAATTTGCTTCTAGACTGTGCTTGCATAGGTGGTGTTAATACCAAGATTTCTGTCTTGAGAGAAGTGACAGGTCTGGAAAACAGGGTGTCCTTGAGGCATTTTTAAGAATTCGTTTCCCAGTTAGCCCAAAGATGAAAATAAAAGAGATAAAAAGCACTTCAGTTATCTCTGTTTACCAACTGCTGAATAAAGTTCTAAATCACCAGTGCTTGCTTGTAGGATTTCCAAGGCAATTGATGAAAATTTTAGTATAGTTTTCATATAGGAGTGCATTTGTTTGACTTATTATTCTGAATACAACTTTGCTAACTTCTGTAAAAAAAAAAAAAGTCATACAGGCGTCTTGCTTTATAAAAAATCCCTATCTTTAGTGTCAAAACCTAGTATAGGTAGCTGATCCTTAGGTGTGAGAGAAAAATAGAATTCCAGATTATGTCGACATAAGTCAACATAAGTACCTGTGAAAATCAAAATGCATAAAATTTAAGAAGGCAGTCCCCATATTTTAAGGATTTACTTCAGAGAAATTCCAATCCCAGATACAGGATTTTCACATTTCCTTCATCCTCCCAATGGCAGTTTCTACACAACATTCACACCAGTACAGCATCAGCAGTTTTTTGGATCTGTGTGAGCTCATGCTGAAACGTCATAAAGTTGAACAGTTTTGTCACTCTCTTTAGTTTGAGTAGGCTGGGAAGCAATGGGAGCTGTAGTTGATCTACCTAGCAATATTCTGTGCAGCTTTTTTTTCTGTCATGTAGAACTTTGTCAACTTTGTGAGTCACTATGAAGGTAGAAAGCTTTATTTTTTTCCCTAGCCCTCATTACAATGCAGTCAAATTGCCCTTCAAGATTTTTTTCCATGCTCGTGGCTGAACTTAAACTTTTACACTAGCATAGGCAATACCAGAGGACTATCACACTGTTGATGTAAAGAACAGGATTTTAAAATATTGCTGTGTCTAGTCATTTTGCGTTTTTTCAAGTTTGTACAATAAATAGACTAATCAATCTTCTAAGAAAACATGCCTGAGAATGAAGTGCATTACAGAATAAATAACAGGGGTTTATTAGCCTTGTATTATACTTACTAATTACCTACTTATAGCAAGTATCTGAAGGACACAACAGAGGTGATTAGTCACGCTCTTGAGATTCTTTGCCCACATTTTGATAGATCTTTTTATCTCTCATATATTTTCAAAGTTTTTTGGGGGGGTAAGTGCACATCAAGAGATTGGAGTGAAAAATGCATATTATTTTAACTTTATTTTGCAAAAATTCTTCCCTCTCATCTTGTTTTAAGCTTAAACCAAGTATCCAAACATAGTATTCCTATGACAAGTCTGACTGTGTAATTTTTAGCAAAATAATAATTTTTTGTCTTTCTGTTTTCTCATTCTATCTGTCACTGAAAAACTAAGTGTCATAAAAATCTCAATTTTTATGTTGAATTTTTATTTTTGTTTAAACAAAGAACAGGAATTGTTGAATTCCTGTGTGGTAAGTATCATATAATCTTTGGTCCCTGCAGTAAAAATTCCAGTTACATTTATATACAGATGAACTTTTCACATTGTTCTACTCTGTGGCACTAAGTCATTTAACTAAGTCACTAGATTTGCATGTAAAATGAGATATTACCACACTGAACCTTGGATGAAAAATATAGAACTGAAATGGACTCAAAGTAAATGGCATTCAGCACAGGAACATTGTTGCTGTTGAATACTTAACCAAAAAAGTCATTTGTGAAGGTCAAATAAGGACTAAGATCCCTATTCTCGTAACTGGTGAGATTGCTTTGAATCTGGGTATAGGGTTCCTCTTGAGCGCCAGTGTAAGACATTCACTTATGACACTTTTCTTTTAGAAATGCCTGGAGATGTTAGAAGAATGAATGGCTTTACAAAATACTGAAACATCTTCAGAAGCAAAGAAGGAGCAAGTAACCATTGTGTATCTGCAAAAGGAATCTGTTTCCCTGGAACAACCAAATACAATTATCCCAAAAGTCTTTAATTAGAATGCTTTCTACCTATGTAGGAACAAATGGTCAATCTATCAGATTTAGAAAACACAGAATCTAAGAAAGGGTATTAGTTTCTGTGAACTGTGCTCCCATCTCAATGATCCTGAGGACCTCAATATTGTACGTGTGAGAATTTCAGTATAGACAGTATCTTCAGTTAATAAAAGCAGCAAATCTGTCAAGTATAGTCATTAAATGATTGCCTATAATAAGGATTAGAAGTAACAAGAGAAGATGTTTGTCCTTTTCTTATCTTCCTAAGAAGGAGATGCTTCTTCTGCCATTTTGAGGATTCTCTGAAGGCTGGTCTGGTCTTGTGCCCTGGTTTCAGCTGAGATAGAGTTAATTTTCTTCCCGATAGCTGGTATAGTGCTGTGGTTTTGATTTAGTGCAAGAATAATGTTGATAATACACTAATGTTTTTAGTTGTCATCAAGTAGGCTTATCCTAAGTCAAGGACTTTTCATTAGCTTCTCATACCCTGCCAGTGAGAAGGCTTGAGGGGCACAAGCAGTTGGGAGATTACACAACCAGGACAGCTGCCAATTACTGCTCAGGGCCTGGCTCAGTCAGTGGGTAGTGAGCAGTTGAATGGTGCACATACATATGTGTGTGTGTGTG
>VXAU01000940.1:246454-266827 GCA_013399695.1 Formicarius rufipectus | reverse complement strand
CAAGGATTATGATTTTATCATCACTCAATATGGTAACAGGGTAATAACAGGTGATTGGAATATGTTCCCACCCAGAATGTAAATGTTAATCTCAGAATGAGATTCAGTAAGGAATGACTGCCAAAAGATCAGTGTCCATTCCCAGGTGGATACCATGGCTGAGTCTGTCCTGCCAGTGTTCAAATACAGTCCTCAGTCTACCTCTTAGTCAGAGAAAAAATGTAACCCTAAAATCTTAGTGCTCTCAAGTTGCAAAGCTGGAATTGAAAACACCACAGATTAGCTCATCTTTCAAGCTCAGTTTGAGTTAGGAACTGAATTAGAAAATTTACTCATATTCCCTGAAAACAACATGGATAGAAGTTAACTACTCAAACACTCCAGGTTCTCATGTTTTCCCAGAATGTATGTCCTTGTCCAGAAGGAATGGTGAGTTCTCCCAAAAATCACTGAGAAGTGATAAGAGTGATTAATTTTAGTCTCAGTCCTGCAGACTATGAGACTCTGTCAGAGGTCCTGGCATCTCCTGGAAGTACCACAAAGCCAAAGAAGGCATGGCACCACCATGAGCATAGCAACTCAAGAAGATTCTCAAACACATACCAGTTGCACTGGAAAACAGAAGGCATTGGGGCCAGCTAATTGCAGCCTTTCAGTATCTTCCAGTTCCTACAAGAAATATGGAGAGAGACTATTTGGAAGGGCATGTAGTGATAGGACAAGGGGGAACAGCCTCAAACTGGAAGAGAGTAGGTTAGGTTACATACTGAGAAAAGAAGTTCTTTACTGTGAGGGTGGTGAGACAATGGCACAGATTTCCCAGAGAAGTTGTGGATGCCCCATCTCTGGAACTGTTTAGGGCGAGGTTGGATGGAGCTCTGAGCAGTCTGGTCTACTAGAAGGTGTCTCTGCCTGTGGCAGAGAGATGGAAACTGGATGCTCTTTAAGGTCTCCTCTGACCCAGACTGTGATGATGATTCAATAAAAGATTACTGTAGTGAAAGTACTTTAGGGAAGAAATAGTCCTGTGATATGAAATCTGTGGAAGTGAAATACTCCTAGGGCACAAGGAAATTCTAATTGGAGGAAACAGAGTTCAGTCAGCGAGTAACAAAAAACTGTACATAAGGAAGGCAAACGGGTGGACACCAAATCAATTCTCAGTTGCCACTGGACATGACAATTCCAGGTTACATCCCCTCTGCCACAACTGACACAGGAGAGCATTGTCCCCTCTGTCCCCACGAGTGACCACAAGTCACTGAGACCTTCTCTACCGAGTCAAACATCACCATTAAGCTTCAGTGTTAGAGTGGTTTGCAGACCCGGGTGTGTAAATGTGGGGCACCTTGTGCAGCCCTCAGAACCTTCCTGAAATCAGATGCTCAACTTGTGTCTTGCAACACAAAACCACAAAACAGTCGTTTCATGTGCCTTTATCACATTAGATCTTCAGCTTTTTTCTTTTTTTTTTTTTTTTCCTTCAGTCTTGCAATGAGCCAAAATAAACCTATTTTCCCTGCACTACCATTAAACTACAAAATCTACTTTCTCTCTTTTGTTAGAAGAGTTTTGGAACCCCAGGTGATAAACACTGATAATCATTGTTCAACATTTTAAAATGTGCCTGTTTAAACTTGGTATGAGTGTTCTGCAGATTTTTTATTTTAGTGTCCCTCCAAAGTGTTTGCATGCTTTCTGCAAAGAAAATAAAAAGAACAAACATTATGGCACCACAAGTTGGTCAATATTAGCTTTTGCATACCCAGATCATGGCCTTTTTTTACAAGGACACGTGTTAATATATAATAGAAATGTATTCCAGTTCTTTTTTAATTGATTTTTCAGGCGCAGAGTGCAATCTTATAAGGTCAGCGGGAAAGCAAGTTGGCCAAATAGAGACCTTTCAGAAAAATGAGTTTCAGAAAATCATGAGAAATAAAACTGGAGCTAAACATATGAAAATGATTTTTATTTTGAGTAGCCTCGCAAGTCTGGGCAAACTGTCCATAATGGTCTTAAACTGTGACTTGAATATTTCTTGAATGAGAAAGATGTAATAAATGTCACTGAGTTGGATTTACAGCCCACTTCTTCAAGGTACTGGTGCCAACCACAGCTGTGACTGTCCCTGTGAAGATGCAATTGTCGTTTAATATACAATAATAATTGTGGGAATGTAGAAATGCTAAATGGGGAAATAGCAAGCATATGCTTTTGTGCATAGGAAATGAGATGGCAGGGGACCCAAAATGGCCAGGGTAAGTACACACTGCAATCAAAGTTTTTGTGACTACATTCAGAGACAGAACTAAGAAAAGAGGAGAAAGGAATGTTTTATTCTGAGACAGATTAAGGCAAGTCAGAGTTTTATGAACCAAAATATCCCTATCGTACAAGTCATGGAAAAAAAATTACCAGAGAAAAAGTAGGCAGAAAATGAGAGAACAGCAAAGTGACTCATGCAGCCTGAAGACAGACTGAGCCAAGGGACCAGAGACTGAGAAGCAGTCAGGTCTCACCTGGATCATTGGGGGACTTTTATAAGATAAGGAAAGTTGTATCAGAGCAGTGCAGTTCAGCCTTCAACAAATTGCCTGGACTTTGTACTGCTGTGTCATACAGGAGCAGATTCAGCATGAGGAGGAGGAGGAGGAGGGGGAGTATTAGATCTCCTCACACTGTTCTGAGACCGTGGTTACTCTATACAGAGGGAAAAACCTGACCGAGCTTACACCACAGGTGTCAAGGTATGAGGTCTTTACACTCCTATACACAGCCCTGCACACAAAACCAGAGAACACTTGAATGGTGTGTTTCATATATCTGGTTGTTAAACTCTCCCATCTCTGGGCTGAGCAAAAAAAGGAAAAAAGGCCCATGAAACTAAGAATTCCTGAAACTATCTTTCCAGAAACTCCAATTCTCAGTTTTGCCATCCATTTATCTTCAAGGATTGCAATAAATTGCTAAAAATGAGCTCATTTCAGATGCATTTTTCAAAGGAATTATTATACTAATTTATTATTTATGAATTGCACATTATATATTTATAAGTTATTTGCAAAGTTTAGCACCCTGTCAGAAGGGACCCGTAAAGGGGGAAAAAAAATAAAATCAAACAAAATCAAAACTAATTCAAAACTGAAACCAAGAATGTGTTCTAATCAAACTGTACAACAGAAAAATTAGGCACTTTACAGAGAGTGGAGTATTTCCTTTGTTAACATGAGTTGTCAAAATGCCCTATCACAAGAGATAAGAAGGGATAGTGTTGCCAGGGGTAGGTGACAGGACAATGTACTTCAGGCTGGAACAGCTGTTTCAGCAGACTCTGAGTAACCCCTTGAGCACCAGAACATGAAAGATGCATCTCTCAAGTTTTCTGGGTGAACTAAGTCTGATACAGACAGCAGAAATGAATCAATATCTCAGCCTCTTACTGGATGAGATGTCAGAGCAGCTATGAAAGGGATTTATTGACAAACATAAACTTAGTCACCCATCTTGTATATTTTTGTAATATTTTCCATTATGGAAAATCTTGTGGGTTTAAGTGTTACAGAATCACAGAATATGCCAGGTTGGAAGGGTCCCACAAGCATCATTGAGTCCAGCTCCCAGCCCTTCACAGGACCATCCCCAAAAGTCACTCCATTTGCCTGAGAGTGTCGTCCAAACACTTCTTGAGCTCTGTCAGGTTTGGTGCTGTGACCACTGCCCTGGGGAGCCCATTCAGTGCCCAACCACCCTCTGGGGGAAGAACCTTTTTCTAATATCCAACCTAAACCTCCTCTGACACAACATCAGACCATTCCCTTGGGTCCTGTCCCTGGTCTTATCCCTAAATCTCCTCTAATGGTAAAGCAGATGCCATACAAACACAGCTTCCCTTCAGCATCATAGGGCTGCTCCTTGGGGGGTAAATGGCAAACTCCTACTGCACACCACTTGTGGGACACTCTCAAGGCACAGAGGAGATCTGCCACTGAGCTGCCCAAGCCACAGGCAGACAGCACAAGTTCCTGGGGTGAAAAGCAGTGAAGTAATGGAGGGGTTGGAGATTGAGGGTCTCCACTACAATGCCAGTTTTTAAGCTGACAATCTCATTTACATCTCAGCTTATACTGGTGAGATTGTCTAATGTTATATATCTAATTTAATACATCAATGAGATGTCAGTTGATCTAATTAAGATCCAGAAGCTTCACAGGAAAGTTTGGAACTGTCTGAGTCAGTTTAGGACTGAAGCCTGAATTCAGGAAATGCATTTCTGTTTACACTGTCTTGGCAGGTTACACCTGCCATTTGGGATGGGTCCAGATGCATTATGAGTTTGGTTTTCATTTTGTTGCATCAGAAAAATCTATATATAAACCTGGAAACCTGAGACCTGAGTTTCCTTTAGCTGTATGGATTTTACTCAGGCCATGTAACACATGCACAGATGCTATTAAAGTTTCTCTCACTTAACAGCTACAGCTGTGAGGAAAACCTCAAGGATTTGATCAGTACAGGCAGGCAGCTGTGCAAGGAACCTGGAAGAAGAATTCAGAGACCCCTATATTAGCTTGCATGCCTCCTAATGACAATCTGAGGGCCAACATTGTTAAGTTAATGATTAATTTAATAATAGGCTTATCAATTTTATTTTTTGCTCATTATTGTTTGCATAAGAAAAGAAAGATCAAGACGTACACAGAAATGCTTTCCTTCGCACACTAAACTGAGTGATGCATCTGCTACTGTACCACATTCTCTGTCTTCCAGTCAGGAAGAACTCCAACTAGCAAAATAACTGGTATTTTCCCTGGCAGTTTTCTTAGAAGCAGTTAGAGGGTGGCCACTCCAAAGACCCACCTTTTGAGACACTGTGTGCTCACAGTTTTTACTAAGTGGGAGCTGCAGCAGGGCAGGGTGTATCTCCTTACCCCCTTTCTCCAGTAGGGACCTGATCCCACATGGCTCGTTTACTGTCACAGACATTAGTGTTCTGAGCAGGAACAAAGAAGGCAACAGTCTCTTCCCATGTGGGAATTTTGCCCAAGAGAAGTCTTGGGGTTAAGTTCTGCGCTACTGCTTCTCACTTGTAAACCAGGATTCATAAGCCTTCCCTATTTCTAAGGGCTGTGGAGTGATAAAGGGTTTAACACAAATACACTGCAGTAATAATATAATAACTTACATATCCATGAAACATTCTCTGGGAGCAAAAAATGTTTTAAAAAGCCATAGTTGGAAAAGCAAAGCTGTCTTTTCCTTCTGTTCTAATGCAGCTTTGGCAGGAAGAGTTATGCTGTAGTGAGCACACAATCATTTTTCTGTTTTCAGATGTGGAAGAGAGTAAGAACTGTGTTACAAGAATACAGCATTATAAAAGGTGATCTGAGAAAGCCCATGGCGTGTGGTTTACACAAATATCCCTGACCTCACAGTGCCTGCTGGTTTTGTTCAGCCTGTCTCTTGAACATGTGGCACACCCATGATCTGCAAACAGATAAATATGCAATTCTAGGTGAACACTTTTGTCTATGGAGAAACCCACTGAAGTCAGCAGAGCTCCCAGTGTACACAAAAAGCCATGGTAATTGTGGTCCAGCTACAGCATTAGACTCTTGGATCCTGACTTTCAGAACTGTTCAGCATATTATACTGCTCCAAGAGCACCCTGTAACAGCAGGGACAGGCAGTGAGATAATTCTGAAATCAAGCCCTTAGCACCATATTGGACTGAACCTTCTTAAGGCTTAAACTTTGTATGACAGGGCAGTGTATGAGCATTGTTCTAAGGGAATTTCTCTCTTCTGCCTGCTTTTGCCCTCTCGCTTTTAAGCCCTCATCCGTAGAACACAGAGATTTAAAGGAACCTTTTGTGCAATCCACAAAATAAAACAGCTGGCTGCCCACAAGGCCTCACCCAAGACAAAACAGTAACAATCCTTCAGTTAATCTATCTTCCTGGCTCAACCAGAAGACAAGGAATCCAGAGCCTCCCAGGCTTCTGGGAAGCAAGTAAATATCATAAAATGCCATAGGTCAAAACATCTACTGCTCCTTTGCTGTCCCTGATCCAGAGCTGTTGGGGAACTGCTAGTCCTCAGGCTTATGACTACTGCTGATACACCAGGGGCAGGATGCTGTCTCTGCTGCGACGGTGCCGTTCCTCTTCACAGGGCAAAAATGAAATCACCTCCCAGATTGCATTCCAGAAAAGGCCAGGCAGCTGAAATTGCCTCTTTGTGAAAAAGGGTGGGGGAATAAAAAAAGGCAAAGAGGAATGTGTGTGTACCTGGTCAAGGTTCTTTCTTTTCTTTCCCCCCCCCACCTTAGGTAAATACTTCTAGTGGGTTTAAAGCAAAGAAATAGCCTTGGGCTAATACCTGCATATTAAAATTTGAAGTTGATCACTATCAAAAACATTTTGTGACCTAAAATGAAGCTCTGAGTAATCATCACAGTTGGCAATAAGGAAACTGAAGAATTAAACTCCTTTAAACTACAGATTCCTAGAGTAGTTTGCATTGGAAGGGACCTTTAAAGCTCATCTAGTCCAAGCCCCTTCAATGAGCAGGAACATCTTCCTTTAGACCAGGTTGCTCAGAGCCCCACCCAACCTGACTTTGAATATTTCCAGGGATGGGGCACCCACCATCTTTCTGGGCAACCTGTACCTGTGCTTCACCCCTCTCACAGTAAAAAATTTCTTCCTTACAACTGGTTTAAGTCACCATCACGGTGACTTTGTCACACAGAGTACCCAAAACTTAAGTTCCACTTTAACAACTTAGTTTTCACTTTGCATGATCTGTCTTTCATCACAGGGATGGATCTCACTGTTACACAACATGATTTGATGGCAGGGTACCAGCAATGCTCTCCACATTTCCCTGCTGTGAGTAGCAACTAGTCTTGCCATTTCAGTCCTGTATTTCAGTTATTTGTTTGGATCTCTATTATTTGAAAATCAGAAAATCTCACAAACCTACTACCCATCATTCCTTCTCTCCATTTCCTGTAAGTCAAGAGCATCTTCTTATTCCCACTGAAGAGCTGAGGACTGGAAGCTCGTGAGAAGTGAGTTGTATGTTACAGTCTCTGGTCTAAGAAGAAGCTGAGCATATATCTACAGAAATCTTGGTTGCAAGCCAGACCAGATGACCATATTTGAACCAAATCAAACTCAATTAAATAAAAGCTTTCTGCAGCACTCAGCACAATGCTATTTATGCCTTGAAACAGCATATCTGTTTCCCAGATCTTCCTGTTCAATTATTTAAAGGTTTGGTCCAAAAGAGATAACATACAGAATCTGACTGTCAAAAGATCTGCTGCCAGCTGCAGTCACCTGCAGGGACTGAGAAGAAAGACATGACTGATGATAGCATCAAGACTTTGGCCTAGACTGTTAGGCTTCATAAAGCTGTCATTGTTTGAAAAGTGATGTCTGTTCCTTCTGCATCATGATGAAACCAGCAATGATCCATCCCTTGGATTCTACCCAAGGAAAGGCCAAAGAGAAATGTGAAAAACAAAGGAAATGAGCAGACTGCTGTTGCTTGACTCTGCCCCCAACCACAACCCACACGAGCTCAGTTTGTTGTTTTGGCAGGAGAGCAGGCACCAAATAAGCAAGAAGAGCTGAAACTGGCAGAACAGTCAGAGAAGTATTTAGAGTTGTTTATGTATGAATGATTGCAGGGTAGGAAGGGCAGACATCTTTTCTTTGGATAGATCAGGTAAAGCCCTGGAGGCAGCACTGAAAACAGAGCCCTTTGCAATCAGATGAGTAACATGATCCTGGACTGCTTTCCCTTTTCCCTCTGTGCAGACTCCAAGTTGCAGTCGAGCTTTGCCTTGGAGTCCTATAGAACGTTGCATTCACAGGCATTTGTTAAATGCTGCTGTAGCCCAGAGGATGCCTACCACTTTAATCCTCTGTTAACAACTCCCATTTTTGGAGTTGTAGCCAAGGTTCAATTGCCGACTCTCAGTCTCAAAAGGCCTTGGAATATTTATGTGGTGTATTTACCTCCCTCTGATTTCATTGGCACTTCTGTACTACCTCCTACAGAGGAAGGACAGTAGCATAGGTGTGACAACACCAGCTATGCTTAATTGAGTTCAAATTCAGAGTAGTAAACAGGAAACCAGTGTAAATACAGTGCCTGCTTTGGCTGAGAAACTGCTACTATTTGGAATGTTCAGCATTGCCTCTATTGTGGGGATTATTCCTTTTGTACACACAGCAACTGTGGGGCACCAAGCATTCCATGCACACGAAGCTGAAGTGTGCTTTGCCCCTCCAGGGTCCAGGTGAGACTCTAAGTGTTGTTACCCCTGCAGAGGAGCAGGGACCATGCAAAGGTTCACACCCTCTGCTGTAAGCACATTTCCCCAGTCAGAGTGACTTAGTGACTTGGGAACCATTACAGGTTTTGAAGGTGATGTTGAGATAAGGCAGCACCAAAACTGCCCTGCGTAGTTTATGTGTCTATTCTGAGAGAAGCTGTCAACAACTCGTAGCTTGGGGATGTTTGAACTTGGCTTGTGCACAGTGCCAAATTATATGTTCTCAGGAGGCTCACGCCTACATGCAAACAGACAAGTTACTATTTGCTTTTGCCATTTTCCCAGAGGAAATGCTGGTGCCAGACAAGTGTGAGCAGACCAACCTCATACAGTGTGTCTGGCATTGTGGTTTGTAACTCTGGAAGTAGAAATGACAAGCACTCCCACTACGCTTGGGTAATTGCCCAGGGAAACAGAAGGGTGACCTCTAATCCAGGAGAGCATGAGATGCCCCTTCCCAAATCAAGAGCTTTCCAACTCTGAATCAAGGTTTTATTTACCTGGATTCCTAGAGCACTTGCACTCATCCTAAACGTAGATTTGGCTCTGAGCTGAAGAAGGGAGGGAGTAACTGATTCAAGCTTGATAATGGAGATGTAACTACTGGAGCTCATTACCATCACTGAGAAACATAAGTCAACTTAAACAGTACAGAAGCTATGTTTTTCCAAGTTTGGATTCTTGCCATCAAAATGAGGATAAGTAGACCATTAAAACTGCTTTGGGTAAAACACAGAAAGTTCTGTCTACCTACTTGCTAGAAAAGGAAGTCAGATGTTATAGTCACTCCCGTGGATGAATCTGGAGCCAGATCTCTGACATGAAGTACTGTCCCGTCTATGTGTACTGTGACAGCCTTTCTCATCTTCCATGAATAATTCGACAGATCAAGATTTTCTGACTTTATATATAGCCAATAATGATTACCAGTTTTATTTACTGCAAGTTGGTTACTGAGCAAGAAAACAGACAATTTCATCTCTCAGCTTATCTTTTTAATACATAATGTAAGAATTTTCTAAACCTTTCTTTGCCCTCTAAACATAAATCACAAGAAATTAAACCTTTAGTTTCATCAAAATTTGCACTTCTTGATAGGCTTCCACATGAATTGTCTTACCATGTCAAGTAAACAGATGAAATAGATTCACTCAATGAGCCTGGATAAGAGGGGGAACAAAAGAGGAAGAAAATAATAAATCCAAACCTCACAATAATTGAAATAGTCTGTTTTGATTTTCATTCTATAGGTACCAAGATATGAGAAGAGAGCATTGAAAAGATATCTTAAGATAAATCTCCCAGAGTAGGAGTTATCTATTCTGAAGTTAAATGAGTGCTACAGACTACACCATAAAGAGATGGCTTTAAGTGTATGAGTTTGGATGTCAGAAAGAGCCTGGACATGACAGTATAGAGGTCCCTGCAGGTTAATGGATCCTCTTTCTTTGCAGAGTGAAGACACAATCTGAGACAGTAAAGAAGCTACTTGGCTTCTCAGTCAGAGCATCATGACTTTCTAAAAGGACATTAAAAATATTGTTAATGTCTGAATTATTTTTCCTTTATCTTCTCTAATGGGCATTATGGGACAGAGAGAACTAAAGTTTTATGTTTGGGTTTTGTTTTAGTCAGGCTTAGGGGGTAAATATTTTTTAATGTAAGTACACACATAAAAAACACTTGGAAAGAAAATTTTTTAAGAATTTAGCTAAAAAGTAGTTATTTTCTTCAGCAGTCAGTAAATACCTCACACAGTTGGAAAATATTTTGTTTGGTTTTGACCGGTACAGAAAGTAACAAAGCATCAAAGATTACTAACTTTTGATTTTGTAAAGGAAGAATATATATAATGTTGCTGACCAACCACCTTTGTGTCACCCTTTGAAAGGTAAAACAATTGCAAAATTTGATAGGATTGTACATAACTGGCTTTAAAAAGGTTCCAACAATGGTTTTAAGTTCCATTTGAAATAGGTAAGTTAGAAATGCAATACACCGAGGAAGATCCAGAACCTTTAGGACAACTTCCCACCACTCTCATCACTAAAATACATGGAAACACGTGATGCAGTGAACTTCTGGCAAAAGAAAAAGGTGATAATGAAGCTGAGTGGGAGGGAATAGTTACCTCAGTGTGTTCCGGCTGCTCAACCAGTCGCTTCCCCAGTGCGCTGTTGAGGGGACCCACCTAGTGAGCACGGGAAGAATTGCACCAATCCGCTACAGGCAAGAAAGGGCACACGGAGCCAAGGAGACAAATCATTGAACAATACAATTTAGACTCTTCCAAGTGGTGAGACGTGTGGCAAGACGCGAGAGACCACAAATCCCAGCCATGCTACAGTAACCATCTGCTCTTGCTCTGCAACTCTTAGATAACTTGGTTCCAAAAGCTGGTGCAGCAGAAGTTTGCACTTAGGAGAATGGGTAATATGTTTGGGTTTAACTCAAATTGGTGCAGTGCCAGAAGTCATATTTGGGACTTACACTCAGTGTTACCAGCCTGAGCCCTAACAAACCCAGGAGCTGGTCTTTATAAAGTCAGAAGTATGGCTTTGTTAAAACCACTTTGTTCTCTTCATTTATTTTTATTTTTAATTTGACTCTTACAGGATGAGCCATCATTTTCTGTATTTGTCAAATCTTTGAGGCTTTATTCCTCTGATCACAAGGGCTGGAGGCTTTCATTATAATGAAAGCTGAAACTGTAACCTTATTTCTTTTGGCAACAGAGGCTGAAAGGACACCACTAGGATTGTCTGATTTACAACAAATTTTTATGTAATGAAGTGCTGAAATGATATTTCGTTACAACCAATATCTATCTGTTCACCATTCTGTTCAAATGGTGTTCAAATGAGGATCTTGCCCTCATTTCCTTTTCCTCAGTTACCCATATCACATGAGAACCAAAACTTTCATAAACAACAGATCTCCAAAATATCATTACAATTAGATACCTGGCTAAACCACTGGTACTTTCTTTTAATGATACAAATATATACTCTTTTTTTCTCCCCAAGGACAGACAAAAGGGGTAAGATTTAGTATTCATGTAGCATTGACAATAGTGTTTCATACTCCTTTTTCTGCTTGAATGAAACAGCAAACATCTTTTGCTTTGCCATCTGAAGATCCTCCAAAACAAAGCTGCAAATACTAAATATCCAGTTACCAAAAGGTATGTTGTAGTACAGGAGCTCCCCTCAAACTCTTGAGAATCAGTTGATTTTGATTTGCCTCTTTATACATATTTCGGTCCCCATGGTTTATGTGACTATTTCCAGAGAAGTCCCAGATAACCAATACCACAGGACAACTTCCTAGCACACAGAGAGGCCACTGAAGTTTGGAGAAGAGCCATCCAAACCAATTTAGAGGTAAGAACAGAATTTTTGTATATCTATCCTAGCCCAAATTTTCTCTCTTTCTTGACAAGACTGTTCCAAGAAAACCCTGACTCTTCTAAATCCTCTTGCCAACCAGCATAATTTCAATCCTGGAAAGTATTTTATTTTCACTTCTTTCTTATCTTATTCAAGATACTACTACTATTACTACTGCTATTAGCATTTCTCTAACAAGTGGTACTTTACATGAAGTTTTACCTGAAGTGTAGGGTTCCTTGAAGAGCATGTCCCAGTAGTCACTGCACTACCCAGGACACTGAGAGTGTCCTTAGGGTTCTGGATTACACAAAAACATCAAGGCCCACAGGCCATACCTGCTTTCTACCTGCACACCCACTGCTGTCTCTGAAAGCAGGGGGAGCAGGTATTACTATTTGAGCTCAGGGTGTTTGGAGCAGTGATTTTTGATCCAGTAGTAGGAACAGAAAGCCTTGCTCTCTAAGGCCTTCCTCTTTGGCTCAGCACCTTCTACTCTTCCCTCCCCTTTTGCTGAAATAGTTCCTTTTCTTATGTGCCCTCCCTACTTATTCCTCTTCTCAGCAGCCCCAACAAGTAGAAGTTGCTGTAGAAAGGAGACAGAGTGAATTGTTTCCTGTGGTCATAGGAACTGAGACACAAGGCTGCAAGGGCAGGTTTGGGGGTCCTATAACCCTCACAGTGCTATGACAGAGACAACTGTGTGAAGAATGAGATTTCTCTCCCTGTGGCTCTCCAAAGCCTCTCCAAGCCTCCCTTCCATCTACAGCAGCCATAAAATGCTGCTGACCCCTTCCCCAGATGGATCACCATACAGCATCCTCTAATTCCTGCTACTGAAAATGTTACCTAAAACTGAGGAGCTTACAGCTAATTCTGCTTATTGCACACAGCAGTTAGATCCTAAATGGCATCGCTACCAATCCCTCTCCTGCTGCTTTGTGTCCTTCTGGAGCTTCCAGTTACCTTTCACACCTTCTTATCCCCCGTTAATGCTTCAGGTGCTTTATCCTGGCGTTTTAACCTGCTCTCTCCATGGACCGTGTCTCAACAGAAATAAACAGCTGAAGTTTCTTACAGCAGGGGGCATCTTACAATTCGAACAGAATTCCTTGCTATTAACTTGCTATTTATTCCCTTGCACAGCACAATGTCTATTTAGGCCAGATTTCAGTAGTATTTATCTTCCAACTTCACCATTTTCCTTAGGCACTATACTTCTCTCAGAGCTTGACATCTTCATATAGTGAAATAATGGTTTTCCCCAGTCATGCATTTAACTTAATAGGCCCCAAAATTGCCTTAAACTTTTTAATTATATAGATTTTTTTTTCTCTTGCTAAACTAAGGAATAAATCTACAAGTAACTGCACATCTCTATAGACCAATTAGAATTCTTAATTTCTAATTCATTTTCATCATTTATACAAATCAAGTTTATGACACTTCGAAAACTTGCATTTTAGAAACACTGCTTTTGATAGCCTACTCTTAACACATTTCCCTGGTAAAGCACAAGTTAATGATGCAACAAACAGGACATTGCTGATGGGGATTTTTGTTTGGTTTTGCTTTGGTTTTGCCTGGGAGTCCTGACAGAGGTCAGGCATCCTTTCCCGGAGTTGATACTGAATTGCCCAAGAAGAAACTGTGGTTGGCCACAACTGCTTCTAATCCAAACAGACAAAATAGGTTGTGGGGGTAAGAATTTTATCAAGATATTGTATGTAACAAATGAAGACATCAAGCAATAAATTCAGATCTATGGACAGAATGCCTTGAATTAGGTCCCCTAATTCTTGTCCTCTTAGCTGTAAGAATATAATTTCCTCTTCAGTTTCATGTGCATAGTAAGACAGGAAACACAACTACTGAATTTCACATATTCTTTGAAAAAACATTACAAAGATGAGGAATACTGCTAATATACCTCAGGCCTCTGAGAGAGAAGTAAAAGTTTCTAAATGGTTGTCTGGTTGTTCATGAAAATTGTCAAGTTGTGACTTTTTTTAAGGTAGGTCCCAGAAACAGCAGACAAGAATGGAAAGTCAGAGAGGTGGGTAAAAGAAGGGGTACAACTCTGTGATTCTGTGATTACAACAGATAGCAAAGAAGCACTTGTGGTATGAAGCAGCATAATTTTGTAAAACCAATGGGAAAAAATAAAGCTGAAATAGAACTATGGATACTACTGGATAATCATCCTTTTCTTGTTACACATACATCCTTTTCACACGTTTCTCAGTGCTTGAGAATGTAGGAAACAAAACTGCAGTATGAGGGGAAAAAAAAGAGCATCCTGTTGTACAACAGGTATGGGGCTAGAGGCTGAGGCAACTTTTAATGAATGAAGTTGAGAAGATTATTCCTGCTATGAGAAAAACTTTCAAAAAAACCCTAAAAACTGTACAACAGAAATACCACAATTTAGGCTTGGAGTCTGTCTGTTTGAATTCTATCTAGCCCCTGTTTTCATGACATAACTAAAGGTTTTGTCAGACTTCTCAGGAAGCCTGAATCTTTCTCACATACTTACCTATATAAATTACTTTTCAGATGTTTTCATCAAAACAGGAAGACAGAGTGATGCAACAGAATGAGCACTGAAGGACTCACTTCTATTTTTTGTCTGGCACTGCTTTGTTGGATGACCAGGAACAAATAACTTCATCTTTCTGTGCTTCAACTTCCACATCTGTAAAAAGAAGATAATGAGACTGAGCTCCTCTGCAAATAAACTTTTCTCCTTATCAGGGAGTAGAAACAATGATGGAAGGAAACTCCTAGCAGGTTTCTAGTATAGTTCATTGGGAAGAAGCCAATTCAGTTAAGAGATTTCTGGAGTTTTTGGGATTGTTTTCATTCTAAAAACTTTGCAAAACAGTCCAAAGTGGAAAAGAAATCAACCCAGGCTGGCCCGGACCCCAAGCCTCTGAAGTGTTCTGAGCAGAGTTGAGCAACACTGGACACAGTGTTTAGCCAATTACCTCCCTCCACAGATTCCAAGGAATGTTTTATTTTAGTAAAAAGAAATTCTAGAAAATGTAGCATCTCACTCCCAGATCTTAAGTGAGACCTTCTGAACATGAAAAATAGAATTTAGTCAGGAATACCTCAAAGATAAAACAACTTTTCCACAGTTCTAGAGAGATTCTACAGAAGAGAGGTGTTAAGAAGTACAGAAAAATAACACAGCCTGGGCTGAAAAATGAAGGAAAAAAGTTGAAGGGAATTGAATAGAGCATGACAACACTACTCTCTGCATGCTCAGTGCTGCCATTCCTTGCTCAGACAAAACAAATCTTAGCAAGGCCCTTAGATAATGTGAGTTCTCCCAAGCCCTGTCTGTCACACGCACCTCGTTTCTTCCTCATATTACAACAGATTTTAGGGCCACATCCCATACACTCATCATTCCTGCCCCCAACTTGTTTCTTGCTTCATTAGCATGGATTAATGTTAATATATTTAGCTGGTTGTTAGATCTTATCTGTGCCCTGTGTATGGGAAAAGGGAGAGGGCCTGTCTGTTATATGGTCTGAGGTTTGCTCTCATCTATGTCTCACCTTGAAGAGAAGGACGTGAGAGCTGCAGCAGCAATGCCAGGAGGGAGCCTTTATTATTTATTGCATTAGCAAAGCATTCTCTCAATAAACAGCAAATGGGAACATGACTGCAGTAGCACAGCTGGTGCCTAATGCAGCTTTAAAAGTATAAATGTTCCTTTTATCCTTGTTTCAGTCCAAAAAAGAAACTCTGAGCTTGCTGACCTGTTTTGTTAAAACTGTCATCAGCCCAAGAGGACAGAACTAGTGCTAAGAGTTTTGTATTTCCAACAAGAAAATGTAAATAATTTGAAGCACAAGAAACTGAGGGAAAAACTAATTCTGCTTTCCAAAACTCATCCCAATTATCATCTGGCTTTTCTAGTTATCCTTCTTTCTAATTTCTCTGCCCTGAGTCTTAGTCTAAATTCTTCTTAGGCAGGTTCTGCTACCCTAACAAGATCTAACTGGTCTGATTTACAGAACGGTGCAAAGCATGTCATCAACCAAATTAGTTTTGATTTACCTCTGTAAAAAAAAAATAAAAAATCCCTTTCAGCTATAGGATTTAATGGCTTAAACATCTGTCATCTGGTGGCTGCATCAGCAGTGTCTGTGGTTGTCCCAGAACTCTTGGCCATTGGGTATCTTCCAGCCTTAGGCAATCATGCAGCTGTGTTCAAAGTGTTCACTCTATGTCCATGCACCATTAAACACTGGGACCCTAAACCTTCACACAATCCCTTCTATCAATAAATCTGAGTATTTTAAGATGGTTTTTCATACATCATCTCTTGCATTCTTCCACTAAATGCTGAATTCCAACCCTGCTGAGTCAACTTGCTGTCTTGACTAGCTAAGGAAACTGAAGGAAACAGCACTAGAAACCAAGCAATATTCCCTGTGTACAGGCTGGCAAAACCTATAAATTCTGACACTGAGACTGAAGTGTCCCATGCAGGTGTCTCCAAGTGAATGCAAATTCCTCCTACAGCCAATACAGAATTAGTGCAGTTGATAAAGCTGAGAGTTCAAAATACACTGTTATTTCTACTTAAAGTGGCCTGGACAGTTTGCTGTGCAACCATGAGCAGGGTTCAGCTTGCCAGCCATCAGTGCTCAATGAAAACTGTGGTGGACTGAGATTTCAAAGACTTCTGTAGGAAACTTCAGATAGAACAGACTTTTTAGGAGTCCTGCTGCTTCCTGGAGCAGGAGGCCAGGTAGGAAAGTCCACATGGCTGAAGTGGCCCTTGATGTGACTAAATCCCACACAAGTTCTCTGCTGAGTAAAAGAGGAGCTTAGACATCTGGCTCACGTGGAGACACCTACATATTGAAACCCAAATTTAGGTGCTTCAATCTGCTGGCTGAATCCACCTCTTTACTTGGAGGTTTCCTCAGCTGGCAGCTGCATTAGCATTGTGCTTGAGAGGCTTCAATGGACATTTTTCTCATTGCCATTTCTAATCCACTCATGAGAACATTTATACTTTTGGCCTCTCCAACACACTTGCAGCAATTTACAATTGTAGGTCTAGAGAAAACATGCCTTCTTTTGTTTCTTTTAAATTTATTGACTGGAAATTTCACTCAGGATATCTAAATATTGTGCTGTAAGAAACACAGAATTCACCTTCTCCATGACAACAGATTATTAGGCCATTATTCCTTCATAGTCTTTTTCCAAGTTAAACCATTTGTTTAAATACTTTTTTAATTTATTTTTTTTAAATTTTTTTTTTATTTGAGGAAGCAATTCCACACCCCCAATTGCTTCATTGCTTTTCTCAGCATCTTTCTTGGTACTTTGGGGAGAATTCCACACAATATTCAAGATGTGCAAGCACTTTCTGTTTTACAAAGCATCCCATCTTGTTCTTTATGCCTATCTTAATGTACCTAACATCCTTTTTCCTTTTCACCTACTCCAAAGCACAGAACTGATGTTTTCAATAGACTAACCACAATAGCTCCCTGGATTTTTTTCTGTGTGCTCCTAATAACTTTAAGGGTCTGTGGAATGACCTTGTTCTACAGGCTTTTCCTCAGTGGTGGATAATGGTCTCTCTTTTCTATTCAGATATCTATTTTTGAAAAGCTATTTAGAATATAATCTCTTTGAGATCTCCACCCACTGTCAAATTTTATATATATGGCCCAAGATTTCAAAAGTATTTGAGAAGAGACAGCAGATCAGATAAACTCATATACATATTCTGAGTTGTCATTTGACCTTACTTCCTTTGGAAAGTAGGGAAAAAAACAAATTAAGAGATCTGCAGCAAAGGTAACATTAAGTGATCTGCAGTAGGAAGGAAGAGGTCTGAGAGCAACCAAATGTCCTGCTTCCTCAAACACTCCAAATAAACTCTCCAAGACTTACAAGGTGTTTTTTTCCACTCCATTCACAGCCACAATCACATAGAAACTCTGCTAGGGGATGTGCAGACTGACTTCAGTCATGGACAGCCCGTAGGCAAACAATCGTAATAGGAAACCACTGAAACAAATTCAAGTTCTCCCAGTTATTGAAAGAAGAGTTTCCTGCAGTCTTCTCTCTCACAGCTGGTCAACAAGCTCTACACATCAGCTGGGGAAATTGTTCTGAACAATTTCAAGTAAGAAAAATAATATACATTGAATCTGTTTCGTTTTGGGACATTTGCCTCCTTTTTCACAAAGTAGATGAGTCAATCTAAGACATGAAACAGGATTCAAAGAACATCTTTTGCAGATCAGAGACCCTTTCTCTTCTGTCATATCTGTGTCCAAGATATGCCAACAAGAGAAATGAAATTTCAGTGCTTGAGTACATATGGATCCCAGATTCTGACCACAGTCCACACTGACAGAGGATTACCTTGGGTTACACCTTCTTGCCAGCACTTTTATATGATTTCTTGTTCCTTGCTGTGAGCACATTGCAAGTGGGTCAATTAGTTAACACTAATGAGTTATCATAGAGTTTATTAAGTAATTGGCCTGGACAGATTATCATTATCAGGAATTTTGAGAAGTGAAACATGTCTCAAAGACCTTAACAGTAAATGACACTAAAAAGTAGTGGTTTATTAATTCTGTTAATAAAATTACAATCCAAGCACGAGGGAGACTCTTTTTCATAAGAAATAGAAGAGATTAAATATCTGGAATTACAAGGTAGGGAACAACTGGCCAAATGAGGACGTCAAGGATAATGGTTCTGCAGAAAGCAGATAGCATATGTGCTGAGGCTGCTTTTACCTAAATGAGCTTAACACACACCTCCAGTCCTCAGGCTAAATTATTGTAAGAGAGATCAAAGCTGTGTGTTACCCATTACGAAACAGGAATTATGAAAAGCTGTCTGGTGGGGATGCTGTGTGGCTATCTCATTTAACTGCACACCTTACTTTCATCTTCATCCCTGGTACCTCCTTGTAATCTGCCTACTAACCCCTCCACAGGCTGTCAGTCCTTTTTCTCTCCTGATTATCTTGCAGCTCCTGATTATGGATTGCCTTTTTGCCCTCTGTACTTTAATGCTGTAGCTACAACTTTTTGACAGGCTCTGTATTTTGCTCTATTTGTGTGTTATAAAGCAACTTGCCATAATCTCAAGATACTGGGGGCAATATCCAGGAAAGAATGGGCTTGGGTGTGTCAACATGGTTTAATTTCCACTTCACTGAAATAAAATCAGCCAACTTCAAAGTGTCACTTGGCAACTCAAGTTCTGCAATACAGGTATTTACAAGGTAAGCTCCCAGTCCTGACTACGCTGTTCAAATCTGACAATGAGTTTGTTCTCAAACCCCATTAGGGATTATGAATTCAACACCTCCAAGTTTCACCACTTTTTGTGGAGAAAGGACACCTGCCAAGGCAATCCTGCATCAAGACAGACCTGTGGTATGGTGGGCACCTCTCCATGCTGTGGTCTAGCAAGTCAGTGGTTTGATTTTTAGGACAAGAGCAATGGACAGAACCTGAAGCACAGGAAGTTCCACCTGAATATGGGGAAGAACTTCCTTACTGTGCAGGTGACCACACGCTGGAACAGATTGCCCAGAGAGGCTATGGAGTCTCCCTCACTGCAGATATCCCAGAACCATCTGGATGCAATCCTGTGCCGTGTGCTCTGGGATGACCCTCCTCAGGAAGAGAGTTTGGACCAGATGACCCACTGTGGTCCCCTCCAACACAAACCATGCAGTGGCTCTGTGATCACTCACTCTGGATATGAGGGATCTGAGGTCTCAAGGCGCCTCTTCACCTGTATGGATGTAAATCTTCTCACTAGGGAAGCACATTAACTTTGATTATTTCAGCACAGTCATGGTTGATTTCCCTCAGCTATCTCCCCCTCCCAGCTGAAGAAACCAGCCCTACCACTCCACACAGGGACTCAGACCACGGGGACAGCACAGACACCCTCAATTCACCCAACCCACGCTCCTTTTCTCCCCATGAAAACCCCTGGAAACACACAGGGTCTGGAGCATCCCTGAGGGGACTGTGGGAGCTGGGCCTGTGCAGTGTGGAGGAGACTGAAGGTACAGCCCATCAATGCATATAAATATCTCAAAGGTGGGTGTCAAGAGGATGGTGCCGGACTCCCCAGCGGAGCCTGGCGACAGGAGGAGGAGCAAGGGCCATAAACTAAAACACAAAGTTTCACCTCAGCATGAGGAAGAATTTCTTTACACTGGGGCTGGCAGAGCACTGGGACAGCTGCCCAGGGAGGTTGAGGATTCGCCCTCTCCGGGGACATTCCCAAACCCACCTGGACACGTTCCTGTGCCACTCGCTCCAGGTGACTCTGCCTCAGCACAGGGGTTCCACTGGATGGTCTCCAGAGGCCTCTCCCAACCCAAACGAGTCTGCACTTCCAGAGACCGCTTAAGGCCCTGAAGCCCCGAAATTAACACTCTTAAACTTCAGACAGCGCTGACACAGGGGCGCCGCAAGCCCCGGTGAATGAGCAAATCTGAGGGGAGAGGGGGAGCAAAAGCCGCCCATCCACAGCCCCCCAGCCCTAATTCCTCCCCCTTAGCTGGCAAAAGGGAGCCAAGGCACAGCCAGAGAGCCCCTCAGCGCCCACCATG